>OX235271.1:177587310-178187310 GCA_944472155.2 Trichobilharzia szidati | reverse complement strand
TGTTTGGCATGTGATTCGCCCCTGTAAAATGTAAGATGCTGCTACAGGACTGGACTACGTCAACTCCTAGCTTAGTGATAGGGAGTGAAGTGATAGAACATGTTGACCACTTCACCTATTTGGAGAGTTGTATCAGCACCAACGGACTGATTGGCGACGAAATCTCAGCATGGATCCAAAAAGCTCGGGCTTCTTTCGCTAACTTACACCGTCTGTGGCGCAGGCGTAACATCCGGCTATCAACCAAGGGACGTGTGTACTGCTCAGCACTTCGCTCCGTCCTTCTCTATGGCGGTGAGAGCGGGAGACATGAAGAGATTGTCTGTTTTTGACCACAGATGTTTACGATCTCTTTCTCGCGTTAGGTGGTATAATAATGTAAGTAATGCTGACGTTAGGCATAGAGTGTCGGGAAAAGAGGGAAAATCAATCAACGAGGCTATGAAGTTACATAGACTGAGATGGTTAGGTCACGTGCTGTGCATGCCTAGCCATCGCCTCCCCCGACGGGCATTACTAGCTGATATAGGTGCAGGTTGGAAAAGAGTAAGTGGTGGCCAAACAAAAACATGGCATCAATCCATGAAATCCCTGACAGTTAAACTGAGTCAGGTAGGGAGATGCAGACTTTTGAGTTGGGGCCCTCGGGACTCTAAGAATCAATGGCTGGAGACAATAGGTGACATAGCTCAAAATGGTTGTCAATGGCGCAGATGTATTCAGTCTCTGTAATCTTTCATATTCCTTTCTACCATTACTCATTCTGTTTCACTCTTATACTTATCTAAATTCTATTGATTCTCTTCTCTCATCTTCTTGTCTACCTTTGTGTGCTCTTTGGAACGTGGCAACTCGAACTGCTGCACTTCGGTGCCGAGTTCTATGTTGAATCCAGACAGATAGAGATATATTTACATGGCGAATATCATCGAAATGAATGATAATCGTAGTTCATACATTTTCTTTTGTTTGATAGTTGAGTAGCTGGACCAGTGTGATAGACAACGCAGGAATAATCACATCATGGATGATAAGTGTAACTAATTCATCTGCTGAACTCTATTGGATGACGGCCATCAAAACTAATGGGTAAGTTCCCATTTAAATTTAACGAGGACCACAGAGAATAGGACAAAGTGGAGACGTGTTATTGAAGCCTTATTTTTCACTCGGAACCCAAGGGAACAATGATAATAATTATTATTAAATTTTCGAGATAGTTTCAATATTTATAGTCTAATGATTCGTGCTGCATACTGCCTTAAAAAAAACTAGTATTGTCATTTTTCAAGATAAATCTTCGAGTTAAAACTATTTACCGTACCTTCACAACCTTGGAATTACTGTAAAATTTATGGTGAACATTAGTTTTAATTCACTTTAAATTTACTAATGGTATGAATTGCCTAGAGTAAATTAATAGATGAATTTTACCATAAAGTCAGTTAAAAGTCAGATAATCGATAGTTTTTATGCAGTCTGTTATGAGTGCCACTTATTGTAAGAAAGCTGAGGCTGTAATAGCTGGATTGGGTTTCGAGCCCAGGAACCACTGACTGAAGGCCGAGTGCTTAAGACAATCAGTCACATTGTAACTATTATTAGTGCGACTAACACTAAAATGTGAAAACGACGAAATTAGGCGAAAGCTAATAAAATATTAAACAGTTGGTTTTACCTTGGCATCTTTCCCGTCCCACGGTTCAACTGTTTTTATCTCAGGCAAAGATTTTACATCAAATAAGGGAAGGTTAGCACCACCAACTGAGAGATCCCTTAGAAATTCATGAACGCTGCTTGAACTGAATGAACCTCGAAGTGTAGTCCTTTTCATTTTACGACCATGCACAGCTACCATAGCCTAAAGAAACAGAACAATAAAGATAATTTTTCACTGTTTATCCAATAGATTTAAATAAATGAACATTAAAGCAAAAGTATTTATATTTGAGCACAAGAAATTTGTGGAAAATAGAGATGGATTGGGCACACACTAAGGAAACTGTCGAATGATGTCGCGTGCAAAGCCCTCAAGTGGGATCCGAATGGAAAACAACTAGAGCCTCCAAAGGTGAGAAGAACAGAGACAATGGGCAATCGTAGGGTCAACTGAAGAGGGCAGCAGAATACAGAACAAAGTTAAGAGGTGCTGTTGGAGCCCTATGTTTCACTTGGGACCCAAGGGAACAGTAATTATAATATAATTCGTATTCGACCTTTTTTTCAAATTCTCAGCATAGTAAAGCAGCAAATTCAGACAACAAACTACAGTGGACAGAGTAATTCTTAATATTTCCAATCACAGTTTTGGTAACTTAAGTAGTTCAGCAAAAGCTTACTAATTCACACATTTCATATACATAAAGACTGACATTGATCTACTGAGTGATGACTGAAACGGAAAACTATGACTGCTGGAGGATTCGGGATGCTCAAAGCTGTAGAGCACAATACAGCCACTTTTCAGTACTATGATGTCAAGACTGATATAAAACAGTATATCCGAGTTGTATGTTTGCTCGGATAGGTCATATTAGTATTGGTGAAATCACTGTCACTCTGCAATTATGACTATGTATAAGAATCTTGCTGTTAATAGATGGGACAGAAGAAAATACAGATTTCTCTCGTACAGTACACTATGTGCATACAAAAAATCATTACTTGTATATTAGACCGATTGTCTGCAAAACAGTCCCAAGAGATTATAATGTAGTTTTCTTGAAAACCGGTCCCATAGCCAGATTGATTCAGCTTATAGTAAACGGTGTAAAGATTACCAGAATGAAAGCTATACAAAATATACTGCTAAATGACATAGAAAGTTGAAAGTTGTTCTCATTTAAATATGGTGTCAATTAGGTCATATTTTCTGATGTGAATAATTTCGCTTTGCAAACAAAACTTTGGATCGATCATTTTGTAAACAGTTGATTCAATGCTGTGTATACCAGCCACCGCATGTAGTTGATATGAAACGTGATTTAAACTTAATTTGCTTTGTGAACTTCAACAATCTATGTGGACAGCTGATGAATTAGGAGCTCCAAATGAATAGAGAGGCTTTCGGGTATTTAAATTCCCCCGTGATGCCTAGCCAGCAGTAGTGGTGGGGTATGAATGATTTTCTGGCACTTATATGTACTAATATCTTAAGTCACTAAATTATGGGCGGATAGCTTAGCATTACAAATCCTCTGGGTACCGAGGTCAACACAATGACTAAGCACACGATGTTGAGTGAAAAGGTTTGTGTCTCCACGATGTCAAACTACCAAACATTCGAAATAAGTAACTCATCCAGTAAACAATATGTCTGAATCAAATGATAACATAGATTAGTTTAACTATATGTTAGTATCTGGTAAGCTATGGCTTTCACTACAAATACTCCAACAGTGAAAATCTCCAGAAGGCTTTTCAACGGATGCATTTCTCTACTAACAGTTACACTATATTAAAATAGTGTTGGTGCTAAGAAAAATGTTGTATTAAATGTCTACAAGTTAGAAAAACAGTGAAACGAATCACCTTTTTACGATGCGAAAATAATCACAGTCAAAAATAAACAACATACCAAAAAGTCAATTTTTATAAGGACGTTTTAAAAATAAAATCCGTTAATTCACATTAAGGGCTATACACACATGGCTAGAAACTGTAAACAACTAAATCACTCAATCAACAAGTGGACTTAAACAAACAAGTATAGGTTAAGTGATACTGTTTTAAATTAAAAAAACATATTTGACAACGCCTTGACGCCCGCCTTTATCTATGACAAACGACATATCATCTGTCTTCAATGGTGCGCAAATTTTCGTGTCTATTCAGAAAAAACTGAAGAGAATATGATGGTCAACTTAGAAAAGGGTGTTTCAGGTTATTAATAAGAATGAAAAACTAAAAACTTGAAGTAATAAGTACCTCTGAAAATCGACTGGAAAACACTCAACGATTATTAACAATATAACCCAGAACATTAGAGGAACAATACTACACGATGTATGTAAAAACTAAACTAAACCATAAGAATACACTAAAATGAAGCAACTTTAACTAAAAGACATTGTACAATGAGGATAATTACCCAAGTAAAGAATGTTTTAAAACTTACTGGATACCCTGAACCACCGATGTCGAATGTCTTTTCCAATTCTGGATGCTTAAGAGCTTCAGTCCAAAGCCATCTGTAAAAGTAAGTAATCAAACTTTTAATTGCTGAAATCAATACATAACGAATGAGTTTTAATCAGGTCTATGGCTAACAAATTGAATTTCTAGTACTTAGACCTATGCGTTATCGCTGCATTGAGACAATAACACATCGTTCACTGATGTTAACTCTAGATTATGAGTTGTTTATAGCTGCTATATAAGACACAATTTCATGCAATATAGTAGACTGCATGCCAGATAAACAAATTATCAACCAATCAATCATTTAATAAGCCAATAAACAAAAAATAATACCATATACTATTTGAAGTAGATCCACCTTAGTTTTAATCATTCAGGCAGAATTAAGTATGACAAACTGGTTTAATAACGTACCCCCATTTCTGTTTTTTGAAGTTACCAGCTTCAGTCTTCAGTATATCTATGTATTTGTTACGACAATCTGATTGACAATCGTATAGCATAGGAAATACACTGATGATGCACAGTGGATGATTTTCACACGCCTCTTTTAAATTATTTGCTGAAATAAGTTCAGTAACGTCAGGTGTAGGCGCTAAAGCATCTACTTTCTCCATAGCCCAAGCAACAATTGCTTCAGAAGTTCGACCTCCATCATAATCAATTGGATCATCAGTTTTTGGTCCAGCGGGGAAGAATTTAATGGTAGGAAAACCTCGAATCTAAACCGAAAAAAAGCATAGATAATTATGATATGTGGAACGATGAACCAAGATTTTCACATAGTATTACAAAACAATTTTTATTTAGGTTATTAGTATTCATGCACAAAACAAGGTACGTCACTCACAATAATTAAAAATATACAAGCTAGGAAACGAAACGGGACAATGAAATTTTTTTCATAGCCACTTCCACAGAGTTAGGGTACTCTATTGATCACTGCCATTGGACAAGTTATTTACAGCATACTAGAGTAAGAAATAACTAAGGAAAAGTAGTGCACATTTACTCACCTCAGCTGTTCAGAAAAAGACACCAAAGCTTAAGATAAAGAGATTTGGTCAACCATTCTACCTCTCATGCCTTTAATTTTTGGCATCTCAAACCGTTTTAATACTACTACTTCCAACTTCTTTGATTCTGTTCGCCTTTCACATTGTATCAATTTTGCCTTGTCTCTCTACTTACTGTAATAACAATCCACTCATTAAACTGTTACAGCATGTGTTACCCAAACTTGGTCATCTTTGTCGTATTTCTAAGCATGTCCCGATCAATATTCACAACTTTGTGGCAATGTTGGAACCTTTTTGTTTTGATGACTTTATTTTGACGAAAACGAACGTAAACATCAACCACATTCACGAGGAAAACTGTAAATCACCTACTGTGCAAAACAGTGGTATAAAAATAGAACTTACACCATACTTCTGAGTCATTTGACTGTGAACTGTAGAATCCAAGGCGCCAACCTTCACGACTCCTTTCAATTCACGTGCTGCCTGGTACCAATGGGGCTTCAGATTTTTACCTATACGAATACGAAAGCATAAATAATGTACAATGGATCAGTAATCGAACAATTTCTGAGCACTCAAAAGACCACCGTATGCCACGGTTTATAAAATTTACTGAAAATGAAGAAAACAAAAATATCTAATATGAAGCTATTAATATGTGTGAAGCTTCGACAATGTCATAGTATGCAATCCCATAGTAATTT
Organism: Trichobilharzia szidati; assembly: GCA_944472155.2. Lineage (NCBI taxonomy): Eukaryota > Metazoa > Platyhelminthes > Trematoda > Strigeidida > Schistosomatidae > Trichobilharzia > Trichobilharzia szidati. The sequence continues at coordinate 178,181,444 of OX235271.1, read as the reverse complement.
GTTTACTGGTTTTATAACGCGGTGAAATTATGTGATGTAGTATAATTATGAGCAATAAATTCTGTTCGAAACGTCATCCAGCAGATAAAAACAATAATAGTTTACACACTCGTAAATAAACTACGGTACGGTAACTGAATTATTATGAACCTGAAGGAGAAAGTTATCAACCTTTATTTAATACTTTCCATAACGAGATAAAACATAATCACAAACTGTAGTCCCTTATCGAGCTGTGGTTACGGTTTTACCAGCTCATCACACAGAGAGAAGAAAAATACAACTATCCCAAAGAAGTAAACATCAGCAAAAAAAACTGTACATTAATTAATGCAAGTATTAATAAGTATAAACCTATTTCTAAACTAAATCTTAAAGCATCTCTTCTTCAGTTAGCTTAACAGAAAGATTTTAAGTTGTCATTTATGCAACTACAGTTAGCGTCTAGAGTACTCATATTACCAGTGTGTAAAAATTAGCAAATATGTACGCCGAAAAGTCAAACTATGTAATGAGCTCAACGGATGTTACTGATTCATCCAGCTCATCAGAAACAAGAATGCTAACAAACTGTTCGAATACTTGATTATCGTACGCTTTTCACCCTGATAAAATGGGTTTCTTCCACACTCCGAAATACAACGAAGGAAGCGGTCACCAAGATTTCATTTTAAGGGTAAGATTCAAATAATGTGAAGTTTTAACAAAATCGAACCTTTAGCAATTACTCTATACCTCAAACGATGTAGCTAAAGGTCGACAGCCATGTATGGCATATTGTTCAAACAAGCAGTCTAACACGATATAATCGGCAAAAATTGACCGAAAGGATTTACAGTTCTGATAGATAATAACAGTTAAGTCCAGGGGTAGGTTGGTCATTAAATTTTCACCTTAAGTGTGCAATAGGAATGATGCCTTCTTAATTTGCTGAGATCACGGCAGCAAATGAGAATGATAAACAGAAATTCCACAGGAAAAGTAATAAACTTCTACTGTTTGGGGACAATAAGTACTCCACCGATCCTCGACCCTATCTTTCCGATTGACATAAGAATATGTATAAAGAAACTATTGTGAGGTAAGGTAAATCACACTTACAATGGCCACACCATGGAGCGAAGAATTCCACTAACCACGGTTCTTGACTGTTTAGAACCTTTTCATTGAAATTGCTGTCTGTTAACTTTACTACATCAGATTCGGAGGAATCGTCCTGATGAGGAAAAATAAAAGCGGAATGATATTATGATAGAAAAAACACCAAACACTGAGTATTACAATAAAAATTTAAACAATAAATATTATAATTTACATTAATGGATTAATACTTCAGAAACTTCAAAGTTATTTCTCACTCCTAGGGGAGAAAGTGAAACAGGTCCTAGGACTCGGTAACTAGCTGATTAGGCTTTTCAAAAGTTAGATGATTTTACGATAAATTTCGGTAGAGAAAGGTTAACAATAACAAGTGTTGCATAGTCGGAATCCTGGTATTTGCGCAGAATTTTTGATCGAACATTAATTTTGCTGCGATTAAAATTAAAACTAACACATAGTTTACATTAACATATTCTACACAAACATTTAAGAATCAGACACCTTACAATATGCCACTGATCATCTCTGAATGACGTTTGATTTAGGTTGGGAACCTCATCAAGGAGCCATCGCTTTCACAACGGTAAGATGGACGATCTACGGCACGTAGTAAAATAGTCAAACTACATGCACATATGTCGACGGTAATTGATCAACCAAGTAAACTAGCAACCACACCTATATACTCTTCTCCTACGACTAATGAAATACCGTTCCGTTTAAAGACATTGGTTTTGAATAAGATACAACCTTTTGACTAGACTGAAAGAAAGCCAAGAGCATAAGCTCATAAAGTATGTCTTTACCAATGACTAAAAGGTTTGAGTAAAGCAAGAACAAAAGTTTTTGCGGAGTAAAATGCTACCATCATTTATTTCGTTGATTAAAAGGTTGTTAAGACGTACTGAACACGATAACGAGTTCATTGCTTCGTAGATTGATATCGTGTTTATCATAACAATAATTTCTCCCAATTTGACTGTTTCAATTAACAACATTCATTGTGGAAAGCAGTGAACCAGCACACATAACACATGCTCCAACCACCTTAATCAGTGAAGATTAACAACCTCATCGGTTGACAGATCTCGTCTATCCCTTACCTACATTACCATTTTATTCCAAATAAAGTTAGCCAGTTAAAGAAAGCACTTATAGTCACACTTGTTTTCCATGTTTTCTACCCTTAAAATGATATCTGCTTGAAAATTGCCATTTCACCCAGTAATTATAAGCTAACGACTAAATTGTGGTCAGTGACCTTTCAGTTTTCACTTGGTAACAACCAGCTTTGAAGCCAAATATCATGCCTAAAAACAATGAGACTTTATGGTGAGTTAAGATATAGAAGATAAAAGTTTCCATCCAGGCAAAGAAATACAATAAACAATTATGAAGACAAAACGCCTGTGAAAGTGAAAACCTACTGATGAAGCAGAACCCGTCCTTGAGTTCACCAGTGAAACCAATTCGCGTAAAGCTTCCTTGTTAAGACTTTCAATATCTCTGCCACCTTTAGAACAGATTAACTCTTAATAAGAATCGTACCTTTGTAAGCTTTGGGACTGTATTTGTTGTCTCCAAAAATCATAATTGTCGGATAACCTTGAATTGAGAACCGTTGTGTTACTCCAGGGTTGTTGTCTGAATCTACAGCGCCAACTTTTACAATTCCCTATTTGTGTCACATATGTATTTATTTAAACGTACCTTAAAGTTAGTTGCGAGCCGCTTCCAATCTGGTGCAGCGTTTTTGCTATGACCGCACCAAGATGCGTAAAACATTACAAACCACAGCTCCTTGCTTGATGTCACAGTATCGAAATTCTGGTCAGTTAGTTTAATAACATCATCACTGGGACTGAAGAGACATAATACTGGACTCAACACTGCGCAGAAAACTGCAAAAAAAAGTTAGATACGCCATTATATCAGGTATTAAACTGTAAACTTCACAAATCATTATTTCTTATCGTTAACGCAAATCAGCAATTACAACAAAATAATTGCTGGACACTTTTATGCAACAGTAAATACAGGACTGTATACTATATATCATAGCCCGACCTTATCAACGGATATTTAATTCAGGTTATAGTAGGTTCTACTAACTAATATAATAAAAGATTCCAAGCAGATCAAGGTGATACTTACAGGTTTCGCTAATTAAAGACGTGACAAATGAACAGTGATTGCTTTAAATATATCATTTCCATTATGAATGATAAGATGCGTTCTGACAACTCGAAATAAATAAAACCAACTGCTAATTGCAACTCACTTTTCTCCTTGAGAACTGCGACAGTACCATTCAGGAAGTGGTCAGTAAAAACTCTGTATTTACTTAACTGTGGGTAATTAGGGTAAATTAAGATGGTGCTCGCATACATATCACAGCTTGTTACAGGAGAATGACTTAAATTCTGGAATCTGACGCGAAGTAAACGTGCCCCAAGTAATGCATCCGGGATCCGGTATACATAATCTGGCTTACAACGTCAAATTACAAAATGAATTCGCCGTCAATACAGAACGGAACCAGACTTGATCTCTTTTATGACTATCAGACAATAAATAACTTTCAAACTTAGTTAAACACAACACTGAGACACCGGTGAAGAAACCACACAAAAGGTTCGAAGTAAGGCGACACTTATGATTTACGGCGCGACAAATTTATCATAAATTGAAAGACTAGACAGTTTGAATCTCTTCTCCTTGTCATACCGTAGGTAGAGACCTCAATAAAATGTCTAAATTTTTAAATGACCACTACGGACCTGATTTATTTCCTTTCCCACGAAGTCGCAACACCTCAGAGGATAAAGAAGAGTTGAAAAACCAAGGAGGGCCTACGTCTTTATGGAATACTAGTTCTCATATTTAGTCATAAACCCATGCAACCGACTCGCAGGGGAAATGGTGTCAGCGCTATCAACTGACTCATTCAAGAAGAGTTTGGAAATGCATAGAAACTTATTAATAAAATTAAAATTAGGCTACAAGCCTCCTTCCATCAATTAGAAAGTCTGAAAGGCATATTAACAACTAAAAAATAACTTATTTTTCAGTCTTGCGTTAAAGTCGTTAGCAGAAAGAGTGGTGACTGATAAATAACAATATCCTATGAAGTCATTTAAAAAAGTTCTAAATGCTTGGTTCACAATATTCATTTTGTATAGAGTCGATGCGTCAACAAATTATGTTAAAATAAATCCATGAATGTTTAAAACTATGATCGATGACCGTAACTTGTATACATCTAGACGCATGTATATATTTTATCAACAAGCTATACGGTGTGGTCATTACAGCATGGTGTGTACAATTATAATTGTGGTACTTATAAACACTAAGTAATTGTGTGTTAAGTTCACTTTCGGAATAGAAAAACAAACTCAAATAACATGTAATGTCACCCTATACAGCGAACTGTCGGATTCTAGTCGGTATCATTGTCCACTAAATCTAACATAACACATCACTCCAACCTTTACACGTATCATAGAATCGTGAATAAGAGAGGTAGTTCTTAAGTTCAAGACTACATCTACAAGACACAAACTCAAAACTCCTAGTATAAATTTACATACGTGTATCAACAAAATACCAAATTAAATAGGACATACCAAAAAGACGTATCATGTTGCCGAAACCCTGAACCGACCGCCAAAGGAAATCCCTAAGTAGATATGTGAGAATCTCATTGGGTAATATTTATACATTTTAATTAGTAAAACAAACAGACCTTATGTATGCCGTTACGATCCCCACAAGCTTCTATTGACTTTGCTTCGTGCAATTTAGCCCGTTTTGAACGAAAAATACTGTTTATTATACCCGGAAATGGTGTGCCATTAATGCCTCCATATCTGAAAAACGACTATAGTCTTTTGTAGCTGTTTGGTTTCCCTTCATTTGAAGTCAAAATACTATTCACCACACCACATAACTAATAGATCTTAATATCCTTTGAGCTGGGAAAATCTCGGGTATATTTTATGTGAAATTAGGTGCCTTTTATAGGACATTCGGAGTGTGGTTGGATAATAGCCTGAAATATTTACGTTCAAAATTTTATTCTCGCATCTTTCAATCTTCTCATAAACTACTATGTATAGACGATTATGAATACAATCACCCCACTTCTCCAGAAATGTTTTGGCCCAATAACCAGGTTATTTCCACATCAGGCACGCAAAATTATTGAGTAGGCTTTTCCTACTGGATAAAGTTTAAAAGCTTACATTCCCACTGTGTAAGAATCCCTCTCTGTCAGGTCTTCACATATGTCCAGCCACATTTGGATTTTTTCGGCTAAGACACTAGACATCTTAACTTCACTGGGTTAGTTACAAGATTTAACTGTCCCATGAGAGAATCGACTATTCATCGCTAGATTCACCTGAACCCCGTTGTGTGCGTGCTGAACTGGGACAACACATATGTCCAGCACTCCCAGGTTTTCCGATGGTCCTTTAACCGATGTCAGCTCATGATGAAATCACGTAGCCATTTACAAACATCTGTTGAAAACTGTGGGTAAGCCCAAAGTATTGATCGAAAAACAGAAATTAGACTCAAAATAAGAATATTCCTTCAGCGTTATTAAGTAACAACACCATTTCTTTTTATCGAATACCATAAACTGTAACCAGGTCAGTTCGGCAACTCAATCTGTCACTTGTGTCGTAATCATGTCACCCTCATGTGCCATCATTCCTTGACATTTTACAAACACTGTCTCAATGCTCACTTTCTCAGATTGTGAAATACGGAAGTATGTAGGTAAATATATGAATCAAGATTTAAGTGAAGAATTTTGCGATGTGAAATCACTTTGTGGCTTCCACAGTGGCTATTTGAAAGTTGGCTGATAGTTTTGTACCTAGACCAAATGTGACTAATCAGTTTGGCACTACAGTTCCCATTGGAGTTGTTTCTCATGTATTCGCATTCTTAACTGTGTTGAATGAACGTATCAGCAGCAACACGAACAGGCGGAATAAAGTCATTCGATAGACTCTGACCTCTTATATAATAATAATTTATATTTTCATATAAACATAAATTTACATGAAAATGCATGCCATTTTTACAGGCACGATCAAGTATGATACAATGTCAAATAGTAGATTGTCTACAAGACAATAATGTTTGAACAGGTAAATATTTGATATATATATATAAATACACTCTTTGTCTGACCCATGTCGTATCATTATTGAACTAAACAGCAGTCCTCCAGGTTGCGCAGGAAAATCGACTTCATTTCGTTTTCAACCCGTAGTTGTAGGCATACGATAACCAACCAATATTGAGGTAAGTACAACGTTTACAAGGGATATTAAGCTGTTTTAGAAAAGTAAAGATGGTAAGGTGAACCATTAAAGTGTAATGAAATAGGTAAATGCAATGTATCATTAATATATGCATTCATAAAGGAAATACAATGGGAGACTATAATCCCTAGGCTGACAAAGATCATTTGCAATGTATAATGCTACCCTATAGGTTTTACTATCATGTTGTCCACTTTTGGTTTAATACAATTATCCACAAGCCGGTTGTTTTAATTTCATACCTTTTTGTGTATTTCGTGCACAACCGTACCCTATAGAGAATAGGAATAAAATAAGTCGAATCAAATTCATAAAGAGCTATAAAATGTTAGGTTTAGTGGAATATAATGAGCAAGTGAAGACGTTATTAGAAAATGTATGAGATGAGACATTGTTAAGTGATATTCTAAGATACGACAAAAGAAAGCATGTTAATTTATAAGATGCCCCATAAATCTGTGCAGAGCCCACGTGGTCGCATCTGAGCAATAGGCTGACCGAATGGTATATGTTTAAAGGTAGAAGCATGATCTGTCAAGGCGATCATTATTATCTTATTCAAGATAAAGATTCAAGCCCTCATAGAAATCTCGAGCCATCAAATTGCATATTGCTGTTCCTGCAGAATGGGGCGGTTCACCTTAGTGTCCACCACCATATCTACTGATCAGCATGCGCCACCCTCCCTCCTCTTCAAAATGTTCCCGTTCAAACAAGAAATTTCCTATCTAGATTTGTCTCAGCCTCTTCAATTAGGAAACGAATATATTCGAACACCTGAATACTCACCCGACAGTTCCATTTCTGCAGCATCGTCGCAGAAGTGTTAGGAAGACAGCCTGTAGACGGCAAGTCTTATGCCACTTGATCAGTTGGCACCCACAGACTATGTTTATTGCAGAAACCTAAACATTTGGTAATTATTCGTGTATTACACACTTCTGTGCTTATTTGCCTGCTATAACCGATAAAATGAAGCGGTTCTCGCATCAACAACAAGAGATGGTGTATTTAGCCAGCCGTTATTGACGGATAGTTTACAAATAGGTAAAATATTCACCATTTGGTTTAGAAAATGCCAAGTAACCTCAAGACACATTGTAACGACTTCAAGTGATGTTTTTTACAGTCCAAAGGATTAAACAACTATATGATGTAGTAGGCTAGTTCATTGTATTAATTATTTTCACTACCCTTATTGTTTGGATTTGCTGCTGGTCTCAAGGCTCCTCTATATGCATCACTTCAAGGGAAACCACGAAAATATACAGGAATAACATACACATAGTATTTCCTTGTTGTGCTGTGGTGGTGTGCTACAGACAATATTTGCCAACTGAGTGTTATTCTCACTTGTTCCCACAGATCAGTATTGCATTGGCAACAGAATGCAATATATATTTGACTATTCTATTTCTTGTAGTTTGATGTAAACCGAAATCGAGCCATCAAATTGCATATTGCTGTTCCTGCAGAATGGGGCGGTTCACCTTAGTGTCCACCACCATATCTACTGATCAGCATACGCCACCCTCCCACCTTTTATGATGTTAGGCTCTGATTGTTATGGTTACAGCAAATATAATGCTTGGTTCCAGACACGTTCGTACCCCACATTCCATTTCCCTAGCTTTCTTAGTGAGTGCTTCCAATAGATCTCCACGTACAGATTTATGAACATATTATATATGTGTGCATGCGTCCTAATGAACAGATTAGTTTATAAGACGTTAAACCCTTAAATAGTAAAGAGAATAGGTTTTGTGAATAGTGGAGCAAGATTCAGCAGAACACTATAGTTAGAGTTCAGTGTAGGTAGTATGAACTGAAGGTGAGGTCGGTTGGCAGGACTTGTTGTATTAAATTACCATGATAGTCTTTTATATAGTAAACATTTGACATTGCAAAGTAACCTGTCTACACATATTATAATAATAATATATTTCATATAAATTTACAAATTTACATGAAAATGCATGCCACTTTTACAGGCACGATCAAGTATGATATAATATCAAATCGTAGATTGTCTACAAGTTAATCGTATTTCAACTGTTAAATATTCGATACATATAATACACTCATTTTCTGAATTAGGCCGTATAGTTATTGAATTGTACAGTTGTCCTCCAGGTTGAGCGGGAAAATCGACTTCGTTCCGTTTTCATCCCGTGGTTGTAGGCATACGATAACCAACCAATATTGAGGTAAGTGCACCTTTTACAAGGGATTGGAATCTGTTTTAGAAAAATTAAAGTGCTGAGGTGAATCAGTAAATTGTAATGAAATAGGTAAGTGCAAGTATCATTAATAAATGCATTAATAAAGGAAACACCCTAGGGTAACAACATTCATTTGCAATGTATAATGCTACAGATATATCACAAACTATCATGATATCCACTTTTGGTTTTAATACAATTATCCTCATGCCAGTTGTTTTTATTTTATACCTCTTTGTGCATTTAGTGCACAACCGTACCCTTCAGAGAGTAGGAGTATAATAAGTAATGAAGAGCTATAAGATGTGAAGTTTAATGGAGTAAAATGAGGATCATTTATTTTCTGACAACGTCTTTACTTGATCCTCATTTTACTCCATTAAACTTCACATCTTATAGCTCTTCATTACTTATTATACTCCTACTCTCTGAAGGGTACGGTTGTGCACTAAATGCACAAAAAGGTATAAAATAAAAACAACTGGCATGAGGATAATTGTATTAAAACCAAAAGTGGATATCATGATAGTTTGTGATATATCTGTAGCATTATACATTGCAAATGAATGTTGTTACCCTAGGGTGTTTCCTTTATTAATGCATTTATTAATGATACTTGCACTTACCTATTTCATTACAATTTACTGATTCACCTCAGCACTTTAATTTTTCTAAAACAGATTCCAATCCCTTGTAAAAGGTGCACTTACCTCAATATTGGTTGGTTATCGTATGCCTACAACCACGGGATGAAAACGGAACGAAGTCGATTTTCCCGCTCAACCTGGAGGACAACTGTACAATTCAATAACTATACGGCCTAATTCAGAAAATGAGTGTATTATATGTATCGAATATTTAACAGTTGAAATACGATTAACTTGTAGACAATCTACGATTTGATATTATATCATACTTGATCGTGCCTGTAAAAGTGGCATGCATTTTCATGTAAATTTGTAAATTTATATGAAATATATTATTATTATTAAAGAATATAAACTGTAGATATACAAACAAAGGTTTGATTAATGAAAAATATACATTGCTTCCGAGTCTTACCTTCTGCTGTTACACTACAATATAGACGTAATGTTTACAGACGGACGCAATTTCCATTTTCCTTGACTGAAAAATATTAACTGATGTAATTATGCACAATTTAGCTCATTATTTAGCGTTTCCTAGCACTTTAAGTTATTAAATTTTGTATTTATAGTGGTGACAGTGCGCATATATTTCTATTGCTTAATTTCTTTTTCAGGTAATAGCTAATTTCGGTGGATTTTATGGAGTTGGGTGCTAAAGAAGATTTACACAGTGTCATCGACTTTGTATTACATGTTAATTCATTAATAAGTGTATTTCCCGTTATTCGTTTGTATATTCTACTTGATAAGACTGAATATACGCCTATGCGTAAGTTGTGAGATACAGATTATGTGAGGCCTACTTTGAAATACTAAGTAAAACTGGTCATTTGGATAAGTTCATTGATAAAGAGATTATTTTCTAGCCAAATATAGGGAATATGTCCACATCTCACATTAGGCATTCAGATTATAAAGTTTTCCGCCTTAGCAGAACTCGTCAACTGACTCGCTACCAATAGTAACGAAGTGAAAATAAATCTGTTTGAGATGGTGTGATTCTGATGTGTTCGTAATGTACCACGAGGAAAGAAGTGTACCCATATTATTAGGTATATGACTCAGTACAACTACGTTTGCTATAATAATAATCATAAACAGAGTGACTACGGTTCGCAGCGACAGAACATATTACGCTGTTATCTACTCGTCTAACCGTTTCCACAAATTTTTCGGTAAATCCGAATCAACAAGGAATAGGAGTTGTAAGAGGAAAATTTATCTAAAGTTCTCTCCGATCCGAGGTTGATGACGCAGATGCCTGATCATCCTTCTGAGAGCCTGCCTCATGTAGGTAAGATTACACTTGAAGAAACACAATCATTCATGTCCTCTGGCCCACTGTAATATTGTACGGAACGGATCCAGGCTTTTGAAAAAGTTCACAAATCTCCCAGCCAGGCTGCTGGACTGAAGGGTGGCGTCCGCACATGCTGCATACCATTTCTGTGACAGAACTCTCAAAGAATTTGCACAGTAAATTGACGGCCATTGTCGGACACAATGCGATCGACTTCACGCGCGCGATGCCTGGGTGTCCCATGTGCATCTGTTTCAGTGTAGTATTTCGTATGATGTCAGGAGGCACTACTCGTCACCCAAACATTAAACAGTCGTTAACGATGTTGAGGTAGGGGCGGTGGCGATATATTTGCTTAAGGCCATGATTGCACACTAAAGATGGCCAAGAATTTCGTACGAACCTCACAGCGTGGTGCAGGATTTCATCTTTTCCTGCGGCTTTTCTTATTTGCTCCACACAGACAGGTAGCTTCTGGACGGCTCACGTCAATAATTTCGGGGAGAAGATTTCAGTTCTTGTGATGGCAATAACTGTCTTCTCACTTGGTGATGGGTAGTTGCTTATTAGACGAGAGAAAGTATCTGCGTGACCGAGATCCTCTGGTCGGCGATACCTGATTTCGAAGTCGTACCCCAGTAGTATTACCACACACAGCTATAGCAGGTTTCCAGTGTGAACGGGGTTGCCTGTCTTCTACCCGAATATAGAAAGGAGAGGTTTATGGTTAGTAAACAACGCAGATTGTCTCCCATATATCACCTTGTGGAATTTTCGTACAGTATGAACTAGCGTTAGTGCCTCCTTTTCTATCTGCACATATCTTCTGTCTGCTTGTGAGAGTGAGCGCGAAGTGTGTATGACGGCTTTCTGTGTCCCGTCTGGAAATTCGTGTAGTTATACCACACCGACTCCTGTAGCTGAAGCGTCTGCTGTGACTATAATTGGTAGTTTGCGGGTAGTAGTGTGCAAGCTATAATGTAGATCTTAGTGCTCTCTTCAGTCGCTGGACTGCATCATCACATTATTTGGACCACAACCATGGCTGGCCTTTAATTAACAGACGATTCAGGGATTCGCGTATGGTATGCAACGACGGTAGAAAGCCTGAATAGTAACTAATCATCCCTAAGAAGGAACGGGGAGTCTGCATATCTTTCGGAATTGGCATACATTGAATCGCTTCTAGATTTTCGCAACCTGGTTGTCGTTCATTCGCGTCAAAAATAAATCCCAATTGCTTGACGAACTGTAAGGAGAAGTGACACTTTTCTACTCTCAAATGTGGTCCGTTCCCAGCCATTTTATGAAAGGCAAGACGTATCCGTTCTTTTAATTCCTCTATGGAAGCTGCAAATAGTAGAATACCATCTAAATAAATAGCAACTCCAGGGATGCCAGCTTAAATGGCGTCCATTATCTGCTGGAATGTGGCTTGGGCAGTTTTAACACTCGAGGGCAACCTGTTGTATTGGAATAATCCACGAAGGGTGTTAATTGCCAGGCCATTCGCCTGTGACTTCATCTTGCAGGTATGCATCGGCTAAATCAATCTTGGCGAAGATTTTTCCATGACTTAGGGTGCTAGTTATGTCGTCTCAGACCGGTAATGGATAGTAGTGCTCCTCCAAAGCTGTATTCAACCCTGTAGAGAGACCTGCTCACATACGGGTCGAACCGCTTGCTTTCTTGATAACTACAATGGGAGCCGCCCACAATGCATCTTCAACCGGTGTTAGGACTCCTTCATCCACTAACCTTTTTGATTCTGCCTCCTACATTTGCTGCGAGGTAAATGGCACAGGTCGTTTTGGGCGGAAGACTGGTGCCATATCTTGTTTTAATCGTTAGACAGCTTTCATAGTGTTGCAATGGCCCACACCTGGCTGGAATAACATCTAGAATTCTTAAAATTTTATAGCCGGATCAGTTGTTGCAGTACTATTATATATTCATGAAAAATTCCCATTCGAAGATTAGTAGAGAGAACAGTAGTTCAGCGAAGAGTCACTTTTCGGCGAATTCATTTTCATAGCTGCACAATCGCAAATATATATGTTTGTTTTGTATGTGTGTGTACATTAAATTTGCCAAACGAAAATACAATTGGATGTTGATATAAGAGGGTAGTAACAAAAGTGATGAGTTGTCACAAACGATTGTTAAAGAAGAGTTACGTAACCATGTGAATAGTTTGATGAAATAGTTGTGCTCAGGGTGTACATGGAAACAAAATACCATACGGAATTACGCAAGGGTTTTAAGTAGTTAGAAAAATAAGCATATAAACAAGAGTTAAGTCAAATCAACAGAGTTGTTACCATGAGAGTAAAGTGGTGAATAATTTTCTTTTGTATGCATAGTTCAGGTTCTTCCAACTGAATGGCTAGGTCTTCTGCAATGCAAAGAAGACGGAAAACGTATTGTGTTTGGAAGGTTGTTCTTCACTTTGTAGATTACTTTGAAGGAGGCGTTTGTTGAGATCGAATGACCAGTGTTGACGAAATGTTCGATTATTGCACTCCTTATAAGTCCACTACTTTCTTTCTTCAGCCACACTGGACAGTGTTCTTTGACTCTTTTTGACAGGATGCGCGTTGAACGACCGATGCATCTGGTTCCACAGCAACAGGTGAGCTTGTAGTACCCCTGTACCAACTATAAACATACGTTTTTAATCTAATTTGCATACTCATATTATATGTTTACACATACCGATTTTATATGTACTTCGTAAACATTTGCCAATTTACTGTTGAACGTTACCTTGATACATTTTTCGAAATTTGACTACGGCTATAATACACGATTACACTCTTCACAAGTGCCTTCTGATTTTACGTTGTGGGCGTCGAGTAGCCACAACGTCTGCGCACATTGATAAACGTGAAGAAGTACTAGGAAATACGTGTACGCTCATTTAGTCAAATAGAACACGCAACAAGCTGATATATGCACATCGAAGTGGTCAAGTGCGGGATTTTGTCCTTTGGGCTTCTGCAGATCAGCGGGCGACTGGAGAACACCACTCTCTCATCTACTACTCTCAATGACATAACTCTTGTTTGTATGCTAATTTTTCTAACTACTTAAAACCCTTGCGTAATTCCGTATGGTATTTTGTTTCCATGTACACCCTGAGCACAACTATTTCATCAAACTATTCACATGGTTACGTAACTCTTCTTTAACAATCGTTTGTGACAACTCATCACTTTTGTTACTACCCTCTTATATCAACATCCAATTGTATTTTCGTTTGGCAAATTTAATGTACACACACATACAAAACAAACATATATATTTGCGATTGTGCAGCTATGAAAATGAATTCGCCGAAAAGTGACTCTTCGCTGAACTACTGTTCTTCTCTCTATTATTATGTATACCGTTTACGGGGATTTCGGACAGCCATATTTCTGCGAACCAATCTAGACCAAGCAGATGCAAGTTTGCACGGTGCACATAGCAGGTGCCGATAAATTAGATGTCACGAAACCCGACTTTGCACTTTAACTGCCCCATCAAAGGGACTTTTCCAAAGCGGGCCATCCCAATTCTCTCCGCAACCACTTCGATATTGTCGTAATGTAGGATGCCGTGTCTATTTGCAAACGTGCAGGCGGTGAATTGATTTCTACCTGAACATATTTACGTAAAGATGGAGTGCTGATGTGGCAGACAGCTGTGATGCTCATGGATTCTGGCATCGGTCACCGATGGGATCGGTTTCTGGACTTAAGTCGTCAAATCTGCTAACAATATCCATCTCTGTAACCAGTAGTGTGGCACTGTCGACATTTATTCTGTTTGTAGGGGCATGATTTTGCCTAGTGCCAAGCTCCACAATGCCAGCATGTTGAAGGCGGAGCCTGCTGCGGACGATGCAGTGATTTTTATTGCGGATAAAGCCGTGCGGTTGATGTAGACGGTACTGGATGAACCGCACATACTTCTGCTGTATTTTGGCTGCCAGATTGGGACAGTATAACATCTTTATGAATGCTGATTAAAGGCTGGTATTCTTCACCGAAGTCTTTAAAAGTTATTCGTGGGTCTTGTGCGAGTCGATTTAATGGACGTATGTGCATGGTGGCGAATTTAGGGGACTGCAAACCACAAATAAAAATTGACACTTTGAACTGGCCTTCGATCAGCAAATTCAATTTAAAACCAGGTATCAAACGTCACGTTCGCAAATGGGTCAAAAACAAATTCTGAGATGCTGTTACCAATGTTATCGTTGGCTGTAGATGAATCGGCAGCTCAATATATGCGTAGACCACCAGACATTTCCATCAATTTTAGCTGCTGCTCCATCTTGAAAAAAGCCTGTCGCCAAAATTGTTTTGACTGGAACTATGATCTAGTAGGGTCTGGGTGAATAATAACTTTAATGCGCTGGCTAATCTATCCTAATCGCACGTCAATAAAAAAATGACAATAACACGGTTTGCATGCAAAGACAGAAGAGACAATGGGTATATAACTAATGATTTCTTCTTAATGCATCTAATTTAAGCTTGAACACTCTGTATTCACTTCACAGAAGTTTGTGAAAGACGGTGATAATTTCCAATAGGATGAGAACTTATTTTTAATTCTGGTCAGATTTCGAGAGTACAAGAGCCGAAAATTGAATTTTCAGCTTTCTCAGTTGTTATTCAAGCAATTAAAGGTCGGTTAACGATATCTCATTGTAATTTATTCAGTGATTGAAGCAAGCCATAATCAGAGCTGTGAGTTGGAATGTAAGAAAAATTACTCGGAGGTTAAAAAGCAGAAAGTAAGAGGTTATGACCAAATAAATTACACTGATTGTATTTAGCACCAACTGCTTTTTAAATAATCAACTGGTTGACTTGACTACATAATCTAGTATCTCATTTTCCATAGTATTTTATTCTTACTCATGCCAATGTTTGAGGGACGTCCATCATTTAAATAATTTTATTGTGATATTCTGATATCTTACTCTTAGATTTCAGTGAATGAATGTCGCTTTAGTTTGTCACTTCTCACCAAGTGTACAAAACCAGTTGTCGTGCTTTTAATTATGTACCATTGCTGTCATAGCCTTCAGTTTACCTAAATTATGTGGCTATTTTTGTATGCAAATGTTAAAGTTGTTTTTATTTTATTCCTTTACGTTCCCAGTGAAACACAGGGCTTCAAGCTAGAGACTTGAAGTTTCGATAGCAGTGGTGATTATTTTTACAGGATGGGGTTGCTAGCCTCATTCCCAACCTTCACTCTCAGCCAGTCTTACTACTGGCTTAGCGAGGTAAAGAAGTGCGTTGGCCGGGGATCGAACCTCGGACCACCTGTGTGATCGGCGAGCACTCTACTGCTGTGCCACCGACGCAAAGCGTGTATCGGAGGTGGGATACGAACCCACGCCCACATCGCGAACCATTAAAGTTGTTTACAAATCAAAAATCAACGAAATAAAGTAATATCATATTACCCATCAGGATTTATTTTTTCCTTATCCAAGGAAAAACGGATATGAAGTTTTTGATGTGTATTAAACTATTATTGTAATATTGTACTTGTATGCAACTGAACAGAAACTTTGAGAGAAAGTGAATTGATGATAGTCTGTTAACTTTCTAGTGAATTATCCCCACCGGCACTAATTTCATTTCCTTTCATTCTGCAGCTGCTGATTTCCACTCATCATCTTGGTGCGAAGTAAAATAATTCGTATGATATACCCTGGTATTTTCTGCTCATAAATATAAGTAGTACACACAGTAATGTCTTCAGAAGAGTAGTGATAACTCATTGTCATGCCACCTTAAGTTTCGCTGTGCAAATGGTAAAGAAAGCGTCGAAGACTAAGTAGTCTAAAGTTGATACTAAGAAGAGGACGAGTGGATGAACTACACGACCTGCATCTACGATGTCATGCGATAAGTCTATCTCAACACCGGCATTCCATCGAGTACTATGTTAACCGTGCATTTTTTTTCCTAAATGAAATCTCTGAAAGGATTTCAACTTCAGTTAGAAACTTATTACATTACAACAAGAGGTACGTGGGTCTAATATAGGAGGTAAAGACTGCGATTCGTCTCTTGTCGCCATTCTAAACACACAGTAATGCTAGTTGCAAAGAGAGACGCCATCACAAGATTGATCTACAGCTGGTACTATTGGCATAAGGATCCATAATATAGGGCAGGAAAAGTAAATTAACGTCCCAGCTGATTTATAGTAGGGAACCACCACAGCTCTTCATACACCCTAAAACTTGACTTTCAAGTACCAGTACCAAAAGACAATTATAGGTGCAAGCGGGAACAAGCTATCCAGAATGTAGACGCTGAAAAAACCATTTAGGAATAGACAAATGAGAGAAATTGCAGGAAATGGACCAGGATATGGAACGCTACTATCAAGGTAGGAAGGGTGATACCTGGTCACATCAGGAAGCGAAGCTGTGTATTCCAATAAGAAAGTAGATACAGCGAAAAAGAAAAATATCAGTCAGCTGCAACAGTGTGCACAAGGACATCCAGAAGAAAAACTAGAGAAAGAGTCATCGTAAAACGATCGACGTGGCTATACGAACAACTTCATGACAGGAAGAGAGCTTGAAGTAGACAGAGTGATGTCTTCAAAAAGACAATAACAATATGTGCATCAGTGGGAAACCCAATCAAGAAGACACACGAGCTTATAACTCTGAAAGGAGACTAACAACCTACGGACAATGAGAAATAAACATCTGCAATACACAATGGATGACATGATTTTTAAATATTGGAATCAATGCAAAGTTAACCACTCTGTTAATGACGAATAAAATTGATCACAATAACCAACAGATCTGCACCCACTAGTTCTTTTTACTACTATCACTTCAAAATCTTCCGGATAATACTTTCAGAACAATAAGTAGATATTTATGAACTTCTAGCTAGCATGTCAAATGCTGGTTTGATGATATTTCACTAAATACAATTTGAACAACAAGTAGCTACCAACAGAAGTTATGAAATAGATGAACTTTACACTACTTTTAACAAAGATATAATTGGGATTTACGATTATTAGGGATTTTGAGTAATTTCGGGACATGCAATCTGAAGCTAATACATTGTAGTTATAATGAGAAGTCGTGATCGACGAGGTTTATCATATTAGTTATGAAGCCAGGGCTGATCGATGACATCGGATGGCGATAGAGCAATATTGAGAATTGACAAACATTAGGATTCTGATTAACCGTCTGAATTTTAGCGTAAAAATATGCACAGTAGTATAACTGTCCTAGCCGCTAAACTCTATATACCACATAAAGATAGAGATAAAGGAAAAGTCTAAAAAAATTACGATGAACAGGAATGTACCGGAGATAGAATAACTTAGTGGAGAGACATGAGGACCTTATGGATGTGGGATAATACAAAGACCGAATTCATCTTCGCCATTGAGAACAGGTTTGTGCCACCAACAGTCTACAGTTATTAGATTTAAGCATCTCTCAGACTTAAGCGAGACAGTTTACACCTCCCTGCTTAGCTCAAAACAACAGTAAAGGACCCCACTGATTTGTGCCAGGTTTTGATCCAATCACCCGTAACTCTTTCTCAGCCTAATCTCATGCCAGCTAGCATAGCCCAACAAGGAAGGTGGTGGGTTGGCAGGCATATCACACGTCCCAGCCATCTCGATCGATGGAGTTATAATTCACGAGTGGCTGGATCTCAATTCAATAGCTGAAGTGGTCAACCGGGTTGTCACTTAACCTGAAGGTAAAGGATTCGATACCTGACAGGATCATGGTTGTAAATTGTTGAAGAGTCAAAAACTAGGATGGAACAGCTGTTCAGTGCCTCTTCATCCTCAATGATTCTCTGAGCGATGTCGAACAATGAAGGAATCTCTTTCGAAAAATATGATTGTTAGGTGGACTCTAAGGCACTTTCCAAACAAACAGTGCACAATTCCAAAACTCCCTTGTCAGTAATGAAAACAAATTTAACGATAAATCATCTGCTTGAGCACTGCATTACTCTAGAATATACAATTTATACAGGTAAATATTTTGTGGAAGTCAGTACGATATTAACAGTAGTTAAGTCAATTTGAGAGATTAGGAAGAGAGACGTTTCTTTAAAAGCTTCATACAATTCTTCCCATTAAAAAAATTTCAATCTTGCACTGCCCTAGTGATAACAAAGCATATAAATGTTACTACGTCATCTTCTATCTTGTTTAGAAACCTTGATCTTTTCGTCTAAACATGACCCGTCTTATCCCCCTTTCTTTTGTTCCCCCTTAGTTTTTCCCGGGCTACTGAAGAAAGACTATAACATATTACGCAGGATGTTAAAGGTTGTCAGCAGGGTAAGCAACGTGCCATTTAACCAGCTTATTAATATTCTGGTCGACAGGCACATGGACTCACTTGAAAAATGGGCCAAATCCATTTTATCTAACTCACACCACCCTCTTCACTCACAACTCTCCCCTTGCATCTCATCAGGCCGAACGAGAAGCCTATATAGAAAACTATATGCCCGCAACAGCAAGTACAAAAACTCAACCATACCCTACTTAGCTCGTGTTCTGTGTGATAAAGAAAGCATTAAGCGTGACACCTATAATTCATTAAATGGTCAGTAGAACAACTGGACCTCATCTTTCCAACTCATATCATTTATAGGTACAACATTTTCTTTCTTTTCCTTTTGTCTCTCTCTCAGTCTTTTTTTCCGTTATGTGATGCTTTGTTTCCTTCTTCTGCTTACGCCAGTAAATATGATAGCACCTACTTTTCTAACACCTTCAAACACTGTTCAACTTTGGCTTTGCTACCGATATGCCAATATGTTGTTGTCATAATGAACTGAGATTTCCTTAATCTATGTAGAATTCTATTTATTGATAATGTACTAACTGGATGCAATACTGTAGTAAAAAAAATGCTGAAAATTCCATTCTGTATCACAAGTACTGTTTTGGAATGAAGCAAATTATTATTATTATTATAAAAACGTGTCTTTCTGTGGTTACGTAACCTATTACTTTTTATACTCTTTCTAGTTAAACTTTGTTTCTGTCCACAAAACATCTGTTGAACTCTGTCTGTCCTCTTGTTTCTAAGTTTAGTCATGCAGTTCTTCTATAAAGAGTCGATCCTTTTCACTCTTAATTATTTAACAGCTTACATTACTCCTAGCTAATGTTACTCTTAGTTCCAATCACTGTAAAAAAAAGTATGTTCAGATCTTTAATTCAATTTATAATTTTGGTATTTTGATAGCATTATTAGAAGACGGAGATTATCTGAAAAATGTGATGTATTAGCGCTATACATTTCGAACAATCTGATCACACATTTACTTGTCAAGTCAATATATATGGAAAAGTTAAATTAAACAAGGTGACAAAAAAAAAGAATTAAGAATAATTAACACAAACGTTTGGTAATCCAATCAAATAAGGATTACCAAGGTAGGTTAAGAGTAATAACAAACTGTTTTTGAATACACAAGGGGGGCTTAAGTTTATGAATGGCTATAGCCTCAGCGTATTTCAGTAAACGTCCTTGACCGTTTTTATAGATGACCTTAAAGGCTGAGTTAACATCAACCTTATGGTTCATCTCGATTAAATGTTTAGCTATAGACGAAGTTGGTAGTCTGACACCTGCATCTATGGGCTTGTTACAATTCATCTGTTTTCCTAACCACTTTGGGATATGCTCTCCCACCCTCACGTGCAACGCGCGATTACTCCTCCCTATGTATGTATGTCCACACACACACGAAAATTGGTAAATTGTATAGGATGTGATATAATCACTTGTGCACTTTTGAGGTTTCCAGTGAAGCATATTTTTAGCCTTTTCGACAATTACCAGCTGGGCTGCATAGTAGGTTCTACGGATGATGGAATTCAACCTTTGTCTCAAAATCCTACTATTTATTTCTCCATTATATGGTAATTTGATGAAAACCTTTTTCTTAGGGACGGTATGGATTGTAGGTTTAGAGGCTAGTTGACTTCTACACCTGTTTAAAAACTTCAAAGGATATCCGTTTTTGTCACCTTGTTTAATTTAACTTTTCCATATATATTGACTTGACAAGTAAATGTGTGATCAGATTGTTCGAAATGTATAGCGCTAATACATCACATTTTTCAGATAATCTCCGTCTTCTAATAATGCTATCAAAATTTATAAAAGGGACTAACTGTTTTAAATTTTGGTATTGTTCAGGTTGTAACCAGTTGAGAAGAATCCGTGCAATAAATAAAAAATAATGAGCTGAGATTATCCGAGTACATTTGTCATTCTCGCTTTACTAAAAGTTAAGTCATTGATGCCAACAACAAAAATCAAATGAACAATGATCAGAGGAATCATGAGTAAAATAATTTAAAAATCGAAATGGTTCAAGATTTCAAAATGCTTCTGTAATGAACAATCCTCCTGATACTTTTCCAAATCGTCAACCAATGATCCACCATTTTTGTAAGTATCAGGCATAAAATGCAGCTTCTTTGTGAAAGGTAAATTACACTCAGACAAAATATTTACAAATTTTTGAAAATCAGCTGATTTCTGAGGTCTGGAACGGTTCAGTATCTAAAAAACCAAAAGAAATAAAACAACATGATGTTAACATCGAATATAGAGAAGCAATGTTAGTGAGAACAAATAAGGAATATGTACCTATTGCCAGTTCCATTCTAAAATAATAACCATTAGGATCTTCAAAACACTAATTAGTGACCTATAAAAACGTAAATTAACATTTTCTATAGTTTGGTTTGTAAGGGTTAGATATGTTTTAGGGGTTGATCATGGACTGATATCAGTTAGAGAACCATTGAAAACCAGGGAGTACTGGACAGCTGCTGTTTCACCCTAGTTTGGGAATCATCGGCAGTACGCACCCACTGGGATTCGAACCAAACTATAGAAAATTAATCTGATGCTCGCTAGTGACTTGCTACAGGATGGAGTTTCCTGGAGTTCTAGTGAGAAGTCGTGACCAGGGAGGTCCAATTAGATGTCACGTGTGTGGATGGATGTCCCACCAACGACAATGGTTGGGGTCGCGCTAAATCACGAATAGGTAGAAGTTAGAATTCATAGACTGGTCATTGGATCGGGTCCCAGTGGCTGAATGGTATAGGAGCTTGCCTTGTAACCGGAAGGTCCTGGGTTCGAACCCCAGTGGGTGCGTACTCCCGATGATTCCCAAACTAGGATGAAACAGCAGCTGTCCAGTACTCCCTGGTTTTCAATGGTTCCCTAACTGATATCAGTCCGTGATCAACTCGTAAATAAACAACCAATCACAACAATGTTTGTCAGGAGATACGATTATATCATTCATGAAGAATTCATACCAGTTCACTTCATATTAAAGCTTCCGCTGAAAAAGTTGTCTAGAAGGAGAATGAAAGCTCTGAAATAAAATCAACCAACTCAGAGAACATAAACAAATCAAAATCACCCGCTTGAGCTGCAGATCTTCTCTATCATAAAACCATTCATCTAGTCTTATCACGGATAATGAAATTTGACGAATACGTCATGAAAAGCATTTCTAACAGGCTACTGCAAACCTTTGACAACAGCCGCCGTCGCGGTTCCAAACTGAAGATCAGATGGCCGGAAGGAATTAGCAGCAAGAAACTCTGAGAACGAACCAACCAAGAGGCTACTGCTCAACAAATACCTAGAAGGAAATGGAGATGGATCGGAAACACGCTAAGGTGAGATCACACGCCAGACCCTCGAGTGGAACTTGAATTGGAAACGACAAGTTCGCCGTCCGGGGGTGACACGGAGGAGATGAAAGCTTGTGGGTGATCGTGTGGGCAGATGAAGAGGACAGAAGAGAACATGACAAAATGGAGATATCTTGTTGAAGCCCTATGTCCCACTTGGAACCCAAGGGAGTAATAATAATGATATTTTTTTCCCTTCACGTTCCCAATGGAAAATAGGGCTTCAAGCGAGAGGCTTGAAGTTTCTGTAGCAGTGGTGTTTATTTTCACGGGATGAAGTTGCTAGCCTCATGCCCAACCTTTCCTCTTTACCAGCTTTACTTCTGGCTTGGCGAGGTAAAGGAATGCGTCGGCCGGGGATCGAACCCCGAGCGTCCTAATTGTTGTGCCACCGACGCAGTAATAATGATAATAATAAAAAATGATGTACATAAAGATAGATAATATTGAAACATGAAGACATATGTATCTAGACTGCTTCAACCGACTTAGAGCTATGTCATCTGGCTTATAATCATAGATTCCACTTGCCACTTTGGCTTCAACTAGAAAAACTATTCTTTCGAACACGTTTCAGATCTATCTACTCATCCCTATTTCCAGATCAGTAATTAGAGATTTATTAATTTTCGCGCCAACTTAATCTTTTTTACTAACCACTCAACATCCATAGCCCACAATGTTTATGTAACAGTTTCATCAAAAGTGGATAATATTACGGAAACGATAATGGCTAAACATAAGTTTCCAGAGGTCCTCTGAGTTTATTGATAGTTTGAATAAAGCAAGAACAACAGTTTTTGAAGAATAAAATGGTACCGTCATTTATTTCGTTGCCTTCTCATCAGCTGCTCACAGGCCAGTCATTATTAAGTATATCTACAGAAACAATTTTACCATACTTGCACAGAGTTTATTTTAAACAAAAAAACCAACCAATCAATATATGCATACAGTAAAAATAAATATAAAATAATATTGAACACTATTTCGAACAATAATGGTAATGCACAATGGAAACTTTCGACATTACGTAATCAGATGAAAGAGAGGTAAAAATATCCAGTTACCGGGGCAAAGAATGACTGATAACTGTTTATTTCTGAACGCACAAATCAGGTTTCAGCCGCCTGATGGAGATGGCTTCAGCAAACTTGAGAAGAATTAAGCTCTTTTGCTTATTGATAATTTTGAACGATTTTGCGATGTCCACCTCATGACTAGTGTCGAGGAGATGCCTAGCGATGGCACTATTTAAAGCATTTGTTCCCTTCAGACATAAGCTTTTTGGTACATGTTCCGAAAACCGCAGGTGTACCCTTCTTTCTGTTCTTCCAATGTAAGTGCTCCCGAGAGTCACTCCTTGTGCAAAGCACATTAGTTATTTTTTTAATTCAATTTGGACTTTGCCGTTGATTGATTGGAACGAAGTGCTCGGCCCCTGTTGACATGTTATCTTTTTGTGCAGTGGCTGTCGTGGCCCAAGTGGTCTAGTGGGTAACGCTTTGGTGTTTGAAATTATGGGTACTGGGTCCGAGCCTCAGTGGGGACACCTATCACTCACTGGTGAATACAGGTACGTCCAGCTGACGACTAGCCCCAGAAAGGACGAAACGAGCATCGTGAATTCCACCGCTAATCACCGTCCACCAAGTTACTTCAAGTTAAATCGTCACACATTGTCGAAGCATCTACACAACAGCGGCCGAGCACTTCAGTCCAATTAATCACCAATTTCTTAAAGAAACATCCATATACTTGATAGGCCTACAGCATAAAATTGGTGGTAACTGCGGCGATGCAAGTTGACTTCGTTTCAATTTTTCCTCACTTTCTTTCTCTACTTCTCACTGTTCATACAACTCAATCAAACCTGCTTCTCTTTGACTATACACTAACCACTAATAAACACTATGTAAGACTAAAAACGAAAACAATCAATAAAAACCACAAATAGCTGATTACCCAACACCACCTACCTGATAAGGAGTTGCGTGAATATGCAATGTAGGACAGGTAGATGATTTCAATAAAGACAGATAGTCATTTAAAACTGGCCATTGATGATGTATACCTGAATGTCCAGAATCTAACCAATAAACATGTGACAGATTTTTACAAAGTTCATCAGTTTCCCCAATGACAGTAGTTGTTATAAAATTACCGGATTTTTCTTTAGTACTACATAATAATAATGAATATTCATATATCAATTCAGTTAGCACACAACATCCTTTACTGAAACCAATCAATCGTATTGGAATATTAGACAATTGACAATTCCCGTCACAACATTCACCATCAGCCAACTGTTTAACAGCATTCAACAGTAAAGCGTTTAAATGTCTTATTGCTCTAAATTTGCATATTTCATCACTTTCAAACAATGGTATACCGGGTTTTGTAAACGGTAAAAAGTTAGGATAACATGCTATTGAACCATCAGCTATCCAATGTGAAGGTCGAATAATCCATATATGAGGATTACTACAATTAAATTGATTAGTGAATCGTTCATATAAAATTTGAGCAGTATTTTCCAAACTCCATTTAATATATTGACTACTGAAATTATTTTTGCGCATTGTTTGTTCGTAATCCTAGATTGTGTTGCAAAATAAAGAAAACATGTAAATACTGAGAGATGTGCCATAATAAACTGACTCAGAAATTGAATGCAAGTTCATATAATACTCATTTGAGTGGAAATTAATTATATAACCTGAACATTATACATTACAGTAGCTAGAATGTATCATCGGTAGACACGAAGTTATACAGTTAAATCAATCAGTGAGCCCTATAGCAACAAAACGGGCACAAATATCAATAAATACTGCAACAGGATAGTGTGAATACACTCCTGGACTAACAAGAAATCTGTAAGTAATAGGAGTGATATAACTGATATAATTACTTAGAAGTGGCTTAGAAAGTTAAAATTAAAGCTATAAATTACGTAATACTCAACGGCACAAAGGAAAAAAGGGCGTTAGAAATTTGATAAAGTTACGACTATTATTGAGTGAGATGAAAAATGTATTTGAGTGTCCATTTAACGAGTGTATTAAGAGGGTTTGAAAATGTACAAAGGCAACATACGAGAGTGATAATGGTGAATTAATTATTAAAGTAAAAGCAAAATAATCAAGAAAAAGAAGGATATGCACCAGTGATGCAATCGACGGGTAACTGGAGATACTCACACGACTCTTAGTCAAAAATGGATATCCTTCAAGATTCATCGAGGAAAATATGAAAGTAAAGTGAAAACCCGAAAGAACTCACACTTTGCCGAAGAAACTGCTATTCATGAACGTTGAATTCAAAGTGATACCGCAGCTGAGATTCTGAAGAACCGCTTATGCAGATCAC
Source organism: Trichobilharzia szidati (assembly GCA_944472155.2). NCBI lineage: Eukaryota > Metazoa > Platyhelminthes > Trematoda > Strigeidida > Schistosomatidae > Trichobilharzia > Trichobilharzia szidati. Next base: position 178,155,694 of record OX235271.1, on the reverse strand, counting down.
TGAGAAAAGCTTTCTTTTCGGCTGAGCTAGGGATCAGTTTCTACGGCCAATAAATGATCAATGTATGTGTGAAGGATAAACTGCCGATTTTGGCCACTTCAATGTGTGTTTATAAATTCACCTGCTCGTGTGGAGCTAGTTATATTGGCCGCACAAAGCACGCGCTTTCCAAACACATCTCTAAACATTATCCGGCACGGCTGGCGAAAGGACAATGCAAGACAGTTACTAGCTCAATTCTCGAACACTTGGTGAACTCAAGCTACGCAGCTCCACCAGAGTCGTCTTTTAGGATTATCTACAAGGTGAGACCAAATGGTAAAAACTGCATCAGGTTTCGTCTTGTGTGTATGGCGGAGGCGCTGGCAACTCGTCAATACAACCCCGAACTCTGCATACGGAAGTTTGTTCAGTCTCTTATTCTACTATGGTCTTCACTAGTCGTTCCCTGTGAAACAAATTTTTTACCTTTTTATTTTCAATTTTCCTCTTAGTTTGCTTTTACTTTAATAATTATTTCACTATTATCACTCTGACATGTTCCTTTTGTACGTTTTCTCACCCTCTTCACACTTGTCTGATTGATACTCAACTCTATTTCTTCTCACTCAATAGCAATTCTAAGTGGTAGGAGGATCTCATCATGAGCTGACATCAGATAGAGGACCACTGGAAAACCTGGAAGTACTGGACAGCTGTTTCATCCTAATCTGTGACTCATCATCGGTACACACCCCCCGGGGTTCAAACCCAGGACCTTATGGTTACAAGGCGAGCTCGTATACCATTAAGCCACTGGGATCCGATCCAATGACCAGCCCATGAATTCTAACTTTTGCCAATACATGAACAGCGCGACCACTTCGCAATGTCTTCTTAGATGAGTTACTGCCTCACCTTCAACCCATGAAGTGGTCGTGCTATGTCATATCAACTCGTGATCAAACCTGTAACCAGTTAAATCCCTTCAAAACTAACACTTGAAAATGAGCTCACTTCATTCCAAAAGTGTTGTTCTCATTGTGCTATTCACTGTCGCACTCACTTTGATTGGACACTAGTCAGTAAGTAGTGTGATGTGTCTAGTTCTTTGTTTAGTGCAGACTGAATTCTATCAGTCAGGTATTTGCAATGCGGCCACCATTCAAGGTAGCTCGCCATCACGGTGCACATTGATTTGATGATATTAGATGGTTGGGGGCAATCGGTAGGAAGCCTTGGATCTAGGTTTCGTGCTTGTCGACACTCACCAGTCAGCAAAAGCGTATGTGCAACCTTGAAAGAACTCATATCCCTTCTGAGATTTGAATCCGTGTCACTCAGTTAGAACTGCACTCAGACACATTACCACTGAGCTATTCGGGCTCGCGACTGGCCTCCTGTAGGACTGTATTGGATACTTTGATTGGAAACTAGTAACTAGTGTAATGTGTCTAGTCCTTTCTTTGGTGCAGACTGAATTCTATCAGTTATGTTTGCAATGTGGCCACCATTCTAGGTAGCTCGCCATCACGGTGCACATTGATTTGATGATATTAGATGGTTGGGGGCAATTGGCAGGAAACCTTGCTTGAACCAGGTTTCGTGCTAGTTGGCACTCACCTCAGCAAGGGTGTCTGTAACCTTGAAGGAACTCGTGTCCCTTCTGAGATTCGAACCCGTTAACGTCTCCAGACACATTACACTGGTTACTAGTGTCCAGTCAAAGTATTCAATACAGTCCGACAGGAGGTCACTGATGTTATGTATGTGAATATGAGGACCTTGTAGACTACGAGCGAATCTAACTAATGCGCTGGCTAATCTGTCCTGATCGCACGTCAACAACAACAACAATAATACCGCCGGGCACGCAAGACAAATAAAAGAGAAGACTGGACGTTGATATGAGAGCTTTTACTGTCTCAAACAACAGTCGAAAATGTTAAACAACAACTCCGTATTTATACAATTAGAAAAATCAATGTCACATTTTAAAAATATTAACGACCTTGGGAATTCAGTAATTTAAATCAATAATCACGCAGATGCGTGAAATCAATGATTATGCTAGTGTGTGAAATAAATAATGAATATTAATGATTCACCTGCGTATATATTACAGTCCGACAGGAGGTCACTGACGAGCCCGAATAGCTCAGTGGTGACGTCTCTGAATGCAGCACTGGGTGACGCGGGTTCGAATCTCAGAAGGGACATGACTGGTGAGTGCCAACTAGTACGAAACCTAGGTCCAAGGGCTTTCTGCCGATTGCCTCCAACCATCTAATACAGTCAAAATTGTTAAATTATTTGTATGAAATTATTATTATTATACTGTTGCAGATAGGTACTTATTTGCTGAAGCCTTAGGAATTAAACTATCTGTGTCTGGAAAAAAAAAGGTCGAAAAAAATAGAAATAGGTTTTTGAGTGTATAATGACATTCTGTTAAGATCCAGATAATTAGTGACAACGTTGATTGTACCGAATTTCTTCTGAACCATTGAAGAAATGCAACATTTAACGTATATTCTATATTCTCAGTTAACTCACCGAACGTCGTCTCTCAATTAGCAGTGCAAAATATTAACTTGAACTAGCGTAAGTGTTAAGCAATTATAAGCTGTGCAAAATTTAAAATAAATACAATTTTTGTAATTGATTTGACTTTTAATAATTACCCACATTTCTTTCGTTAACTCAACAAACTATGAAAGTAACAGGAAACATGATGTTACATGCTTGACACGCTCAATATAAAAAAAGTAACAGTTACATGTCATATCTGCATTTTGTTACTAAAGCCAGGACATTAGGGAGAATATGAATCGTACCCCTATACCAATGGACTGACAATAGAATATGAAGATAATGTTGGAAAGAAAGCAACAAAACTAATCGAAAAAAATAATTATAGAGACAGTATGTGTCAACTACAAATTCGTTGAATTTTGATGAACTAAACAACCGTTCAATATACTCTTTAGAAAAACAAAAATAATTTATACCCAACTGATTGATCGTCCAAATAAAACGGTGACTATCTGAGAAATATCTTAAGACTTTTTATTAGTAGATAAGACAATTTATATATTGATATGATGAATACAATCACGATGGCTTCTATCTGTTTAGCATGTAACGAACATCAACAACAACTTTGAGTTAGTGAGAAGATTACTACGAAAGAAATATCCTGGCAAACGCTAATTTAGATGAAAAACCCTTTATGTAAACAAGAGGAAATGTAATCTGTCAGTTTGATCACGGATTGATAGCAGTTAGAAAATCATTAAAGGAGTATTGGATGGACAGCTGTTTTGTCCTAATTTGGGACTCATCATCAGTTTGATATCACCTCAGTTAATCAATGTAAAAGTGAATGACGAAACAAATACATGGAAAGTTCACACATATGGAATGCTTCAGTCAATTATTTTACTAATTCTTCATTCCCAAATATATTCACATGTAAACGACGATGATGGTCGCTGAAAGTGATGTTGATAATGAAAATACTAATTCCATAACATAAAGTAAATTCGGAGTAACACGAATCCTAAATACATACAAGGTTCTGTGAAAGAAAAAGCTATCAACTACACCTTTTATGCAAATGCTAACCTCCCAATGAACAATGACTGATTTCGAAATTCCAGTGGTGCAACCAATCAAGATCCAAAAAGCTCGAGCTGCTTTCGCTAACTTACACCATCTCTGGCGTAGGCGTGACATCCGGCTATCAACCAAGGGACGTGTGTACTGCTCAGCAGTTCGCGCCGTCCTTCTCTATGGCTCTGAAACATGGCCAGTACGAGTTGAAAACATGAAAAGGCTGACTGTTTTTGATCATAGATGTCTACGATCTATTTCTCACGTTAGGTGGCATAATAAGGTAAGTAATGTTGACGTTAGGCGTAGAGTGTTGGGAAAAGAGGGAAAATCAATCGAAGAGGCTATAAAGTTACATAGATTGAGATGGCTAGGTCGCCTGCTTCGCATGCCTAACCATCGCCTCCCCGACAGACATTACTAGCTGATATAGGTGCAGGTTGGAAAAGAGTAAGTGGTGGCGAAACAAAAACATGGCATCAATCCATGATATCCTGGACAGTTAAACTGAGTCAGGTAAGGAGATGCAGACTTCCGGGTTGGGACCCGCCCTCGGGACTCTAAGAATCAATGAAGGCTGGAGACAATAGGTGAAATGGCTCAAAATCGTTGTCAATGGCTTACGCAGATGTATTCAGTTTCTGTAATCTTTCATATTCCTTTCTACCATTACTCATTCTGTTTCAATCTTATACTTGTCAAAACTCTATTGATTCTCTTCACTCATTTTGTTGTCTACCTTTGTGTGCTATTTGGAAGGTGGCAACTCGAAGTGCTGCACTTCGGTGCCGAGTTCTATGTTGAATCCAGCCAGCAGCAACCAATCAATATTAGAAATGAATCAGTCGAATAACAACAATAAGTCCAAAACTCATTGGTAATTGATGTGAGTATTTTAAATGCGGGGAGGGGGGGAGGCGGTCAAAACCATTTTTATTCTTGATTAACTAGAAGAGTGGGAAATTAGTTATTTTTAAACGTTGAGAGGAATAAATATACGCAGTTAATGTCAGTAAAAAGTTTAAGCATTGTAGATTAGATCAAATAAATTATATTTCAATAGTTTACACACAATGATAAGTTTTTTGTTTCGGTAATATTTCGAGCCTGTGATCACACCAACTTTTGGAATTGTTTTGTCTTTAATTCACACTTTTATGATTTGTACTCATTTATACATAAATAGTTCTTTTTTTTTGTCCATTCATTTTTGTGTATCAAGAATTATATTTCAGGTTGTTGACAGTTGTGTTGAGTCACCCTTGTTACATATATCAGGCGTAACCTTAATGAATATAGATTCTGTAATCAGTCTCTCCCTCCATTTGTTCATATTAGATTTCAGAATACAAACATTGTTCCAATCAATATCGTGATTTTTGTCCCATGCATGTACAGCTTTAGACGAATTTATTCTAAATTGTTGTAAGCTGTGGGATGATGTTTAGTTAGGCGTTTATGTTCATTCACTCTTATTTTGAGTGATCTGCACGTTTGACCCACATTTAACCGGACATTCGGCACAAGATATTTTGTAAATTACATTATTTTTAAAAGTCAATGTGAACGAAGAATATTCTTTTCAATAATTTCTCTTCAGGTTCTTACAGTTATAAAATATAGTATTTGTTGTTGTTACAATAATGGCCAGTTATGAGGCGGATACATTTTTTACGTAGAATAACAGATTACTTATGGGGTGTCAAAATAAATGGTCGTATTTGTGTAATAAATGTGCTAGGCTGAAATCGATCACAAATTATTGTGAAGTGGGAGACAGTGGTGGTGATTAGTCGTCATAGATTCGTAGAATGTGGAAAAATTGACAAGTCAGTTCAAGGTTATACGGTGTCAGGTGAGTGGCTAGTACGAAATAGTATGTATTAGAGAGGAGATAGTAAGACTGCAATGAGAGGTTCATAATGAAATAACGAATATGTGAAATAAAACAGGTGGAGGCACATAATGAGAAAAAAGATAATATCACTAATTTTAAGTCCGGATAGTATAGGTTTATAAATTCGATAGTATTGAGAGAATGTTTGCATGAAGGGTATAAATTATGACGAATAATAGTAATTGTAATAAAAACCAAAGGAAAAAAAACCAAGAGGGTTAAGGGGAAGAAGCAATCTTGCTGAGCAGAAGAATCATTAATCCAAGTTCAGCTATGTGTAGGAGACGTAAGCGAACTGTACGTGATAACGACTTAGGAATTCGGTAGACAACCCTGAAAGCTGTGTTGGCGTCGATGTGATGTCCAGTATCGACCAAGTGTAACAGGATAGAGCCTTTTATGCGCTTAATTTCCCCGTTGCTGAACCAAATTGGTATATGTTCTCGAACCCGTAGACGAACCTGTCTAATCGTGTGCCCTATATAACTTGAACCATAGGAACATTTGAAATGATATATGCATGAAGAAGAACTAAGGTTAGGTAAGACATCTTTGAGTTGCTGGGTGAACATTTGGCGGCTACTGAAGGATAGACACAGACGTGCAGAGTAGGAAGTTTTCTTTATCGCCCTGGTTAAACGTTGTGATAGAATCCTACCCCACATTCTACGAATCTATGATGACTAATCACCACGATTGTCTCCCATTTCACAATATTTTGTAATCGATTTCAGCCTAGCACGTTTATCACGCAGATACTATTTTTTTTGACACCCCATAACTGTAAGAATCTGAAGAGAAATTATTGAAAAGAATATTCTTCGTTCAGATAGACTTTTAATTCATGATATGGGAATATTTCACACTATTAAATACATTATTTCTATCCATCATTTTTATGGGATCTTTCAGTTGATTCATTTTATTTTTAATCAGATTCGTTGGTCTAGACGTGATGCGAATCCGATTATTTTTGAGGTTTCTTCGAAATGCCTCTGATGTACCACTTTTGTATGCTATTGTGATCTTTCTTTTACCGTCCTCCTTCTTTTCATTATCTGGTTTAACCATCTTTTTTCTCTTCTTTATATTATCTCTGATAAATTCTTTTGGGTAGTTGTTGTCGGGTAACACTTAGAATAGGACGTTTACTTCTTTACGCTGGTCCTCTAGTGTTGTTGCAAGCATACGTATTCTGTTTGCAAGGCCTTGTGTATTAATCCTCAATTTTTCGTGAATGGATGAGCTGAGTGATAATCAAGGAATCTTCCAGAATGTGTAGTTTTCCCATATAGCGTCGTTTTTACGCTGCCAACTCATTGCACATTTTATGCTATAAACTATTGCTCACTTTTTGCTACTATTCGAAAATTGCGACTTCAGCATATATGCACACTTGTGTCATTCTAAGCGATTATTCAGTTTTGCGAACAATATACCCGACTTAATACGTAATAATAAGATAGATGCCCCTTATATCAGTTACAAATCAGTAAGTGTTTTTTGTTCACAGATGTTAGAAAAATTGAAATTTTATTTCAGGACTTCATCATGAGCTGAAATCGTTTAGAGAACTGATGAAAAACCTGGGAGTACTGGATAGCTGTTTCGTCCACCTAGTTTGGGACTCTTCACAGCACGCACTAATGATTCTCTAATTGATGTCAGCTCATGATAAAATCCTGAAGCCAACCAATCAAATCCCTGCAAACCAACAATCAAATTTTATTATTTCAATTATTCATAAGAACTCTTACTTGTACATCTCCACCGAAATAAACCAAATTTACAGTTGGACATATTTTGTTCCCAAGAAAGATCACATCGTTACACTTATTGAGAAAGCCAGCACAATCTTTAATTTCACGCCTTATCCAACAACACATTCGGGGACTAGTGTTTGGTTAAATTATAATCTGAAAAGGAATATGAAGTCTTATAAATGATATTAGAAGAAAAAAAACAGACAGTAAACAAATTATTTCAAAAATAACAACGCTCTAATATCCTTTTTTCTTTCTTTCAATCATGATAACATTTTATTAAATTGAATATTCCCATAATTAATTCAGAACAAAATATTTAGAGCGAACAATTGTGGTTTCAATAAATTCTTCTTCAGGCTCTACATTTATAAATCCATTAATTTAAGCATACAATAGCCAGTAAAGGCAGATTAGAATCATATCAGAAAGTGTATTGTGGAACAAATATAAGATGGGATGGAACAATAGTCATATAGTTTTTTAATATGCATGGTCAATGAGAACATAGGACAAAATCAGATGAAGTAATTTAATTTAATGATGTGTGTATATATATAAATATAGTCAACAGAAATACAGGTTTCGAGAGTGTGTGTAATCAGGGTGTGTGAGACAATATGAAAATAGACCAACGAATGGGGCCGACTAGACATAAGTTCAAGGTTGAAAATAACGACAGTAAGAATGATTGTAAAATAATAATAATGAAGTGGAATGAATAGGATTTTGTAAATAAAAATGGATATCCACAGAGCTTCCTAAAAATGTATATGTCAATACCTGCAGACAAGGTAAAGGTGGATACCGTAGAAAAGAAACCTTTGTATCTTAAGTTAAGTTACAAAGGGGAAATTGCAGCTGACATTCTAAAATGTCGACTTAATAGAGCAGTAGATAGAACATTTCCTGCAGCTAAACTGGTACTCAACTTCTCAACTAAACCAGTACTCACACAGCAAGTAAAGGATAAATTACCACAGATGGTCTCATCAATGTGCATCTATGAATTTAACTGCTCATGTGGAGCTAGTTACATTGGCCGTACTCAGAGGGCTTTATCCATGCGCGCACGTGAACATGTACCTGTATGGTTCAGTAAAGGAGTAACCAAGTGTGTAAATAGTGCAGTCTTAGCTCACCTGGTAGATACTGGACACCAGATAAAACTTGACCAGGCGTTCTCAGTTATTTACCGCGTTCCTAGTAATTTATCTAGAGGAGCTCGACTGCGTCTTCTATCAGTAGCTGAAGCGGTGGCAATTAATACCAGAAGACCATCTCTTTGCACACAGAAGAAGTATGTTCAAACATTATGTTTACCTTGGCCTACAATAAAGCCAACAAATCCTCCATTAACACTATAAATTCCTTTCACAATTTTCTTTTCTTTTCTTCTTCTTATATTCCTCTGTTTCATTGACAATCGTTCATTTTCGACCTTTATGATTTCATGACCTTTCTTATGATTTTATTACTTTGCTATCGTATTTACAAAATCCTATTCATTCCACTTCATTATTATTATTTTACAATCATTCTTACTGTCGTTATTTTCAACCTTGAACTTATGTCTAGTCCGCCCCATTCGTTGGTCTATTTTCATATTGTCTCACACACCCTGATTACACACACTCTCGAAACCTGTATTTCTGTTGACTATATTTATATATATACACACATCATTAAATTAAATTACTTCATCTGATTTTGTCCTATGTTCTCATTGACCATGCATATTAAAAAACTATATGACTATTGTTCCATCCCATCTTATATTTGTTCCACAATACACTTTCTGATATGATTCTAATCTGCCTTTACTGGCTATTGTATGCTTAAATTAATGGATTTATAAATGTAGAGCCTGAAGAAGAATTTATTGAAACCACAATTGTTCGCTCTAAATATTTTGTTCTGAATAACATTTTATGTTAACTCTCACATTACTAATAGACGAAGATAAACACAAGTAGGATGGATGCTACTAACGAGAATTTATAAGCAAAATATTTTATGTGGTGTCTTGTACAAGAAAGAGTCTTGAACAGTGGAGTAAGAAATTACTTTGCAAAGAGGAGAAATAAAAGACTCCTGTGAAAGAACAAAGAAAGCATGCATTTTTTAATTTTTGATTACAGCTTGATTCCACACCGTGTTTTTTTTTCGGTACAGGTATGGAATTTTCAGCATGTGATATCGGTAGCCCAAATTTTGCTGGCCGACCATAGATATCAGGTGTGCGTCGGCAGGGCATCGAACCCTGCACTATGTGCATGGTCGGCGAGAGTCCTAACCACTGTACCACTGAAAGAGAAACAAAATGTGAGCAGATTATGCGACTACCTTGTGCATATTGGAAATTCCAATGTAAGATTTCTGTATTTTGCCAAATAAATAATTCTAATACAAAATATTACCGCGTTCTGCCGCTACACAATGACTGCACATTTTAATATTTTGAAAAGACTGAAGTTTGGCCTAATTATATCATCTGAAAATCTTCTAAAAACAAATTGACAGAATATTGATTGTGGTGAAATTGTGAAGCATCAAAATGGATATCGCATCTAACAGCGTCATTCATCTAACATAAGACATTGTAGTATAATGTTTTAAAGCATATAGACACCCAAAGCATAGTTCCGGATAATTCGTCGAAAGTAATACTTATTTGACGAAATACAATTATCGACCATTAGTCACACATGAAGCAGCTATAACGCCTGGTACGACTTTAAAGTATCATCATATTAGACAGAAACTGTTCTACAGTTAATAGGTACTTTTCTTGCTGAAGTTTTTACGGCATGCTTTCTTCGATATCGTGTAATGTGTTTGGTTGCGAGTAATGCTAAGCAAACATACACACACAAGCGCACACGTGTGTTTTCACAAACTAGGTACAAATGACAACGACCTTGTTTAGAGAAATATACATTCTTTAAACTATTTGGTTTAAATACTTGATTGTAAACCGAGAGTATGTAGTTTAATATGCTTTAATATGCGGAGTTTCTTCCGATCTTCTGCATTTTTGCATGAGTTCGTATTATTAATAAGCCATACACATGAGGTATCAATAAGACTTCAAGCTTTCCAATTTGAAGTTTCAGTAGCAATGTCGTTTTTACAGGGTGGGTTGCAAGCATCACACCACACTTCACTTTTTTCTGGACCCACTACCCATTAATCCGGATTTAGGAGTGTGTCGGTCGAAGATCTAACCCTAACCAAGAGCGTTGTCAGCGAGAATTCTACTGGTGAACCGCTGAAGCACACTGCATACATATGTAGAGGCAGAAGGTAAAGCGGATTACTAGTAGTTATTAACGTCTCTTAATACTGTCTTCTAGAATAACGGTTCAATGCAGCTTATTGTTTCGATATTGTGGTTCAGTATATTCGTTGGAGTCACTGAGTTAAGCTAATTTATTTGATATAGCTGCTTATAAAGCTGAAAAAGCTGCCAGGAAGATTTTCTGGAAGGTAGGAAGATGAGTTGTAATTAGTGTGGTGGTGGTGGTGGTGATAGTGTTAATGCAAAGTATTATGATGGTGTTCTGAGAAAGCTATATAAAGAAGAAGTGAACGCCATAGAGTATGCTTTCCTCCACCGTAGAAATCACAGACACTTCTTCCCACTTAGGATAGTCTGTCTGTCTGGATTCAACATAGAACTCGGCACCGAAGTCCAGCAGTTCCAGTTGCCACGTTCCAAATAGCACACAAACGTAGACAACAAAATGAGTGAAGAGAATCAATAGAGTTTTGACAGGTATAAGAGTGAAACAGAATGAGTAATGGTAGAAAGAAATATGAAAGATTACAGAGACTGAATACATCTGCGTAAGCCATTGACAACGATTTTGAGCCATGTCACCTATTGTCTCCAGCCATTGATTCTTAGAGTCCCGAGGGCGGGCCCCAACCCGGAAGTCTGCATCTCCATCCCTACCTGACTCAGTTTAACTGTCAGGGATTTCATGGATTGATGAGGCCATGTTTTTGCTTGGCCACCACTTACTCTTTTCCAACCTGCACCTATATCAGCAAGTAGTGCCCGTCAGGGGAGGCGATGGTTAGGCATGCGAAGCACGTGACCTAGCCATCTCAATCTATGTAACTTTATAGCCTCTTCGATTGATTTTCCTTCTTTTCCCAACACTCTACGCCTAACGTCAACATTATTTACCTTATTATGCCACCTAACGTGAGAAATAGATCGTAGACATCTATGATCAAAAACAGTCAACCTTTTCACTTAGGGTAGCAGTCATAAATAGTTGGCTAGAAAAACGCTACACTTTAGTTTACCATAAAGCTTTTATGATAAAGCTGATAAGCTTTTAGTAACGGATGAAAACGTTCAGATCTATTACTAACTAACCTAAAAATAAAGACTTCTGATATAATATTATTGTCAGGAAACAAATGTAACTAAACGCTTGTTTAGCGGAGGTAACAACTTAAAGCAATATAACAAGGTCGTAGTAATCTAAAAGATAAAACAAACAAAGAGGTAAGATGTTATGAACAAGATAAATATACAGCATGAATTCATCCGCGTCACTGCTATCATCTTTGAGACATATTACCTACAGTTTTATATCAAAGGTCCAACGACACAACTGGGCACTCTTTCCTTCGCTTCATGGCTGGAACTAATAATCAATAATTCTATAATATATTGGTATGTCTTAGCTTGACTGTGCTGAAGCCTCTGGATTATTAGCCAACAATGTATTGCCTGGACTAGGTCGTCAAAAGACTGGACAACGAGTATCGTTTTCCAAAAGATTTCAAAAATTCTCACGTTCACGCCATATAAAGAGGACATTAACAGACAAAAGATGATCGGTTTAATCAAACCGATGGTTTTAACCATCATTACGTAAACAGGAGATAAAAGGAGTAAACTCTAAGGAGGGAAATTTCCCACAAACACCTCACTTAGCTACATGTACCTATTCGAACTGTTGACTTCTTTGTAGCATTCAGTTGTAGAGAAATTTCCTAATGCGATACGTATGACTACAGATACCGTCCATGTTTGCGGTTTTTAACGATTGCACAATGATTCTGATCTGAACAATATGAAGGAATTCTCTTGATTCAATAAAATGTTGAGAGATAATTGTTACGAGCCAGCCAGAAGCCAGGTACATATTTTTGTGCAGCTGACAAAACAACTCACTACTTTGTGAAGGTCGGCGATAACTCACTACATACATTTCCATGTGAAATAAGTTGTGAAAACAAGAACTACTAGATGAAATTCTGTTTTCTGAGTCAATCAGATATGACCAAAATTGTTCACGATAAGATAGGAGTATTCACGTTTTCTGTCCCTCGTAATTTCGGACATTCATTAACATATGTGTTCTCATTCCCTCTCTTTTCATTACGGCCTTTATTTCATTTCGGTTTTCATTTTCGGTTTTGTCATAAATTATAATGAAGACTAGAATAATGACTTCTGACACATAAGTTTTTCTGCAAATAATTGTTGAACAGGTTATCCCAAGAAGTGTGAAAGCCCGACTTAAATACTTCCAACGACTTCTTATACTCGTCAGTCGACACAACGGTGAGAGCTGCTCTGATGGAAACTCGAGTGAGCTGTAAATTTCATATAGGCATCTGGCTGAGTTTTCAACATAGAACTTTACACAAACGTGGAACAATTCGAATCACCACACTTCATGTAGCACACAGAAAGGCAAAGAAAAAAAAGAAATGTATAGAAACTGTAATAAACGAAAGTGTGTTGGAGAATGAGTACATAGAGGGAAGTTCATAAAGCACAAATGCATGTGCATGAGAGAGAACGATTTCGAGATATGTCACCAACAGCCTCTCACAATTAGTTTCAAGCCTTTTGTGAACCTTAACCGAGCAGTCTGCACCTTCCTACGTGGGTCAAACTAACTACCAGAAATTTCATGAAAAATAGCCACCATTATTAGAGAATAATAAGCTCAGTTTGACTAACAGTATTGAAATTTAAGACTCATGCAATATTATAAAAGGAGTGATGAAATAAAGCGATGTTGGCCGATACGCCAACAAGTTCCTATGGTGAGTAAGCGTGATTGCATGTGCTCATCGTGTGATGCTACCATTAACAAAATTATCGCACTAAAAGCTTTCAATATCCAAGTGCCATAAGGTCCTTCAACCAATGAGACTCATCCATAGACCACTTAAAATGCAATCGCTTTTATCATGGCTAGTAATGGAGGAGTCCCAAAAATCAAATGTTATGAAAAAAAACTGTGCGCTCATGGAATATTCAGCATTAGATTTCGTTTCAAATCCATTCCAAGTGGAATATAAGGCTTCATGGTTTAGTAGCGATTGTGTTGTTATTTTTACTGTGCAAGGTTGCTTCTTTCATACCTAATCCTCCCTCTTTTCGAGGCTTACAAACGGTTAGGTGAGGCTTAGGAATGCATGGACCAGGATTCGAAACCATACGTCTAGCATGGTTGGATAGCATTCTAACAGTGAACCACTAACGCCTATCATTGGATTACTCGACCCACAATTCCCCACATCACATAAAGGAAATACTCAGATACTTGTCTATTTGAAATACCGTAACGCAAGATTTACATAAATCGCCGATAAATGTTGATAAGTAGACACTATCAGTGGATGAGCCGTAGATACTGTCTGTTGTTGTTACCGGAAGATTCTATCCAAAAGATGGAAAAATAATTAGTGGCCAACTAGACTTCAGAATAATCATTATTAAGAGACAGAGATCATCCATCCAATAAGTAGGTCAAGTCAAACAAATACAAGAAAAATTAACATTAGTTAGTGGATCAGCTAGAGAAAGCAGAAACGCCGTGTCCACACCGAACCATGAGGCCTAGTTCCCCGACGTTGGGACACCTCCTGCAATGTATCTGCCGTCCACCCCAATCCATACGGTGGCTCAGCTAGCACTTTCCTTTGGTCCACTGCAGGCATCTCGAGGCAGAAAACTTAGAGCGTATTGCAGAAAGCGGGACAGATGTCTGCCACAGTGTCTGAAGTGGATTCTGACTACTCGCCTACGGTTATGCAGCAGACCCTAAGTCTGTAGCCACACTTATGACATACTGAATATGTCCACAGCTTGTCACAACAAACAACATACTTCTGTCAACTCAAAGACCAAGGACAATAAAAAACCGTTGAATTTTAAAAAACATCTATTTACTACTAATAAAAATGTATTTACAATGTGAGGACACTACGTACGAGTCAAAAGTCATTTGAATCAAATGAAGTACTCAGCCTTGTACTGTCTGCAAACTGCATGTTCTCTTTGTTTTGATCACCGATGGCCTGAAAATAAGTAAAATGGAAAATGTAAACATACCAATGGAGACCACCGTCGTTTCCTCGTTCTTTTTTTGAGTCGGTCACGACTGTTGTGGAACCACCGTTGAATGGATACATTGATGCTGCCTACTGTGGTCTGTCTATCAGCACTGCTTCGCTGGTGGTGACTGTTTATGGTTTCTGTAAACTACAATGAAATCAAAATTCACTTACGAACTATAAGGTTGCAAATCTTCGTGTGTTTGAATGCCCTTTCCTGCTTGGCAGCCGCTCATGAAAAGTGAGTGTTGTATGTGGGCTCCAGCAGTACACATTCATGATACGACCAACTGAATTTTGGACACTCTAGTCAACCAAAGTCCCAAGGTCGGCCGACACATCACGTCGATATTCTTCGTCGGATAATTTCGTCTCGAAGGATGACATGACGGCGTCGCTGTCCAACTGCCATCTGCCTGAAAACTTCAAAACCACGACTGAGTTCATTCCAAAGACATCTCCGTCAATGCAGTCAGCCGATTAGAGTCGTGCCAGCTTAGCTTCACTCGTAGCGAGGCGTAATTGAAAAGACTAGAGGCGTGACAATATAGCCTTGAAGCGTGCTGAGCAACCACATCTGGAGTCATCTGTCTCCGCATTCCTTGCACACCAAATAATAGTTGCAATGAAATGTAACTTACATATTAACTGGTGCTACACTAGAAGTCGTCAACGTGCAGTCAAACGCAGAGAAGCTGAAATGTGATTATTCAAATGAACTTAAATTTACCTATCATCCGTGTGGAAATTTTGTAGCTCTCGCAACCTGGGTGTATCGAAGCGCGAAGATTTTTCACTGTATTTGGTTCTGGAAAGTTCAGTATCGCCTCAGATTCACTGGCCAGTGGACGGATATCCTTGCAGTCAGTGGGGTGGCCAAGAAAGTCGAGTGATTCTACCTCTATCCGATACTACCAATATTAGTATTTACACCATGTAGGCATAACCTGTCGAATGCCAAGTCCAAGTGTCTAAGGTGAGTTCCCTTGTCTGGAGTGGCAATGAGGCAGTCATCTAAGTATGCGTACACAACGTCGAGACCACGAAATACTTCGTCAATGAAGCTTTGGAATGTTTGTGCTGCACTCCGGAGGCCGACTAACATTTATAGAAATTCAAAACGTCTGAAAGCCGTTTTCGGAATATCTTCTGGTGCCATCGGGACTTAGCCAGATGCTTTAACCGGGTCTATTTTCGGGAAAATAGTTGCACCAGATAATGTTGCTATCAAGTAGTTTATGTGAGGCAGTGGGTGGGAATAATACGAAGTACGTTGAACGTTTGTGGAGTCCTCAAAACAAAAAATAAACTTATCCAAATTTTACTACTATGTAAGAAATGAACATATTGTACACTACTTTGTTTTAACCATAAACTCTGTACTTTAAAATTTTACCTCGGGTTTTGAATGAATATATAATTCTGCCTTCGACTCTCCGTCTTCTCCACCATCTCAACTGCCGTCGAACAATTTTAACCACCTGCTTTCTATCTCGAATTTTTGCAGGAGCACCGTAGTTTCTTCCTACGTACTTTGGTCGACCTCCGGCAACGTCAACATTGGAGAATTAGTACTGGAGCAGTCTTCCCGCAGCACCTGGAGTCTATTACGTTTATTGTGGACTTTGGATCTTTGTAAACCCAAGTAACGAAACTTTAATGTATTCTTCCCGTAACTAAACTGATTTGGTATTTTATTTTCTATTTGAATTTGGGTTACTAAGCTAACAGAGTAAAAGGTCAACCACACGATTGCCTTACATTTTTGCGTGATTCGTTACGTAAAATTATTTTGTTGTAATCCTTGCACAAGTACTCTACTTCCTCCATACCTATAACCATTAACTCTTATATCAAATCGTTATGGTTAATCAAAGTAAAAAGCAACGAACTCAATCCCCTGTAAATCTGATGACTAATTTTACGTCGTTGATTGCTACATCAAGCAACACACTCCCTACAAACAGTTACAGTGAGCCACATAACTCACTTGTATGTCGTAAGCGTCGAACTGAAACTGAGTACAGAACTGTACTGACAGCTAGTATTAGCACTACTCCTAAAAATTTAGTACTCTTTGCTCATACAAAACCCCTCCCTACACCTTACATGCTTATCGAAAAACTCCAGCCTTCAAGCTCTCTTTCAGTACTGTCTTCAGAAATAGAACTTCTAAAGTTGTTCATAGGAGAACTTAAGACCGAGTTAAGGGAAATAAAAAACAATAAGTCAGTAAATCCTGGAATTTCTGGAACCAATACCAAAATATCCAAATTATCAGATCAGATCAGCGATATCAGATCGCAGGTCTGTGAACTGACACCTCTTACTATCCTCATGAAAACTGTAAACCTTAACAAACTTGACACAGAATCGGTAACTAAGGTAGATAACCTCATTAACTTTGTTACTGCAGAAGTAACAAAACGACTCGACGCTAAACTAAGTGCTATTGTCTACAACGTTGCGGACAATGAGGCACTAAAAGAAATACAGCGCATCTTACTTAGTAAGGCAAAAATGCCCAACTCCAAGACTAAATGCTATAGGCTGAAGAAGAGTCAACATGAAAAGTGTTGTCCTATTCGTTTTCTGTTCGAAACACCGCCAGAGGCCAGAAAATTCATCCACTCCCAACATACCCAATCGCAAGCCAGAAACTACAAACTAATAAAGGTTGCGGTGGACAAGACAGTCATAGAAAGGCGCGCATACAATTATCTCACTAATTGTGGAATAAATAATAGGACATTGCAATTATACCCAACACTTCGAGAGATACCGTAGAACCCACCGCACCACCCCTCTCAAACCATACAGGATTTTCCTCTCAGGGAGCAACACCAACCGAAAGGCCACTAAATTGTAATCAAATAGCTAATAAAACTATACCACCTATCACCGTAGATATAGACATGTCACTAAATAATCCCAGAAAAATGTCAAAGCCCCCCGAAAGTCGACCCTGTCCTCTCCTAGCCATAAGTCCATTGGTAAAAAAAGAAGAATATGACCCCAAATCATGCCAACAACAACAATGGCAGTATAAATAAGCCCACACTCCCCACGGTCAATAGTATTAGCACCCACAACGTGCGAAATAGCACCATGGCACACACTGATAACCTACGTCACAACAATGCCACCCTCAATAGTACAAGTGGCAATAGTCAGAACTCGACCACCAACAACTCAGGGCATTCACAGTATGGCACACAAATAAATTTTGATCGGATATATGGTACAAGTCTGCTGGGAACTAACCCACAAAGCAGTACACACGAAACCCATACAAAGACATAACTGGTATCCAACAATAGGTGGAATAATAAACCATGGTCATCACAAGGTCCCAATCATTTTTTATCCCTGCGTCCCTGTCGGCGTTGAAAACACAGCTGGTAGGGATGTTCACACTCCCTAACCACTAGTGCTGGCTCCCCCCTTGCATGAATACAGGAACAGTGTAGTGCACCCGCATCCACTAAGCACACTTGATACATGCACAAGTATAGGTCAAATAAAAATCCCTACCCACGTTTCTAGCTTAACTAAAAATAAAAGTGCCTTAGCCTATAGCAAATCCAGTACTCCAACGCTTAATTCTTCGCCAAAAACAGCACACACCAACTCGATAGACATAGGTGAGCATGATGCTGAAACTCCTCTTAACATAGGGTCGTCATGTCAAACAGTACTACTGGGTGCTGAACCATATTCGGGGCTGATTAACGAACTTGGCATGGCTCAAAATCGTTGTCAATGGCGCAGATGTATTCAGTCTCTTTAACCTTCATATTCTTCTCTACCATTACTCCTTCTGTTTCACTCTTATACTTGTCAAAACTCTATTGAATCTCTTCACTCATTTTCTTGTCTACCTTTGTGTGCTATTTTGGAACGTGGCAACTCGAACTGGTGCACTTCGGTGCCGAGTTCTATGTTGAATCCAGCAGCAGCAGCAACGAACTTAAATACTTCAAATGCTATTTGAAATCTCATCTTTACCTGGTACTCATAAATGCTAGATCTGTTCTAAATAAACTACCGATGCTCAGAGCACTCACAGTAATATACAAACCCCCTATAATTGTCATCACTGAAGCTTGGTGTAATTCGAACATACTGGATGAAGAGATCAGCTTAGATAACTACACACACTTTCGGTGTGACAGGGAAGGTGGTAAGGGAGCGGGTTGTCTCATGTACTTTTTGAATGCACTTACTGTATCACGGCTAGAAAGTAGTACACTTAACATGCCTGAGACTCTATGGGTCAACTTACAATTAAATAACGCAGTAGTATTAATTGGATGCACCTACAGAGCACCTGGCACCTTTAGGAATTACGAGACCCAACTTATCGATACTCTGGAGCAAGTATCCACCTTACAATACGATCATAAGATCCTATGTGGAGACTTTAACTTACCTGAAATCAACTGGGATATACCCACAGGTCCAACTAAATTTGAACAAGGAGAGAAGAAACATTGGCGCAGAATAATCTGGATCCATTTTATTCCGTTGGTTCTCGTCAGCTGCGTACGACCTGAATTTTTGTTATTAAAAATAAATAGTGTACAATTTTTTAACAAACCTTTGTCCATTAGCAAGCATAGCGTCAGAGCGTCATAGTAAAATAAGGCATTGAGATTTACAGGGTGTCTAAAGTGTCACGACATGTATATTTAGATATATATATATATCTTGGTAGAGAGAAGTTTCTTGAAAAAAAATTAGAAAACAAAGAGTTACTTTTGTTAACACCCTAACAACACAACTGTTAACTAATTTTTTTTTCAAGAAACTTCTCTCTACCAAGATATATATATATATATCTAAATATACATGTCGTGACACTTTAGACACCCTGTAAATCTCAATGCCTTATTTTACTATGACGCTCTGACGCTATGCTTGCTAATGGACAAAGGTTTGTTAAAAAATTGTACACTATTTATTTTTAATAACAAAAATTCAGGTCGTACGCAGCTGACGAGAACCAACGGAATAAAATGGATCCAGATTATTCTGCGCCAATGTTTCTTCTCTCCTTGTTCAAATTTAGTTGGACCTGTGGGTATATCCCAGTTGATTTCAGGTAAGTTAAAGTCTCCACATAGGATCTTATGATCGTATTGTAAGGTGGATACTTGCTCCAGAGTATCGATAAGTTGGGTCTCGTAATTCCTAAAGGTGCCAGGTGCTCTGTAGGTGCATCCAATTAATACTACTGCGTTATTTAATTGTAAGTTGACCCATAGAGTCTCAGGCATGTTAAGTGTACTACTTTCTAGCCGTGATACAGTAAGTGCATTCAAAAAGTACATGAGACAACCCGCTCCCTTACCACCTTCCCTGTCACACCGAAAGTGTGTGTAGTTATCTAAGCTGATCTCTTCATCCAGTATGTTCGAATTACACCAAGCTTCAGTGATGACAATTATAGGGGGTTTGTATATTACTGTGAGTGCTCTGAGCATCGGTAGTTTATTTAGAACAGATCTAGCATTTATGAGTACCAGGTAAAGATGAGATTTCAAATAGCATTTGAAGTATTTAAGTTCGTTGCTGCTGCTGCTGGATTCAACATAGAACTCGGCACCGAAGTGCACCAGTTCGAGTTGCCACGTTCCAAAATAGCACACAAAGGTAGACAAGAAAATGAGTGAAGAGATTCAATAGAGTTTTGACAAGTATAAGAGTGAAACAGAAGGAGTAATGGTAGAGAAGAATATGAAGGTTAAAGAGACTGAATACATCTGCGCCATTGACAACGATTTTGAGCCATGCCAAGTTCGTTAATCAGCCCCGAATATGGTTCAGCACCCAGTAGTACTGTTTGACATGACGACCCTATGTTAAGAGGAGTTTCAGCATCATGCTCACCTATGTCTATCGAGTTGGTGTGTGCTGTTTTTGGCGAAGAATTAAGCGTTAGAGTACTGGATTTGCTATAGGCTAAGGCACTTTTATTTTTAGTTAAGCTAGAAACGTGGGTAGGGATTTTTATTTGACCTATACTTGTGCATGTATCAAGTGTGCTTAGTGGATGCGGGTGCACTACACTGTTCCTGTATTCATGCAAGGGGGGAGCCAGCACTAGTGGTTAGGGAGTGTGAACATCCCTACCAGCTGTGTTTTCAACGCCGACAGGGACGCAGGGATAAAAAATGATTGGGACCTTGTGATGACCATGGTTTATTATTCCACCTATTGTTGGATACCAGTTATGTCTTTGTATGGGTTTCGTGTGTACTGCTTTGTGGGTTAGTTCCCAGCAGACTTGTACCATATATCCGATCAAAATTTATTTGTGTGCCATACTGTGAATGCCCTGAGTTGTTGGTGGTCGAGTTCTGACTATTGCCACTTGTACTATTGAGGGTGGCATTGTTGTGACGTAGGTTATCAGTGTGTGCCATGGTGCTATTTCGCACGTTGTGGGTGCTAATACTATTGACCGTGGGGAGTGTGGGCTTATTTATACTGCCATTGTTGTTGTTGGCATGATTTGGGGTCATATTCTTCTTTTTTTACCAATGGACTTATGGCTAGGAGAGGACAGGGTCGACTTTCGGGGGGCTTTGACTTTTTTCTGGGATTATTTAGTGACATGTCTATATCTACGGTGATAGGTGGTATAGTTTTATTAGCTATTTGATTACAATTTAGTGGCCTTTCGGTTGGTGTTGCTCCCTGAGAGGAAAATCCTGTATGGTTTGAGAGGGGTGGTGCGGTGGGTTCTACGGTATCTCTCGAAGTGTTGGGTATAATTGCTGCTTGCAATGTCCTATTATTTATTCCACAATTAGTGAGATAATTGTATGCGCGCCTTTCTATGACTGTCTTGTCCACCGCAACCTTTATTAGTTTGTAGTTTCTGGCTTGCGATTGGGTATGTTGGGAGTGGATGAATTTTCTGGCCTCTGGCGGTGTTTCGAACAGAAAACGAATAGGACAACACTTTTCATGTTGACTCTTCTTCAGCCTATAGCATTTAGTCTTGGAGTTGGACATTTTTGCCTTACTAAGTAAGATGCGCTGTATTTCTTTTAGTGCCTCATTGTCCGCAGCGTTGTAGACAATAGCACTTAGTTTAGCGTCGAGTCGTTTTGTTACTTCTGCAGTAACAAAGTTAATGAGGTTATCTACCTTAGTTACCGATTCTGTGTCAAGTTTGTTAAGGTTTACAGTTTTCATGAGAATAGTAAGAGGTGTCAGTTCACAGACCTGCGATCTGATATCGCTGATCTGATCTGATAATTTGGATATTTTGGTATTGGTTCCAGAAATTCCAGGATTTACTGACTTATTGTTTTTTATTTCCCTTAACTCGGTCTTAAGTTCTCCTATGAACAACTTTAGAAGTTCTATTTCTGAAGACAGTACTGAAAGAGAGCTTGAAGGCTGGAGTTTTTCGATAAGCATGTAAGGTGTAGGGAGGGGTTTTGTATGAGCAAAGAGTACTAAATTTTTAGGAGTAGTGCTAATACTAGCTGCCAGTACAGTTCTGTACTCAGTTTCAGTTCGACGCTTACGACATACAAGTGAGTTATGTGGCTCACTGTAACTTTTTGTAGGGAGTGTGTTGCTTGATGTAGCAATCAACGACGTAAAATTAGTCATCAGATTTACAGGGGATTGAGTTCGTTGCTTTTTACTTTGATTAACCATAACGATTTGATATAAGAGTTAATGGTTATAGGTATGGAGGAAGTAGAGTACTTGTGCAAGGATTACAACAAAATAATTTTACGTAACGAATCACGCAAAAATGTAAGGCAATCGTGTGGTTGACCTTTTACTCTGTTAGCTTAGTAACCCAAATTCAAATAGAAAATAAAATACCAAATCAGTTTAGTCACGGGAAGAACACATTAAAGTTTCGTTACTTGGGTTTACAAAGATCCAAAGTCCACAATAAACGTAATAGACTCCAGGTGCTGCGGGAAGACTGCTCCAGTACTAATTCTCCAATGTTGACGTTGCCGGAGGTCGACCAAAGTACGTAGGAAGAAACTACGGTGCTCCTGCAAAAATTCGAGATAGAAAGCAGGTGGTTAAAATTGTTCGACGGCAGTTGAGATGGTGGAGAAGACGGAGAGTCGAAGGCAGAATTATATATTCATTCAAAACCCGAGGTAGAAGTTTAAAGTACAGAGTTTATGGTTAAAACAAAGTAGTGTACAATATGTTCATTTCTTACATAGTAGTAAAATTTGGATAAGTATTTTTTTTGAGGACTCCACAAACGTTCAACGTACTTCGTATTATTCCCACCCACTGCCTCACATAAACTACTTGATAGCAACATTATCTGGTGCAACTATTTTCCCGAAAATAGACCCGGTTAAAGCATCTGGCTAAGTCCCGATGGCACCAGAAGATATTCCGAAAACGGCTTTCAGACGTTTTGAATTTCTATAAATGTTAGTCGGCCTCCGGAGTGCAGCACAAACATTCCAAAGCTTCATTGACGAAGTATTTCGTGGTCTCGACGTTGTGTACGCATACTTAGATGACTGCCTCATTGCCACTCCAGACAAGGGAACTCACCTTAGACACTTGGACTTGGCATTCGACAGGTTATGCCTACATGGTGTAAATACTAATATTGGTAGTATCGGATAGAGGTAGAATCACTCGACTTTCTTGGCCACCCCACTGACTGCAAGGATATCCGTCCACTGGCCAGTGAATCTGAGGCGATACTGAACTTTCCAGAACCAAATACAGTGAAAAATCTTCGCGCTTCGATACACCCAGGTTGCGAGAGCTACAAAATTTCCACACGGATGATAGGTAAATTTAAGTTCATTTGAATAATCACATTTCAGCTTCTCTGCGTTTGACTGCACGTTGACGACTTCTAGTGTAGCACCAGTTAATATGTAAGTTACATTTCATTGCAACTATTATTTGGTGTGCAAGGAATGCGGAGACAGATGACTCCAGATGTGGTTGCTCAGCACGCTTCAAGGCTATATTGTCACGCCTCTAGTCTTTTCAATTACGCCTCGCTACGAGTGAAGCTAAGCTGGCACGACTCTAATCGGCTGACTGCATTGACGGAGATGTCTTTGGAATGAACTCAGTCGTGGTTTTGAAGTTTTCAGGCAGATGGCAGTTGGACAGCGACGCCGTCATGTCATCCTTCGAGACGAAATTATCCGACGAAGAATATCGACGTGATGTGTCGGCCGACCTTGGGACTTTGGTTGACTAGAGTGTCCAAAATTCAGTTGGTCGTATCATGAATGTGTACTGCTGGAGCCCACATACAACACTCACTTTTCATGAGCGGCTGCCAAGCAGGAAAGGGCATTCAAACACACGAAGATTTGCAACCTTATAGTTCGTAAGTGAATTTTGATTTCATTGTAGTTTACAGAAACCATAAACAGTCACCACCAGCGAAGCAGTGCTGATAGACAGACCACAATAGGCAGCATCAATGTATCCATTCAACGGTGGTTCCACAACAGTCGTGACCGACTCAAAAAAAGAACGAGGAAACGACGGTGGTCTCCATTGGTATGTTTACATTTTCCATTTTACTTATTTTCAGGCCATCGGTGATCAAAACAAAGAGAACATGCAGTTTGCAGACAGTACAAGGCTGAGTACTTCATTTGATTCAAATGACTTTTGACTCGTACGTAGTGTCCTCACATTGTAAATACATTTTTATTAGTAGTAAATAGATGTTTTTTAAAATTCAACGGTTTTTTATTGTCCTTGGTCTTTGAGTTGACAGAAGTATGTTGTTTGTTGTGACAAGCTGTGGACATATTCAGTATGTCATAAGTGTGGCTACAGACTTAGGGTCTGCTGCATAACCGTAGGCGAGTAGTCAGAATCCACTTCAGACACTGTGGCAGACATCTGTCCCGCTTTCTGCAATACGCTCTAAGTTTTCTGCCTCGAGATGCCTGCAGTGGACCAAAGGAAAGTGCTAGCTGAGCCACCGTATGGATTGGGGTGGACGGCAGATACATTGCAGGAGGTGTCCCAACGTCGGGGAACTAGGCCTCATGGTTCGGTGTGGACACGGCGTTTCTGCTTTCTCTAGCTGATCCACTAACTAATGTTAATTTTTCTTGTATTTGTTTGACTTGACCTACTTATTGGATGGATGATCTCTCTCTGATACTTCCACGGGTACTCCTCGCCCCATCGTGCCTAAAGTTATCGCTGTATTTTCCACTATACGTTGTATGCCTTATCCCTCCCAGGTGTTCCAAATACTGTCAAGCTCATCAACAGTCTGTTTTTTGTCCTGGTGTTTGTAAGGAATTAAGGGAATGGGCTCATACGTGCTAATCTTGCCAAAAGTGCAAAAGAGTAAGACACGCCAGAAGCAATCTTGACACCTCTCCTATCCCTGATGCTCATTTCGCACGCGTTTATGCAGGTCTGGTTAGACTCCCCCCCAGAATCTCATAGATATACCTATATCTTAACCTGCATCGACTGTTCTACTGCGTGGCCTGAAGCAGCATGCCTCAAAGATGTACCCGCTGCAAATTCTCAAGCATTATTGTCGAAAAACAAATGGTAAGTTTTGGATGACCTTCCACCAAAACAACTGATGGGGGGCAACAATTCCAAAGCGGCCTAGTCTTTGCTTCGACTAAAATCAAAGGTCTCATGAGTTCAAGAAAAACAGCCTACCATCCTTAAGCTGATAGTATGTTAGAACGTCTACACCGACAGTTAACAGGTTCACAATTCACATAGGACTGAATTTCTACCGTTAGTTCACTTAGGTATACGAAGTGCTTTGAAAACTGATACTGGCTCTACTGCTGCTGATCTAGTATATGGTACAACACTGCGACTGCCAAGTGAGTTTGTTTCTCCCTCTAGCTTCCCACCAGCGGTAGACCACGCCTCATCAGTCAGCAGGCTTGCAAATGCAACGAGTTTAGTTAAATCTGCTCCCACATGTGTCTGTTCATCGCACCTCTGTACGTCGCTGTCTGGAACCCCATACGATGGGACATATAAAGTCACTAAACGTATGGATAAATTTTTCGCCCGAGACAAAATAGGCCACGAAGTCTCTGCAGGCATCAACCGTTTGAAAGTGGCCTACTTAGAAGTTAATCCCATGAGCCTATAGCTGAGCATTCCTGATAATACACAAGTAACCGAAAATCCGTTAGTCCTCAAAGAAACCTCTAGCACGGCGACAGTCATCAAACATTCTATCGATCCCTCGAAGTACACCCGTTTTGGACATCTATACACTTATCGCACATAACAAGATGTTGCGACCCACCCAATTTGTCGGGCTTGCGGTATATTTTGTTTGTCTCAGGCGCATAAACTTTTTTCACTGAATCCCACAACATTAGAAAAACGGTTTTTGATAACCGTACATGTCACACCCGCTGAAAAAATTATACATTTGTTTGGATGTTCTATTTTTTGCATTATTTTTCTGTCTGGTAGATGCATATCATTATTCAAACGTTGTGTTTGGTACATTTCCTTTGATATAGTTCTCACAATTCTTGTGTACTTGTCCATGTGCAACAAGCAGGACAACGAACGGACAAATATCAACGAAGTGATGTTCAGACACTCATTTATCATCGGTGGACGACCACTAGGTTATTCATAGGGCCTATCAAAAAGTCACAACAATAAACTATATTTCGCATAAACGAGTGTTTACAAGAAGTACATGCCGTCTTCACAGGCATGGTGAGTTATGTTATAAACTACAATCGCGAAGTACCGTGGATCAGCATATTTTTAAAATTATAAATTGTTCGATAATGGCACAAGCGATCAGAACAGGTTCTTATAAATGTTAAATTGTAAACCGCTCAGCATCAAAGTTGAGCAGCAACCCAAACTTCGTTCCGTCGCCTTTTGACAGCTATGGCGAACCGATAAACAACCATATGTTTGGGTAAGTAAAAGCTTCTCTTTTTCTGTATTTATTGAGCACCATGCTCAATCAGGGAAACTGATGTGTTATTAGCTAAATCGTTTTCACACGTCTCCTCGCTTAGCATTATGACTAAATAATTTCAGGGGGCCTCAATCTTTCAGACGTCAACTGGTTAAGTAGTTCCAACCTCCAAAACCTCGAGGAATTATTGCCACTATCGATCGTTGCGGATGGAAACAACACGTCCAGATACTTACCGGTGGTTTCAACATGATGAACTTTGTGTATGGTCATGACATCATTCCAGTCGCCACTTATATTGCGTCGGTGGCATAGTGGTTAGGACTCTCGCCGACCATGCACATGGTCCGGGGTTCGATCCCCTGCCTACGCACACCCGGTATTTATGGTCGGCCTTCAAAATTTGGGCTACCGATATCCATGCTGAAAATTCCATACTTGTACTGAAAATACGGTGTGGCATCAAGCTGTAATCAAAATAAAAAAGATGTTGGTAACGGGTTTTCCAGTAGTGATCACTGAATGGTACTGTGCTCTCTGCCACTCTCACCACCAAATACAGGAAGCAAACAATAATCAGGAGGCATGATATGCTGTTGGTACAAACATACAAACTGTGGAATAGTCTATCAAATTATTACAAGGTCTCAACATGGATTTATCAAAAATAGGTCCTACGTTGCTTGTCACTTCGACTTTTCCAACTGCATCTCTAGTGGTCGCGAATCACGTGAACTAGTCAGTGTTCCCTACTTCGATATATCTATGGCATTTGACAGGGTATCTAACAGCATTCTCTTTGAGAAGCTGTTCTCACGTGGAATTCGCAATCCATTAATTAACTGGTTAAAGTCATTTCTAGGCAACAGGGTACAAATGATCAAAGTCGGATCTGCATTTTCTCATCCTAGAAAGATCACAAGTGAGGTTGTGAAGGGCAGTGTCCTAGTGTGGTGAGAGCTGTCTGTTAGCCAAAACTGTAGACAACAATTCACGTTAATGCTTACGTCCCAAATCGAGGTCATGAGAAAAAACAATAACAAAGCTTATCTTGAGGAACTCAACAACCAATCGCAGCAGACTTAACGTGTGCAGTTAAGATTCGTGGATATGTGGCCTAACTTTCTAAGAGATGGTCACAAGCTGTACGGAATAAGAAAACTACCAATCAAAAGAGGTTCCTTCTTGTTATAACTGTGGCGGAATTAAATGAGGACGTTGTCGCCTTGTTCTGTCTGCGCCTGACTAATATGCCTATCTGCTTCTGGTACCTTCCGATTCAGCGAACCACGCAAATATCAAAAGACAAAAGCTGGTCTGTGACTGTTTATTGTAGTACAACATCTACGACAAACTACGACAAAGAAACTTATTTAGGAAATGGTATTTATACATTTTTACAACCAATACAGACAGCTAACAGTATTTGAAATAATTGGTCGTAATAGTCAATAACAAAATGCGTGGGAAATGATGATATACCACTTATGCGAGGTTAACAGTCATTGAAATAACTGAACAATAACAAAGTGCGTGAGAATTGATGATATGCCACTTATGCGAGATTAACAGTCGTTAAAATAATCGAACAATAACAATGTGTGTGGGATCCTATCACTTCTCCGCTAGCAACAACGAATAATAATACACATAAAAATCTGGAAATATCCTTTGATTTCTTCGATAGGCGATCTGGAACCTGGCCATAATTTGGTGCTACATCTTATAGCTTATTCGGTCGAAAACAGATTTCAATAATCATCTATTAACTTATTTGTACTTATTTTTTACAATGTTTCTCTTACATAAATCAGTGTCCAATCTACATCTAAATTAACAAATCATATTATATATTCTATCAGTCCTAATTTGTGTACATTCGTTGATGCCTGCAAAAAGGGCAGGTTTTGTTCCAGAAGTAAATTATTATTATCAATTTGTGTTTGATTTTTATTTGTGGTTTGAAGAGTCAGAAAGATGCTGACATTCGAATTCGACTTCTGTCACTCATGGAAGAAAACCCGAAAATGACTTTATAACAGCAGAATGATAACATTTTAAACATGACGCTTCTTTGATGGAGTGTGGATGAAAGCAGTCTGAATTTAGTTCACTTGACGCAGTGAAAACTCCCCGGACCATCATTGAGCACACAGCACGTCAGTCCCAAAATTCAGCTATACCTCCATAGGTGTGCTGGTACTGTGGTTCCTGGCATTTCGCCAAAATTTGTCCTTTTAAGAAACATAAATGCCGCAGGTGCCACCGTTTTGGACATAAGGAAGGATACTGTCCATCACAGAAAACATTTTCAGCGAGGAACAAACGTAATTTCTTCAATCCTAAACAAACACCTCCAGTATGGGCCAATTTTGCAAAGTCTATACCCGATTTTCCTAGTAGAGGGAAGTATCTTACCCTATTCTTGACGTGGTACGTTCAACGTTTTCGTTACATTTTAGTTTGATAGCTGTATATTTCTATCTTTGCTGTGAGACTCGCACAAGTGTTTATCCAGTTCCATAATTGTGACCAATAAATATCTCATAAATTAGTTATGGTTAATCATATAAAAAATCCACGAACTCAGTCACCTCTTAACCTGATAGCACATATATGCTTGCAGCAACGAACGGCACAACTCCCACAGAATACGGAACTGAATCACACAGCTCGCAAATACGCCGCTACTATCGAGCTTCCGCGTCACTACCATTTATCGTGGTCGGAACTGACAGCAAAAATATGCTGTGGTAGAATTTTTTCTGAAAACTAAGCACCTTGTCCTGATATGGACTTCTTCACTTCACCTTGTGTGCGTGTCACACAATTCCAGATACTAAGCACAGCTTCAATACTTCTGAAATAGAATGACTGAAACTGTCTGCACGAGAGCTGAAGACTGAGATGGGGGATATAACTTCACTCACACATGTGATGTGAGCCAATATGCATACGACTATGAAAGACCCATGAGGTACAACTACCAAGGTAATCTTAACACAGGGTACCTAGGTCAAGCAAACTATATATCACCAGTAAATGAACGCAGATGCCCACCCATGGATGCTAAAAGTCAAAACATGCAACAGGATTATTTTCGGATGCAGCAAACAATAGCCCCACTGGCTGCACAATTCATCCAGGAAATAGTACACACACTGACTCTGTCTCACCTCAGAGCCCCTCCAAACATAACGTAGGAATAGTAACAAGTAACCATGTTAACCTCTCCCCCAATAACTCTGGTTTACTAACGATTATGCTCCTGAATGCTAGATCTCTCCTTAACAAAATAACACCGCTTCGCTGCCTGGCATACATAGAACGGCCAACACTAATAATGGTGACTGAAACCTGGCTTACTACTGATATACCTGACTCAAAGCTAGTAATAGACAACTACGACATCTATAGGAACGATAGAGTTGACAAAAGAGGAGGCGGCTGCTTAATATATGCCTCTAAATCCACTAACTCCAATACTTTCAATAACCCAACTACTGACAAACTCCCTGAATCTAAGTGGATAAACATCCACACAAACGAAAATAAAATTCTCGTGGGATGTATATACAGACCCCCTAATAGCCCTGAAATGACTGATATAGCTATTGGAGAAATACTAGAGAATGCAGCTACGCTGGACTTTGACTACAAAGTAGTCTGTGGCGATTTCAACTTACCTGGAGTAAACTGGGATACCTGTACAGGACCTAGAATCCAAAACGAGCTACTACAAGCTATAGACGTAGGCGGATGGAAGCAGTGCGTACGCCTCCCTACAAGAAATGAAAACACTCTTGACTTAATCCTTTGTCATGAAATTGAGCCCATCTCGATAGAGGTAGGAAATAAACTTGATAACAGTGATCACAACATATTGTACTGCACGCTACCCCTCCGACTAACAACTAAACACACACCTAAAAATTCCCCGGTGCACTATCAGTATAGGGACTATAAGAATGCCGATTGGGAATTCCTATCAGATCTGCTGAGAAGTTCTGACTGGGAAGAATACTTCATTAACAATAACTTAGAAGTATCACTCGATATTTTCTACAAAACAACTGGCTCAGCAAGAGACATAATCGCGCCCCTAAAATCTGCTCTAAAGACACCAACTCCATTTATAGACCGCAAAACGCGACTAAAACTAAAGAAATTGAAAAGGAAATACCATGTATTTAAGGAATTTAATGCGTTAAACCAAATACATGAAACTCTTAAACGGCTTGAAGAGAAACACAAAATGAGGTCACAACTTGAAGAAAATAAAGCGCTTGTGGGCAACTCCAAAACTCAGGAACTTTGTAGGATATTGCAGAAACGTCTAAAAAGCAGTAAAGACAATACTGTAAGCAGCTTGGAGCATAAGGGTATAATATACAATGATCCCCAGGTTATAAGTGAACTCCTCAGTGAGTGGTTTTGCAATGACGCCAGAGTGCACCCGACCCAAAATTTCCAAATGACCTGCAAAAGCAACCACAAATTAGGCGGAATAGACTTTAATATACAAAATATAGACTCAGCGATTAAGACTTTGAAGTCTAATGGTAGTACTGGAACAGATGACATACCATCTGTCATGTACAAAAATGGTAGCACGGAAATGGTAGTCTTGTTACTTAGAATATTTACTCTCTCGTTGGAAACTGGAACTTATCCTGAAGTGTGGAAAACCACATACATATTACCTAAGCACAAAGCAGGGGCCAAAACCAGTGTATGCAACTATCGACCTATCAATATAACACCGGTAATATCCCGAATAATGGAGAAAGTGGTTAAAGACCAAGTGTCAGACAACTTACTAGAACATGAACTTATCAATCCATCACAACACGGATTTCTTAAAAAAAGATCATGTGTGACCTGTCACATAGACTTTTTCAATGAAGTTACACGAAGTAGGGACAACAGAGAACTAGTAATTGTGCTATATTTCGATATAACAAAGGCCTTCGACAGAGTTCCCCATAATCTGCTAGTTAGCAGGTTATGCTCACTAGAGATATGTGATCCTCTCCTGAGCTGGATAAAATCATTTCTGTGTGGCCGAAGTCAGACAACGAAAGTTGGCTCGATGATCTCAAGGCTTAAACCAGTAAGTAGTGGTGTAATCCAGGGAAGTGTATTAGGCCCACTCTTAGTCATAATATATATAAACAGTATCTGTGAATGCTTTAGTGTAGGTAAACCAATACTATATGCAGATAACTTAAAAGTGACGTATAAATGCAAGAACACAGATCTTGGAATAACAGTAAACGCCATACAGCAAGAATTAGAAAAAATGGATAGATGGTGTGACACCTGGCAACTCCAATTTAATGTCGAAAAATGTGGCTGGCTCTGCATAGGTTGCAACAATTTAGAACTTGACCTGACAATTCAAGGCCATGCACTTCAACGACTGGAATCTGTACTGGACCTAGGGCTGAAATATTCACATAACTTATCATTTTCTGAACACATCTCCAAACAAGTGTCAAAGTCACGCAGACTTATCGGCTTTCTACTCAGGAGCTTCTACAGAAATGAGTCTAGAATTCTGTTATACAAGGTTTGTGTGCGTCCTTTATTTGATTACTGTTCATTCATGTATAGTAGCGTACGCATAGAGGACAAATTGAAAGTCGAGGGAGTGCAGAGGTACTTCACGTTAAAATTACTCGGAACCGGAAATGGTACGAACTACTCCACTAGATGTGATACCCTAGGACTAGAAACACTATGGCTAAGACGCCTGAGACTAAACTTGACACTTTACTATAAGCTTCTAAACCACTTAGTTTTTACCTCTACTAATGGCACTCGACTTTCAGATGACAATGGTTACAAACTAAGACACACTAAGGGTACAGTAGCTATCGAACAATGTAAAACAGCCACCAGGCAAAAGTTAGGTATGCACAGATATGGAATAAACTGCCAATGGAAATGCGTCAAGCAAGTACATTGGCCTCCTTCAAAAAGGTGCTTAATGACAAACTACAAGAGTTTGCAAACGATAGTAGTTCTAGTTCCTATCTGAGAGCCTCCGAAATTATAGGTCCATTTAATGTATAAGCTTAAATACTACACCTGTTGCTTTTTGCCTATATTTATAATTCTAGATAAAGCATTAACGGTTAACATACGTATCCTCAAACAGACAAGAAATCTCGTTTGTAAAACTACTACCCAACACAATAAGTGGAGTAAAATGAACATAAACCGACAACATGAAAAAGGTATAACTCACCACAACATCACAAGGACAGATGAACGCTCGTTGGGCACCATATATCCCTCACCAACTGCAACCCACCTTTCCTTAGATAATGTGATGAACTTATATCCATAATGTTGCTGAACAGTTAATATTCTCAACTCCTGTCGGAACAGCTGAAATTCATAAACCTTCCTAACGCTAAGAAAATACCCCTTAAGTACTTATTCCCAACAATGACATTGAAGATCAAATGAGATAAACACATCACTGATTTCAAAATAACACATCAATGAACTATAATTCGAGGACTCTGCACACAACAAAGTTATGGCTGAAATTATCCCGCATGCTCAAGGTCACTGATGAAGTGGGACGCTCAAAGGTCATTTTCGTCCATGTTAGTCGGTTATGTTGGACTGCAGTTCCGTAGCCGTTCGTTTACACATTAGTTTATACTTTCTGTTGGCATTTATAGGTGATTACCATGTACCGATAGCATTCTTTTGTAAAATAGTACTGTTCTTCACAGGAAAATAGCCACATTTTGACGCAGTCTTCATTGAATGACACTATGTCGAAAGCTGCAGCTTCTACAAGAAATAAACTATTTGTGTAGATGACATTACCCCCCAACTACCCCATCTTCTTCATTGTAGAGATGTTTTGACGCATTCAGCATGAAACACTAATCATTACAACCAATATGCTAAGTGTGTCGCAGTCAGATTAAATGACGCGGACACCAACATAACTAGCCAGGAAATGAGAATTCCTATCAATCCAGAAAACATATAACACAATTTTATTGAAAATTATTGACAAAAAAAATTTGCCGATCGAAATTTCAACCAACATGCCGGATAAGTCCAGCCCAAAGTTATGTATGAATATTTACTTCAAGCTTTATTTTTTTTCCCAGACACTTATAATCCATCCACCAAAGACCTGTTTTTTTGTTAATGCGAAGACAATACTCCTGTATTTCCTGTTGTGTTGCACTCACTGACAATCTAGCAGATTTTTCCAACTTTGCACAGAAATGATTGTATATAAGTGAAAAGGCTGTTTTATACTACTGGGATTAACATTTATCAAGTGTATGTATAATCTCCAGCGAACATGTAAAGCATGTCTTGCTACTGCCTGTAAATTGTGATTGAATTATATGGTTCTATTTCTGTAACAATTTGATGATGCCTGTAAACTGGCGTCCCTCATGTACTGTACTATGAGAATAAATTTATTTATTTGTTTATTTATTTATAAGGTGTAGTAAGGCTATGAATGCAGGAAGTTCAGAAAATTTGGCCAGCATATCTGAACTGTCGACCCAGATTAGTGACATAAAATCGCGGGTCTGTGAACTGCACGTCCAAACATCCTGACCAGGACCATAAACCCTGGAGAACTTGAAACAGAATCAGTAATTAAGGTAGACACCTTGATAAACTTCATCACAACAGAGGTTATCAAAATACTAGATGCTAAACTAAGTGTGATAGTCTATAATTTACCAGATAACGAGGGGTTGAAAAAGGTTCAAATTAGGGCGGTGGAGATGCCTAACTCCCAAACAAAATGTCACAGACTGAAGAAGAGTCGGCACGACCACTGCTGTCCTATACTCCTTCAGTTTGGAACTCAGACAGAGGCTAAGAAATTCACCAATATACAACATATCCTATTACAGGACACAAGCTACAAACAAATAAAAGTTGTAGCGGATAAGACAGTGATGGAAAGGCGTGCTTACAATCACCTCAGTAAGCCCAATGATAAGAAGGGCAAGACGCCGCAAGTCACCAAAATAGACAAACCCACGGCCAACACCGTAGAACTCATAGCCTCCCCCCTCTCAAATCACATAAAAATATGTCCACACAACACGATACCAACCAAAAGACTTGTGAACTATAATCTTACTCCTAAATTAACCCCTCCATCCTCTACCCTGGATCTAGATATGTCTCTGGACAGCCCTAAGACGGAAATCAATACATCTTCTGAGTTGAAAACATCCTCTCCTAGCCATAACGTGAGAATTCAATCGGAATTTGGTAACAGAACATACCGAAACACACCACTCGTAACGAAAAATTCCCAACACTTTCAAACTCTGAAGAATAATCCACGCTTTAAGGTAAGTAATATGCGAAACTATGCTAACAACCACATTAGTAGCACAAATAAGGCGATAGGGTTCACGGAAAATAAGGACACAACTTGCTCGCATTTTATGCCAAGTCACACTACTAGCTGGAGTAGTGTCACCATCACGCAAAATAGTACAAGTGGCAACACTCAGAGCCTAGCCACCAACCACTCTGGTTCTTCAGAGTATGACACACAATCCAACTTTGGCAGAACATACGGAACAAGTCTTCTGGGAATCAAACCACAGTGCAGCAATGCATATAACGAAACCCATGCAAGGTCACTTTAAATGTCCTCAAACAATAGGCTGATTAACAAGTCATGGACATCACAAGGTACCGATGATTTTTATCCGCCACATCCCTGCCAGTGCTGACCAAACAACTGGTGGGGATGTTAACTCTTCTGAACCCGTAACACTAATGTCGGCTCCCTATCGGCAAGAAAACAGATAAAGTCTAGTGCACACGGAATTATTAATCACATCCAATGCTTATGCAAGCATAAGCCAAATAAGATCTCCTAC
Source organism: Trichobilharzia szidati (assembly GCA_944472155.2). Taxonomy (NCBI): domain Eukaryota; kingdom Metazoa; phylum Platyhelminthes; class Trematoda; order Strigeidida; family Schistosomatidae; genus Trichobilharzia; species Trichobilharzia szidati. The sequence goes on along the minus strand of OX235271.1, from coordinate 178,120,228 downwards.
CTAAGTCTCCAACCCATCCAAGCCTAGAACTACCTCATCCTATAGTGAATCCAATAATAAGACTTATTATTCAGTAAAATAAGAAGATGTAGATCGATGGACATAGATGAACATGGTACTCACACTAATTGCAGCACAGTGTTGTTATGCCATGCAGAACCAGTGGATGCTGAACCAAGCTTGAGTCTGACTGACGAGCTTTAATACTTCAAACACTGCTTCCACCCCCAGCTTTACCTAACCGTTATTAATGCCAGGTCTATCCTAAAAAACTACCGATGCTCAGGGCACACATGCTGGTATACAAACCCCCAATAATCATTATTACTGAATCCTGGTGTCACTCCAATAGGCCAGACGAAGATATAGGCATCAATGGGGACAGACTTTCGATGAGACAGGAAGAGTGGTAAGGGAGGAGGCTGCCTAATGTACATCCCGAACACACTTACTGTGTTACAGCTAGAAAATGGGGAACTCAGTGACATGCACGACACCCTATGGGTCAACGTACACTTCAAAAGTGCTACACCACTAAAAGGATGTATCTGCAGAGCACCTGGCACCTTTAGTGACTACGAGACTCAATTTATTAATGCACTAGAGCAAGCATCCACTCTTCCATATGAGCATAAGATCATATGTTGAGATTTCATCCTATCCGAAATCAACTGGGATTTAATAGCAGGCCCGACTAAATATATCAAGCTCTTAGGTACACTGGACATTTTCGGCTGGAGACAAACTGTCACCATCCCTACAACGTACTGGACTTAATATTCTGTCACGATAGTAGTCCCTTATCAACCTCAGTGGGTTCTAAGTTTTCAGGTGGTGACCACAAAACAGTGATGTGTGCACTATCAGTTCCAATGAGCAGCAATGCAGCTTATACCTCCACTTCACAACAAGTAATATATGGGAACTATAGTAAGGTAGACTGGGCTATCGTAGAATCAATGCTAGGATCCTCCGAATGGAGTAAATACTTCACTACAGAAGACCTCTCGAGAGCTCTGAGCATCTTCTATCAGAACTCAAACACATGCTAAGATGCTGCCATTCCACTCCAGACACTAACAATTTCCCCACGTGTAAAGTCATTTACAAAACCAATGGATCGTACGAAATTGAAGAGACTATCGACAAGTTACTTCAAACACCACGACTTTGGCACACTAGGTTTACTACTGAACGTTCCAAGCTCCATCTCACAAGCTCGAGATTTCCGTATGAGTAACGAAGAACTCACCGTTCTCGTTAGCCCTGCTAAAATGTTTGCTCTCACAGAAATCCTAAAGAAGAGATTGAATCAGCAAAAATCACAGCATTTCACTCCTCATCAACAAAGGCAGTTTATACAGTGGCTCTGCAGGCATGCGTGCATTATTCAAAAAGCATTTGCAGCCAACTAACTTAAGCCTACAGTCCCGCTACTCGGTATACACCCTGCTACTAATATGGCACAACTTTCATCTCTATTCACACCAAAATAAATTAGTACCGTCAAATTCACCTATGCTAACATGAACCAAACTATTGGAACTCTCAAAAGCTCCAAAGCTTTTGGCACTGACGGTATATCATCGTATTTCTATAAATATGGTGGTCCTGACATTCCTTTACTACTGCTTAAAATATTCACAATGACCTTAGAAACCCAAACTTACCCGGATTTATGGAAAACAACATTTATCATACCTTAACGCAAATGCGGCTGGAATACAGAAGTCAACAACTACAGGACAATCAGTATCACACCTGTCGCATCTGTAATTATGGAGAGACTGGTTTAAGATAACATACTAACACACATACTTAGCTGCAGCATTATAAGCCAGAACCAACATGGATTCCTAAAATGCAGATCTTGTTTAACATGCTACCTAGACTTCTTTAATTTTGTGACCAGCATTCGTGACAGACGACAACTACTACCAGTCATCTAGTCTCGCATTTCTAAGGCATTTGACTGTGTCGACCATTTACTGCTAATACATGGGCTGAAATCCTTAGGAATATGTGACCCAGTATTAGGATGGCTTAAATCATTCCTTAACAACAGGTTCCACACAGTTAAACTCGGGTCTGTAACTACCAAACCTAGCCCCATCACTTCTGTCGTAGTACAAGATGGTGTCATTGGGTATCTCCTATTAGCGCTTTATATCTGCACTTGTTTCTCACATAGGAGACCATTCATCTTTGAAGATGACCTAAAAGTGGCTTATACATTCCAGTGTGATGACCTAGGGTACTTTCAAAATGTTGTGCAGAAAGAATCAGATAAAGTGCCTGCTTGCTCATCTTTAGGGAATCTACAATTTAATCTGGACATATGTGGTTGGATTTGCCTCGGCGCAACCTCGATCGACATAAAATTAACGCTTTAAACTGCTAACCTAACCAGACTCCAAAATTTCCTTGTTTTAAGCCTGAGGTGCTCTAGTGATCTAACTTTTTTCTGAGCAAGTGGCATCACAGACTCAAAAGTCGAGGATGCTCTTAGGATGCATACTCAGGAACTTTTACGACAATGAAGCCAAGCTAATTCCATACAAAGCATGTGAAGGGCCACTATTGGAATGCTGTCCATTTATTATATTAGCAGCACACACGTGAAAGTCTAAGGATGGAAAGTATCCAACGATATTTTACCTCCAAACTACTTGGCTACGAATGTAAGAAAGACTACATCTCAAGGTGCATGATTCTACAACTTGACCCACTCTGGACAAGGCGACTAATTATAAACCTAGTATTCTTCTTTAAGGTCCTACACAAAATATCATTCTCACGCAGTAAGGACAAACTATTCGCACAAGAAGGCTCTTACGATCTGCGTAACCAAACTTGCACAGTGACAATAAAAGCCTCTAAGTCAACACTCCGCGAAAACTTCTTCGCAGTCATGTATTCTGAAATATGGAACAACCTTCCCCTGGAAGTCAGGAACTGCAATACGGTTATAAGTTTCAAACTCCCTCTGTACAGACTGTTTCTCTCTACTGATTATATACATAAGCTATTTATTCCTAGAACGAATCAACTATTAGTCTACTACAATGCCTAAACAACACGCTTAAATACCTTTATTACTCTAAAAACTATAAATAAACTAGTCGCATAGATGCATAAAAAGACTTAGTAGAAATAAATATTTGTTCACTAAATTACAATGTACGACGAATATAAACATATATGTCCCACTCCACATACTTTTTCTCTGCCCTCTGGTACTTTTCTGCTCGCCTCTTCTGTTGTATTTCCCTTGTAGTAGAAGTTGCACAGATCTACATTCCGACTGAAGCTGAGAAACAATTGAAGTCACTTACTCATATATTATCCCTCAAGGTTTGGCTAGTAATGGCTCAGTATTCTTGGTGAAATCCACTGTCACCATAACAAGACGCTGTACAGCATCTTATACAAGCACTTTCAATGATCTAAAATGGCTTACATATGGCTTTCTACGTGTTAATCAACTTACTCGTACAGAACAACCATACAGTGACAAATGGCGGGCTCTGGCTGACTTGGGTGCAGTAAAATAAACCTGCTTGACAATTATTATTATTATTTCCTTCAGTTCCTAGAGGAACATAGGGCTTCAGCCATGCGTCTCCATTGCGTTCGGTTCTCTGCTAGAGTTTTCACCTGGCTCCAGGTCTGCCCACATGCTTTCATCTCCTCTTCACATGATCTCCTCCAGGTCACCCTTGGACGACCAACTCGTCGCTTCCCTTTCGGGTTCCACTCGAGGGCTTGTCTAGTGATGTCACTTGCTGGTTTCCTCAGAGTGTGGCCAATCCATCTCCATTTCTTCCTGCCTATTTGTTTCACAATCGGTTCCTGGTTGGTTCGCTCCCAGAGATCTTTGTTGCTGATCCTTTCCGGTTATCTGATCTTGAGTATTGTGCGAAGACATCTGTTAATGAAGGTCTGTAGCTTGTTTGAGGTGCTTTTTGTGACTCGCCAAGTCTCTGATCCGTATAAAAGTACTGACTTCACATTGGAGTTGAAAATCCGGATCTTATTTTTGACGTTGAATGATATTGACCTCCACACAGACTTGAGAGTAATGAAAGCTTGCCTTGCTTTCCCGATCCTTGCTTTGATATCCTCGTCAGTTCCGTCCACCTGTAGTTGAAACAATGCTTCCCAAGTAGGTAAAGGAGGTAGTTTCTTTCAGGTTCTTTCCATTTATGCTGATTGCTGTCTGTTGTTGTTGGTGTTGGCCAGGGAACTTCATCACCTCCTTTTTCTCTATGTTCACCTGGAGTCCTATCTTTGATGCTTCTTCGGCCAACTTGTTACTTTTCACTTGCATATCTTCCAGTTTGTGGGAAATCAGACATATATCATCGGCGAAGTCCAGATCCTCCAAGTTCTTTGTGTGAGTCCATTTTATGCCTGTTTCCTCATTGCCCGCTGTTTGTCGCATTATCCAGTCTACTGCAATCAGGAAAATCATTGGCGATAGTAGGCAACCCTGTCTTACTCCTGTCTTCACTTCGAAGGATTCCGTGAGCTTCCCGTTGTGGATTACGTGGCATGCAGCGTTGTCATACAACTGTTGGATGAGATGTATAATTGTCGGTGGCACCCCGTAGTAGCGAAGTAGTTGCCAAATCACCTCTCGATCGACGCTATTGAAGGCCTTTCCAAAGTCGATGAAGTTGAGATAGAGAGGTGACTGCCATTCCAAACTTTGTTCAATGATGATCCGTAGTGTGGCGATTTGATCAATACATGACTTGTTTCTCCTGAATCCAGCTTGTTCTGGTCGAAGTTTTTCATCCAGGGCTTGTTTGATCCTTTCCAGGATGATGCGGCTTTGTATTTTGCTTGGGATGGACGGGAGCATAATTCCGCGCCAGTTCTTGCATTGACTTAAGTCTCCTTTCTTTGGTAGTTTGAATAGGTATCCTTTCTTCCAATCCTCGGGTACTTTGCCTTCTTTCCACACCTTCTCTAGTAGTGGCGTCATCAAGTCTGCTGTTGTCTCTGGGTCTACTTTCAATGCTTCTGCTGGGATTCCATCTGGTCGTGCTGCTTTTCCAGCTTTCAGCATCTTGATTGCCTTCAGGACTTCTGTTTTCGTCGGGGGGTTGATGTTCACTGGTAATTCTGCTTCCGTTGTTGGTATTGTTGGGCGCGTTGTAGGTGGCGGTCGGTTTAGTAGTCTTTTGAAGTGTTCAGCCCAGTGTTTCCTTTGCTCCACTTCTTTGGTGATTGACTTTCCATTTTTATCCTTCACTGGCTTAATTTGTGACGAGTTTTTGCCTGAGAGGTACCTAGTTGTTTGGTAGAGTGTTGCGAGGTCTCCTTTGCCTGCTGCTTGTTCTGCTTCATTGGCCATGGCTTCAGGATACTTTCTTTTGTCTTCTCTGGCACTCTTCTTTACTCCTTTGTTCAGTGTATTGTAGCTTGCATTCAACTCCTGTTTCTGTTGCTCGTCGGTGCACTGGAGGATCTTTTGTTTCACCATCCTTCTCTCTTCTATTAGCCTCCAAGTGTCCGTAGTGAGCCACGGTTTGTCCTGTCTCTTCTTTCTGCCCAGAACTTCCATGCAGGTTTCGCTCCATACTGTTTTCAGGTTGTCCCAGTGTTTTTCGACGCTGACCTCTTCGCTAATGTTGATTTGTGTCTCAGCTTTGTCCTTTATACTTGCAGTAAAGATATCCTTTGTATCCTGGTCCTTTAGTTTTTGAGTGTTGAACTTGGCTTGTGGTCTATCTGCAGCTCCTGATTCTCTGAAAGTTTTTAATTTGAGTTGGATTGTTCCTTGTACGAGGTAGTGGTCTGAGCCAACGTCTGCTCCTCTTCTTGCTTTTGTGTCCAGTAGGCTGCGCCGCCACTTTCTCGAGATTGTGATGAAGTCAATTTGGTTTTTGGTTCGCCCATCTGGTGACACCCATGTAGCCTTGTGAATATCCTTGCGTTTGTATACGCTGCCACCAATCACTAGTTCATTGAAGGCGCAGAAGTCGGCGAAGAGTTCTCCATTTTCATTCATCTCTCCCAGAGCTTCTTTACCCATGATGAGTTCCCTTCCTGTGTTGTCTGGTCCAAGTTTGGCGTTCATGTCTCCCATTAGTATTTTAATGTCACCGGCTGGAGTATTGTCTATTGCTGCCTGTAGTTGTCTGTAGAATTCTTCTTTCTTTTCGAGGTCTGCGTTGTTTGTGGGTGCATAGCATTGTATAATTGACACTTTTCTTCTGGGTGAGATCGCCTCCCACTGTATCAGAGCCTTGGTTGCCGTTGGTGACATCATTATAGCCACGCCCTCGGTGTGTGTGTGGTTGTTGTAGTCCGTATCTTCTCATTTCGCTTGCGATCTGGGCAGCTTTGCTAGTCTCGTACATGGTGCGGACATTCCATGTCCCCACACAGACTTTTTCTTTTGACGCAGGGAGATTGTTCACGCTGAAGTTTCTGTAACATCTTTGTTTACAGGGTGGGGTTGCTGGCCTCACGCCTGAGTTTAGTCTTTGGGTACCTGAAATAGAAGAAAGGTTAGTGTTGCGTGACCGCAGAGCCCAGGGGACATCTGCTTGAGGCCGGTCACACACGGCCTGGTGTGTCTCAGTAGTGTACTTATCACTTCTGCCCTGTGACACGGCAACAGAGAGCGTGGTCGTTGTTAATCCGGGCCACGGCCGATCCGGCATGATATTTTTTGAATTCGTTTGGATCATCGGATTGGATTGATGACGACTAAGTCCAGCCCCCACTGATACCGTCGCCAATGTATCAGTAGGTTGTGAGGTTTGACAAATTTGGTTGGTGCCCGTTGCTACTATCAACGGAGCTACGCTAGGAACGGTGTGACGACCCAAGTTATCTCCTACTGATACCGTCGCCACAGTCATATCAGTAGAAGTCCAGTTAAGCTGCCGGTCAGCCTCGGTTTCCTTATCAGCTCCTCACTGCCGATAACATCATGGATGAAATCAAAGAGCATGTTCACCCTAAGGAACGCTAAAATAGGAGGATAAATCCTGAAATTAAAGACGCCATAGCTCCGCAACCGTAAGTCCTACAGTGACGAGACAGGTACCAATCGGTTTGCCTCGTCAAGAGAAATCCAATGGTATATAAATCAGAGGGTAAAAGCTATTCCTAAGAAAAATACGAGGATTTTCCTGCCTAGCAGTCTCTGCCCCCCTGCTGCCCTATGGTTGGTAATGCCCCCTAGCTACATACACAACGGCATACAACCTGAGGTCGCGGAGCTAAAAATGTCAAGAGAACAGCCAGCGGCATGAACTCTAGGCCTAGAAACAGGTTTCCCCTGTAGCCTTTGAAGAAGTTCCCTATTCGGCTGAGGAGAAGCTATAAGGTGTTATACCGGTACCAATGGGTAGATTTCGTTGAGAGCTATCCATTGATATATAGCTTCCCTAAGTCCTAGCCTCCCTGGAAAAATTTTGGCAGCATAACCCCTGAGGGCGCAAGCCCAGATATCGAAGATCCTGAGGAAGGCTGAGGAGAGGCTACAAGGGTCGAAACCAATGTCAAAGGATAGATCTCGCCGAGAGCTATCGATTGATTTATAGCTTTCCTGTGCCAGAGCATCCCTAAACAAGCTATGACCGTATGGTCCCTAAATGCCCCAACATAGTAAACATGAAGCTAAAACCTAGCCTAAACATGAAAACTACTAATAAAATAATATAAAAATAAAATAAACTTACCAAATAATTCCATTGATGAGGATTGGAAGCCATCATATGCCTCCAAGTGACAGGGGCTGGCCGTCGAAAACCAGCCATCCGTCCCACGCCAAGCCACAATTTCAGCCCCTGCTTGACAATGACCAATATTAATCTGCATTCATTTGAATTCACATCTGGTGTTACTTGCAATAAAAATGATGTCAAAATCATATGAATAAATATAAATAAATACCCAATTTGAACATAAAACAAGAACAAGATCCTATGCCGCACACAACAAAGTTATATGGAGGAATTGACTTCAAGCTTTATTTTCCAAATATTTGCAATTTATCCACACATACTTGGGTTTTGTTAATGCGAAGACAATATTTCTGTATTCTTGTCCATTATTAATTTATACTTTAAAGTTTTATATCATGTAATTATATCTTTACAATTTCTACATAATAAATATATGTTTATTGTATCAGCTTCGTTTCGTTGTACTTCATGAAGCCGTACCGTCGGTGTCGTGTAGTTGTTCCTGTGTACCGGAGTAGGTCATCGACTCTTCCGTTGACAATTGGTGAGTCCTCTTTCATTCCATTTGCTCGCTTATTGAGGAAACACTATATCCTCAAAGTATGCTCATTAATGAGTTTCATAAATTCTACAGAATGTTTTCTATTCAGTGATTACTGTTGCGAATTATCCGAGAAAACACATTTCCAATTGGGATGTAACACAAGGCTGAATTCTTAAACTGTCATTCTTATATCATTTCAATCCAATCACACATATATCAGTACGATAGGCTATAAATGACTTTAGAGACTTGTCATCATCAACTTACAGTTTGCTGTGATACTGTACACCTAGACTATGAGAAGTAACCCCTGATACTGGAAAATATGAGAAGTATACCGGTGTTTGATTATAGGTGTCTGTGTTCTATCTCATGAGTAAAGCAGTATAATATGGCGATTGCTCTTGAGGTTACGCATAAAGTGTTAGGTGAGGAGGGTAAGTTAGTCTTCAAGGTAGGGAAGTTGAATAGGTTGAGATGGCTATAACACGTGATGGCATACCAAGCCATCGCCATCCTCGAGGGATAATGTTAGCCAGCACATGTTAAGGTCCCAAATGTGTTTGGGTCGGTCAAATGAAAAAACGGTACTGGTTCATAAAATCGTTGACAATCATCTAGAAAGACTACCAGATATATGTCTGCAAGTCTTTGTTTATGGCACAGATGCATTCACTCTGTGTAATCTCACGTATCTATTCAACTCATGTTGTCACTATTTATTTTCCCTCAAATTTTCGCTCGTTAAACTTCCATTTCGTTTTATGTCTCTACCTTTGTGTGGTGCGTGGAATGTGGTAAACTAAACAGTTGGACTACTTTGCGAAGTCATACTGAAAGCCAGGCAGAATGACACAGGCTAGGCATAACTAAATGCGAAACACTGAATAATAATGATCTCCAGAATGTCAACAAATGATAATTGCAGTTCTTAATCTTGTTCTTTGTTAACTGACAAATAGATACCTTTCAGTAATCTCTTCTTCCACCCGGGATTCGTCTCCTACTTTGCAAGTGTTTTTTGTGCTTTATCACTTTTGTGCTAAGCTTTCAGTCATTCAGCATATGCCGTTGTTGACTAAGGACCTAGATGACATTAGTTGAGTAAGGTTTCGTTCGTGCAAACACGAGTCCTGTGCAGGTGATTGGTTGCATTATCATTTCCCAAATGGAATGCAGCATACTGTATATTAAGGTAAATCTTCCGCCTTGCTTGCTGAAGCTGGTGTTACTCAGGGTACTGTTATCTCTCCTTTTCTTTTTTCTCTCTCTTGTCTTACATGACTTTCATCTTTCTAATGAGATCAACTTCGTGAAATACGCTGGTGATCTGACCGTCTCACTTCCTGTCATGTCACAATGTGTCACCAGGAGGACTTTATTTTTCAGTTTATTCGTATATATACTATTGCGCATAGAGTTGCACTGTGATTCCACATGTAGCAAAAGATTATGAATACCTTGCTCTTCTCTTCTGCATATGAAAGTTACTTCACAAGAATCGCTATATTAACCTAAGTAAGGACAAATATAAATTTTCCACTCCAGTGTTGTGAGTTAATTTGTGAACTGTGTAGGCCCCTAAAGTAATGCATTTGCCGTGCATGCTTCACGGTGAAATCAGGAGTGTGCATGTTGTACTAAATCGTCTGCGCTTTCTGTATGGATTCGATGTTCATGAAGTGACCATTTAACAACTGCTGAGGGTTGCATGTGATCCAGCTAAAATTATAACTGATAATTCCAAGAATTTCTGTCGTTTTCATTGGCAGCGGTTCACAGCCTATTGAGTTTACACAAGTACAGTGCCCATTTATCACTTTACTGAGGAGACATTAACTATGAATCGAGAAAAGTAGTACGTCAGTATGTGAATTTCATGAATCTGTAGATTGCATTCCATTCACTTAATACTGAAACTAAACTATGAGGGAACAGATATTTCCAAGAAGGATATAATACAAGGCTCATTTCTACAACTGTCATCCTTATTTTAGTTCACTTTCATCATACATGTATTAACAGAATTGTCTGTCACTCACTTCAGGGACTTACCAGGGAACAGTCTTGTCAACTTAGTGTATGCGAAGGGGAAACACATGTGAGGAAATATGTTTTGCTTATTACCAACTAAATATAATATTTTTCAAGTGTGGAATGTAACAAATCGAACTGCTGCACTTCTCTACTGAGTTCCATGTTAAAACTCAGTCGGTCAGCTTTGTCACTGCAGATGCGTAGTGTCACAACTCACTACAGTGTTAATTGGCTCAAACAATTATGAATGCCGTTTCTTAAGTACTCCATGCATTTCCCAATTCCTTAAATTGTCCAGATAAAGTGCACTGAAGAAAACATTAACCAGAAGCCAGTAACACGGACATAATAGTTAGTGTAAATAGAAGTGAATGAGATGGGTGATTTTTTTAAACCTGTAGTACGCTTAACTAAAACACTTATGTATATGATTGAAGCTGTATCGTTCACAAGATGCTTGTGTCAAAGAGGGCACTGAAACATAAACTAAGTCTAACATGAAATACCTTGGAGTTGTTGTATCCTCTGGTCTTTCTTGGTAACTCTATATCTTGTCGATTTCTGTAATGTAATCCTTACAACTGTTTCGAATATTACTTCATAAAATTAGATACAATGATGTACGAGATGCTGCAAATTCAACACTGTAACATTAATACTGTTTTCAGACAAAGTGAATTATTATTACTGTTGCACATCGCTGCAGTGTTGATCTGCTTATACCCTTATTATTGCCGTATCCTAAGTATTGCACTAATTTTCTCATTTGCTTGCACTCTGTAAATAGGGTGCAACGAAGAAGTAACAGTGAACTATAAGTAAGTAACGCTGATGCAAGAAATGGTAGCAGTCGAAAGAAATAAAATGAGTTGAAGACCTCGTAAGAATACTAGTAATCTCCCTTATTCCAAAACAGTACTTGACTTATTTACCTGTGCACTTTAACGTGTCTTCTAATTATCTTATTTTTGTCTTTGTAGACGTTGCCTAAGATGCCGTTGTACGCATCGTCTGGAAGCAGCCTTTAAATTCATCTACCTTCCGCGAAGTTTGTCGTACAAAACGTCGAAATTTTACTGACTGGAAAACGCTACAATTGGTGCTACTGATGCAGCGATACCCAAGACTAGACACGTTATAGCAACGTATGCCTGTAATAACATTACCTACATAGTAAATACAATGCTAATTACAAAAACTCGTCATTATCTTTTCATTGCGTACTTACAAGAAAAAAAGTTTACCTTACTTCTCATACTAAGTACTGAAGATTCCGCCTAGTACTCACTTCTACCTGCTCTCTATAAAATGCTTTCTACTATATTCGCAAATGACTATTATACTTTTGTCACATGAAACGGTAAAACATAAGGCGTATGCAGTTTAGAAGTTAGGGTATATTTGCATTTATTGACACAAAATGTATGCACATCTTCCATTATTAGACAAGAAAATTTTCGAAGTAATTCAGAGTTGCTCGCAGTGCACTAATAGTGTATTCATTACTATAATTATCCCGCATAACTGCGAAGCTTCTGTTCAATTGCATGCGAAGTTGCAGTATCTCCCTGCAGGGTTTCTTCACTGAACCTTCACATGGCACACTACTTGGTAGCAACGGATCCTGCCAAAACCATCTGCGACACAGGCGAATTACTTTGTCAACTAAAAATATTAATTTAAATATTAGTAAGAGTTTGATTTACCTGTAAACTGAGGAATTTGAGTGTGATATAGCAGCATATGCCGGCAAGGTATTTCATGTGCCCTAAAAATTCTGCAGGTACAAGTTGAATTGGTATAATTCACTTGGTGCAGGTATATGCCGTTATTTATGATAACCATATCATCAGTATACAACTCTATGCTCATCCGACGATTACGGCTATAGTCCTTGGCAATTAACTTAGCGGCATAAGGAGTGAAGTTTCCTAATATCGGCATAACTGGTTCTGGTGCGTGGTACTTATGAATCCGACAACTTTCGACGATGACTTCAACACTCCGACGCTTCTCTGTGCGTACACACCATTTATACGTCTTGTACATACATACGTGTAGAGGATCTCTTCTGTGGAGATATCGTTTTAGGTGACTGTGACAGCTTTCAACTCTATTGTTGGTACTATTGAACAGCAACAGAGTATTCGGCATATATGCCGCAGCTCACGTCTCCTTCTTAGGCACCCAGTAACGCCTGACATAATTCCGCACCCTCCGATCAACCGTCCTAATGACACTAAGGTATTGATGACATCTAAATGGTTAGAAATCAATGCATTTACCTTTCAGGTGTCGCAGCTTTAACAAGACGATAAAAAAACCTGCGTACAAAAGGATTTCGAGTCTAAATGCATCAAGTACTAATTACATTCACCTCACCTTCCTGCTGAAAGCCCGGCATACATGAAATGCACAGATGACGATTTCCGCCTGAATGTGACTATTACGCACGGCGGATATCTCACATTTGGCCGAATCCATTACGAAAGTTTCTGTAATGGACGTATCCTGCATTATTCTTTGGAATTGTTCCAATATCCAAGCTACATCACATGACCTCTCTCGTCTCGTACATGCCAAAAAACAGGCCTGCCATGACCCATATTGTCTGTTACCACCAACTGAAACAGAGAATATCTGATTAAGATTTGTCAACCGTTTCACGTATAACCTACCCGTCCTTATTGATATTGTATGTTGAGTTAATACACACCACCGCTCCATATTTCCGATATAACTGCAGCTGTGATTCCAGGGTGAAGCAAATTCTGCTGGTTATCCCTGTATTCGAATCCACGTATTCAACCACCTGACCGCTTTGCCTTATTATGCGCATAACATCTGATCTCGAAGGCATGGCTTCAAAAATAACTTTAAACTACTTCAATTACCTGGTCTCACATCCTTACGTAAATTATACAGATCTGTGCTCGTCAAAATTTTATTGAAATTCTCTTCAGCATATTCCAAAACATCAGCAACCTCAGATGTAGTCTTCACAACTGGTGCAATATTCTCCTTTTCATCCCCGGACAGGCGTCTAAAATATGGATCACCTATCATTGCAGATTACTAGAACTACCTAAATCCTAAACATCAGGTAATCATGAATCTCTCGTCAGAGTCTGCGAATGCACAGTTAGCACAAGGCATCGGGTGCGTTTCACTTCTTTTCATTTAGAGTCTGCAGCTAGTGAAATGCTTTAATAGCAGTTCGGACTACTAGGCCATCAGCAAACGCTTTCGGAAGCTGGAGAGTTAATTCGGATTTCATGCAGTCCTCTGTTAACTCCAGCAAAGTGAGATGTAACCCACCACTACTGCGAAGCATAATCAAGCTTTCGAATAAAGCCGACTGTTTGAATCTACCGACACCCACACAATCTTCTTTGCCTCACTTTTTCGCTCATTCCGCTCTTTCACTCATTTATTCTTATATAAGCTACAAATAGAATTTTATCAATGATACATTTGTTATTATTGACATATTATCAATGCCTCACTTTCTCACCACAATGGGTGACGGGACGGTTGAAGAACTAACTGTAGTAACAGCAACGAAACAGTTTTTACATGCTACAAAGCTTGACTTAAATAAGAACTGAATTCACATACAACCACTGGCTTCATATTTTTACACTTCCTAGTGGGAACAAATCCACGTAGAAACCATCTCAACATCAAGAAACATTATGTCATCATCAAAACGGGGCGAAAAACATCAAATTGGCTTGTACTTCTTCTCTGAATAAATATTGAACAACAGAATGCTTTGGATATTAGCGGTAAATTTAATGGCTGCGTTTGGCGGTCGTTTCATTGGTGATGTCTGGAGGCGACTTTATATGACATGTCAGCTGGGCCATTAAAATCGCAACACTGGCTTCACCATAATTCTCAGCTGGCTCCTGATGCTGGTGTTACATACGAACTTCGTTATGTTGGCTCCATTCCAGTACTTACATCAATAAAATCTGTTGATCTAAATACCAGAACTCGGATTTGTCGGTACATCGTTATTTACGGATATAAAATGACGGTCCCTTTTTTCATGTTTGACAGTGGTTTCTTGTCTTATTTCGTGGTATCAGTGTTTTTGTGTCCAGTGTGTGCATCCAAACTCTTTGGAACATCACGGCATATTCTGTGAATATATATTATAACATGCACATTCATTTGCATATTTTTTTAAAAATCGGATGAATTTAAATTTCCTATTGACCTAAGTGGCGCCGGAAAATAAATGGAATAAACAAGTAGTTCACCAGATTGAGTGTAAAATGACTGCATAAAATTTCAGTTAAATCTATAGATATTTTATTGGAGATTTTCACACTTTTACTGCATATACAATATGAAATGGGGATTGGCATTTATGAGAAACGGTTCTGGTCACATGGTAGTTCGAGAAACCATCTTGATGTTGTGTGTTCTGATTTGAAACCATTAAACGAACTTATCGTTAGTGAGGAGTAAACTCGGGTTTTCTTTGGTGGTTATAAAACGGCAATTAATTGTAATAGCAGTATGTATCATAGAGTCACCAATTTGAACACTCTCGGAAACCACATGATGTTCCACCCAGTGGTATGATTTGTTCTTCCTATGGAAATATAATTCTTTAACAAAAGAATTTTCACTAACTCATTTGTATCAGTTAAAGTCGAAATCCTTGAAGTTTTTAGTCGTGTTAGAGCGACTTGAACTTGAAAAATATTCCTCGTTGAAGTAATATGCTGGACACTATGGTTGTGCTCTATGTCATTTGGCTGAACTCCGAAAATTCCAACCAATGATTACGGATTAATTTAGGCTAAAAGAGCCTTCTATCTTAGTAATCTGAATCTGGAGTTCGAATGCTTCTACACCTATATCAGCGTGGGAGACCGAATAGTATCTTCAGTCTTCATACAAGTGTAATTTACAGCCCCGTAAATCAAATAACTTTATTGTGTTTTTTCAAATGACAGATTGAATTATATCACTACCGTTCATAGAGTCCCAAAATGTAGGAAAAATGAATCATTTTAGTAAATCTCCAGTTTACTATTAAATATTAAACGATTACAATTGAAGGACTAAAAGTCAGATGAAGAGATTAAGCACAAAAATATCAAAGGAGTGTAGTAAGTTGTTCAAACGACTGCGCGTTTATATCAGTCAACAAGTGGGTTTCTGTTAGATAATTGATCGTCCCGAAATCAGTGGTTTTGAGGTCCATACTGAGTTGGTGACTAGCTGGTATCTCACGTGGAGATTGGTTTAGTTTAAAAATTTGTCTTAACCGTTTCATCATAGATTTTCAGACTAAGAAACACAGTAGATTTGACAACTTACCCTAGGTACTTCAACAGACCTAATCTGGAAAAAGCTCTCCATACACAATGTTATAGGTTAGATATAAACCTAGTCGTTTCCACACGTTGAAAGAAATAAATCTTAACAAGACCATGACTCGATAAGTGTTCATAAAACTAAGGAGACGTTACCCGTGCAGATGTACAGTATCAGTGGTAAGGATAAAATAAGTAGGTAAAAGACGGGTGTTGGCTAGCCCTTTATATTTTATGTGGTGGTTGAACTCAGCAACCTAACTTCTACTCTCTATATGGAGTGGGGATGGCAAAATATTAAGTTGTTGAGTCGAGTTTTCCCTCCTCAAAACTTAATTGATCAGTAAACTGTACATATGGCTGATTACTAACCGCTAACTGACTAGTCTTAGAGCAATTAATTATCGGCTTTAATGATATAGTATAAATGTTTCGATACCATGTATCATAGATGTTGATGACATTAGGAATGTTATTGTGCTTAGGAATAAAATCTAAACAATTGATACTCTTCACATCAAACGGGAAAGCATTGTTTGTAGGATAGTAGTAATGGTTCATAAAAAGTTTATGTAGCCTAATTTCCATTACATTCTGTTCTGTTTCTTTTTCAGAGCATCAATTCGTCGCGTATGCGAAGATGTGGGTTTAAAACTACCAAATAGTCGACTTGTCGATAAGTCAATAAGACATTTTATTGGGCCATCTACTGATATGACATGGGCGATGGCAAATGTGTACCTAACAATCACATCTCAAACCCTTACCGTTGAGACACTTGAAAATGGTGTGGTATGTGACCTATCTATGGCACATTATATAATAAATAATATGTATAATATTCTGAAATTGTTTCTTAAACTCTCACAAAAACTGTTGAAAGCAAAACAAAATAAAACAATTACGATTAGAACTACAAGGTAACTAGTTTGTGGTAATAACTAAACGAATTGCCTCTCGTTCACCAGTCGAATGCATTAATGAATACTTTGTGAAACTGAACTAGTGATCAATTACAAATTTTGTTTCTGTTACAGAAATTTTCATCCATGTTATGTGATGCGTAAATGTATGGTCCTCATTATCGTAATTTATTTAGTTATTCTAAGCATGAGCAGGAAAAACTATAAGGATAAAAGCTGAAGTTAATGTTAAAAATTGATTAGATACGTTCCAGTGGAGTAGTTATTGAAGAATTCATACTTTTCATAGCTTTTCAAGACTAGCTGGTAAAAGGAAACTGCAGCCTGGTTCCTATCGGTTTTGGTCTTGAACTGCATATAATACCGTCAAAAACCACTAAGTCACATGACTTTTTGAAGCTTATCTAGAGAGGCATGATGTGTCAGATTGTGGTAGTACAACTATCTAAAAATGATGGCGCTTATCTAATGAAGATATTCATAAAGTTAATAAAAATACCACAGGACCTCACCACCACTTATAAGTTACGTGGAAGTGACTTTGAAAGTTTTGCAAACATCGAATTGTTCAGACAATTTTTCATCTACCCTCCTCTAAGAGATGCCAAATTTCATGGATGTAGTGTACAACTTACCGCACTGTAGCGTTGTACGCTACCTTAGTGTTAATTCACCTCTACATATAATTGATTTCTCTTAAAAATAACGCTTGACTTTAAAAAAATTTAAATCAGTAATCCCCAGTCAAACAAAACAGAGATTTTGGGGAAGGAAATTTACTTTGTGTCGATTTTATTTTCGTAGATATGCAATCCTATGCACATATGAGTGAAAATGGAGTCTTCATGACTTGCGTGGGGACTAAAATACTGTCTAGGTACCCAGACTGAATCATGTGATCGCTTGCACAGTCCTTGACTTGAAGTCTGTTCAACAATACAGCAGAGCAACATCGGGAGCTGTGTCCCCATAGTTGTCGATGGTAGAAGTATGTTCATGCGCCATTCTTTCTTTTCGGATTCTTAAGCCCATGTACACCATGGGACTACCCATGTCCACCTATCCGTTGATAAGCACCAAGCATTTTCATTCGCCCTTTCACTTTTGCCGTACGAAGGCAGTAAGTGAATAGGACATACCTGGTATAGACTGAAACCTTTGAGAGGGAAAGACCGAAGTCCATTTACCCTCTGTCGTGTCGCGTTATGCACGGGGGGAGGAGAGGCATGGAGATATTTAAGTGCGATAATATTGGTTTAGATGATTACGGATCACAAATTGATTATAATTATGAATGAATAAAATACAGTTTTTTGAACTAAGTATTTGATGATACGGCTAATTTTTTGTCTCAAGATTAAATGCATACAAAATTCAGGATTTCCATTCACTGTCAGATTTCAATTTGCATACACAATGAACATACTAATTGTTGTCTATTCTAATCTATAAGTAAATATGATCGCATAGCTATGAAAATAATATCGCCATAAAGAGAGCTTTTTATTCGTATCTTTGGTATTCATTTGATATCATAGTACAACTGTAATTTATTTTACATATTACTCAGGTTAGTAGGTTGTATTGCATACATTTATCGGCAACTTCTTCCATGTTTATGCCACTTGTTCCCATCGCACAGATCGATAAGACAATTCATCAGATTTAATTTATAAAGCATTTTGTTTGTAATTTTTTGATAAACGCTAGAAGTAACAATAACAGATGTTAGTTAACCGAAACAGGTTTTTCATGCACCAGGCTAACAGCTACACTTGTTGTATTTAGGATTGATGATATTTCCTGGTTGCCTAGGCAGAAACAGGTGAAGTTAAAACTCAGACGCGACACACATTTGCTGAAAGCTGAGTGCTTAGACTAATGAGTCATTTCCACACAACTATCATGGACACTGTTAATTTCTACAAACTTTTTTGTTAGAAGTAATCTTAGATAAAAGTTCAAGTAAAACTAGATTATAGGTTTCCAGGCCGTAGGTGTTACGAACTTCCTGGAATAATTTGAGCGCCGAGTCAGATTTATTCATTATAAATTATTTAAATTAATCCCAGCGTGTTAAGAAAATCAAAAGAAGATTTTTCTGAACGTTTCGCTGTGGCTTACACGCTGGGATTAATTTATAATGAAAACTGTAGATGGTAAGGTGTAGTGAATGCTAAAGAAAGAAGCGATTTCTTTTCCGCTTACATTGTAAATAAAGCTATTTCGTTACACTACATTATTTCTTTTTGTGCTAGGTGTTTTTCAAATGTTTAATACTTAATTTGTACAAATTTTGCAGTTTGTTATTCAAAATTTTATTCTCCACTTATTTAAATGATTGTTAACTTATCTTTTATACGATTAGTTGTTGTTCCAGCACAATCTTTTCCTGGTGTCTTTCGCTTCTGCTGGTGATGCAGAAACTTTAGATTTCATTTGTTATGTGGCTAAAACAGACCAAAATACTCGTATGTGTTATGTTTTTGAGTGTCCGGGTGGCCTTGCTCAAGATGTGATCATCACAATTGGACAAGCATTCCAATTAGGATATCAGGTAAAAAAAAGCATACATATAATTGTATATACATGAATTTCTGCTTTCTTTCATCTTTATCATCTAGTCTGCTTCATTGTTTTAGTGTGTTATGTAAAAACTTTCTCCAATCACATGAAATGAGATATTACCTGGTTATTGAAATCATAACGATGTGTTGTTCAAGCATTATCTTTATGCCAAATGTGGGTAGTGTATTCTTATGAGTTCAAATATAAGCCAAAGTAACCACTCATTGTTTATGTTAGATTTTAACCTCCCTTCAAATAATATCACTTTAAGTTTAACATCATATTTAAGATGCTATAATGATGCATGTTATCCATTATCTAATTATGACTCCTAATGACCGTAAAAGTCGCTAAATCAGATGATATTAGGTAGTTGAAGGCAATCGGCAGGAAGCCTTGGACCTAGGTTTCGTGCTAGTTGGCACTCGTCAGCAAGGCGTATTGCCTCCAACTACTTAATATCATCAAATCAATGTTCACCGTGAATGGCGAGCTACCTAGAATGGTGGCCACATTGCAAACCTGACTGATAGAATTCAGTCTGCACCAAAGAAAGGACTAGACACGTCACACTAGATACTAGTGTCCAATCAGAATCGCTAAATTTGGTTGATGAACAGTATCTGTTAAGACTGGAAAACATTTTTGCCAGATATATAAACATATGTACAGTAAAAGAATTTTTAGAAAAAGACAAACATTCGAAAGCGTCAGGCAATCTTGTGCGTCATAACCTTAATGCCTTCATCAATCAGTGTCACATTTACTTGGAGTTATGGGTGGTTACATGCTGAAGTACTTTAAACACCAGTAAATTGAAATATATTCAAGTTCAGTTTGCAATCATTCTTCAATCAGAGTGTTGAAGATTCCCACAGTGTAATCTAGAAGAACAGTTTGCCGTATAATGAGATCAAAAGTCAATCACATTGGCACAGATTGCATTCGTTTCGATGTATTTCATACTATCGTATTTGTTTATTTGTGTTTTTTTCCATCTTTTGTTCTATGATACTACATGATTTTCAATTGTGTTTCTTCATCACCTTATTCCCCTTTTCTGAATTTGCACGTGATATGCATATAGATAGATAGATCGCTGTGTATTAGTGGTAGGCGTTACTTTAATGATGCTGGTGTGCTTGCTTACATACAACAAAGATTAAACCATCGATACTTCGATGGTATAGCATATGAAAGTATTAGTTGTTCAGTGTTTTCTGAGCTTTCTTGACTATCCTAATATGTTTTAGGTATTTGTAACAATGCTATCTCTTAATGGACTTTTTTTTACATGAAACGATCCAAAGCTACTAAAATACAGTTGAAAATTATTTATACTTACAGAGCTTACTTATGATAATTGTAAAACGGAGTCCAATAACAGATTAGTTCTTAGATAGTTTGTGTTGTATTTAAGAAAGATAATCCTTGTAGAACCCTGACAGTCTAGAAAGGCAAGTGATTAATTAGATTTGATTACCCTGTAGATTGGCTGCTTAAGAAAGTCCTGACTGACTGACTAGTTTCAGCATAGAACTTTGCAAAAAATTGCAGCAGTTCGAGTTGCCACACTCCATGTAGCACACAAAGCAGGAGAAGAGAGTAAAAGGAAATGCAAAATAGAGACAGTAAACAGAGACATGAGGCAAAAGAATAGTTATATCGAAGAGCAATATAGTTTTATTGGGTATTATAAATCACTAAGAGTGGATGCATCTGCACCATTGAGAACGATTTTGAGCCATATCACCAATTGTCTCCAGCCATTGGTTTTTTACCGTTCCGAGGAATCCAACCAGGAGGCCAGTCTACACCTTTCTACGTGGCTTAAACTAACTGTTGTGGATTGATGTTGATGTTGATGAAGCCATGTTTTCGTTTAACCACCGCTGGCTCTTTTCCAAGTTGATCAGTCCTATGTCAGCTAATATTGTCCGTCGAGGAAGACGATCGATGGCTAGGGATGCATGCGTAACACATGTCCTAACCATCTCAGTCGATGCAGCTGTTTCACAACCTCTTTGACTGACTTACCCTCCTTACCCAGCACTCGACCGAAGCCTAACATCAATATTGTTCACTCTATTATACCACTTCACACGAGAGATAGAACGCAGACAGACCTATGATCAAAGACAGCTAGCCTTTTCATGTCCTCCACTCTCAATGGCCAGGTCTCACAGCTAGCCATAAAGGAGGACGGAGCGGACTGTTGAGCAGTACACACGCCCTTTGGTCGACAGCCAGCCGAATATCACGTCTACTAAGCCAGAGACGGTGTAAACTGGCATATGTGAAACTAGCCTTCTCTCCTAGTGATGCTTAAAACAGCTGTAGCTTATTACTTTTTATTTTATCCCTTTGCGTTTCGAGTGGAATAGTGGCCTTCAAGCTTGAGCTTTAAAGTTTCAGTAGCAGTGGTGTTTCTTTCCACGGTGTGGTGTTGCTAGCCTCATGCCCAACCTTCTATCTTTACCGGGTAAGCAAGGTTTAAGAGTGTATCAGTTGCGAATCGAACCCCGGACCACGTGCGTCGTTGGTCAGTGTTCTACCACTGAACCACAGACTCATAACTGTTGTAGTATGAAAGCATAATTAAGTGATGTACACTATCCAATAGCTACGTCAAGTACTATTGTCAGTACTTTTTATCTTCAGATTTTGGTGAAATTTCTCGTGCAATGTGCATGCATTAGATGCTATTTTTTCGTTGATACTGAAATAAAAAGTTAGTGATTTCGGTTTTGCATTTTTGAAATTTCAGTGACTAGACAAGGAAGGCTTTTGAAGTTCATTGCAAGTTTCAGTCAATACACCTCACTGTACTCCGATTCTCTTTAATAATTATAATACTAAATGAATATTTAATACCCTGCTACTGCTATTGATTTTTTTTTTTTTACTTATTTTCTTAAAACTAGGATTTCAAGAATTCCAAACCACAGAATACTAGAAATGAGACATTTTCATCAACAAAAATAACCTCTTCCGAATCATTATTTCCTAATCATCATCATCATCATCATCACCAAAATGTTCAGTCAAAAGTAGTGACAACATCTGAAAATTCCAGTGATCATCACCATTTTTCTCCGGTAAACAGTCCGAATAAATCGATTTTCTCGAAAACTACACATCAGGGAAATTCAAGTGTTAGTTTATTCTTTCAGTTTTTTTTTTTTTTAATAGTAGTACTGATAATTGATGTACTGTACCTATTTGTTTAGTCCATCATTGGAAGTATTTGTGACTTTACATTTTTTTTTCATTTCTAAATCTGTGATATTCTTTGTGTAGCGGTTGGATATTTCGTTTGTGGATTAACTTTTTCAAGGCCCACCAGCGAAACTTAATTTTCAGGTGTTGGTTTTGCAGAGAGAGTTGATTGGTTTCAAGTTAGGTTACGAATTGACATCACTTGGACACTGATTTATCCTATTTCGGGTCTCTTCAGCATAGCTCACCTATGCTCGCACCAGATATCAAAGTCCTCAGGCCCCCCTTCAGATTACAAAGAGAGACTGATATGTACTCCGATAGTCTGTGAATTCTAACTTCTGTCGATTTGCGATTCATAGCGCCACTGCCAGCCGATATCACCGATGGGTATTTCTCCTACACGACTGGTCACTACTTCTTACTAGAACTGCATACAGCTTCATTCCGTAGTTAGTAACTAGTGCGAGTATTCGATTGATTTTCAGGTATTGTTGTTTTTTTTGGGGGGGGGATTTGATTGGTTTCAAGTCTGACCGCAGATTGATATCAATTAGAAGAAAATCATTGGAAACTGGGGAGTACTGGACATTTTTGTTTCGTTCTAATTTTTGGGGACTCTTCAGAAGTTCGCATCCATGACTTAACTATTAACTGAGTGAGTGTTCAACAGACTGGTGTCTTAACGTAAATGTCATGTGTTTGTACTGATGAAGTGATGAAGCGAACTAGGACGAAATGTCTGCCCAGTATTCCTTGGTTTTCAATGGTTCTTTAAGTGATCTCGACTTATATTTAATTTGGAAAGAACTTGATTTATTTTCATCAACATTTGGTTTTTTTTTCATTTTAGCTATAAATTCAAAAGTAAGAGGGCTAGTAAGTTAACATATAAGTGGAACATAGAATCTAGATAAAGTTTAATAATTAAAAATCGAGTGATAGACAGACAGACAGACAATAATTACGTGAAACATTGTACAAAAGTACTTTTGTTCAGTTTGCAGCTACATTCCATAGCAGCGCATAGAAATAGGTAGTATTATATGGAAATCAAATAATTTTAAAACGATCAGTAGCAATATGAAAAAGTAAAATGAGAATAAATAAATAAATAAATATGAACTGATTAAAATATTTACAATTTTTTAGTCGAAATATCTCTGTACCCCTGTAGGGTAAATTCAATCACCGTTATCACCGAAGATTTAAGAACTCGCTATCAGCTGCTGAGATAATCATTCAGAGTTGGATTGAATATTTTGTGATTTTGCTTTACTTCGTTCATTTTATGTAAACAAATTGACGTATTTATACTTACCAAAAAATATATAGTCGTCTATTATTGAGTAGTAGGGGGTGACATAATTGATATAGTTACTCAGAAGTGGCTTTAGAAGTGAAAATGAAAAGTTGTAAATTACGTGGTACTCAACGGAACAAAGATAGAAATTTGATAAGGTTAAAATTGCTATTGAGTCAGAATAAAGTCATACAATCGATGGGGAGCTGGGGCGACTCAGACAAGTCCTCATAGAGAATGGATATCCTCCAAGATTTATCGAGAAAAACGTGAAGTTAAGGGAAAAGCCTGAAAGAATCCAGACGGTTCCAAAGAAACTGCTATTTATGAGTGTTGAATTTAAAGGTGATACCGCAGCCGAGATCCTAAAGAATCGCTTATGCGGATCACTGAGGAAAGTCTTCTTAATGGCTGGGCTACGTATCAATTTCTACAGCCGACAAATGATCAACGGATGTGTGAAGGATAAACTGCCGCTTTGGGCCACCTCAATGTGTGTTTATAAATTCACCTGCTCGTGTGGAGCTAGTTATATTGGCCGCACAAAGCGCACACTTTCCAAATGCATCTCTGAACATTATCAGGCATGGTTAGCAACAGGACAATGCACAACAATTACTAGCTCAATTCTCGAGCACTTGGTGAACTCAGGCCACGTAGCTCAACCGGAGTCGTCTTTCAAGATCATCTACAAAGCGAAGCCAGATGGTACAAAGGGCGTCAGGTTTCGGCTTTTGTGTATGACGCAGGAGCTGGCAATTCATCAATACAACCCTGAACTCTGTATACAGAAAAAGTTTGTCCAGTCTCTTATTCTACCTTGGTCTTAATTTCTCACTAATCGTTCCCTGTTTAAAAAACTTTTGATTTTTTTTCCATTTCTTTTTTTTGTAATTTTTAATCTTACTTTTAGTTTGCTTTTGCTTTAATAATTAATTCACTATTATCACTCTCATATGCTCCTTTTGTATATTTTCATACCCTCTTCACACTTGTTAAATTGACACTCTACCTTTATTCTGACTCAATAGCAATTTTAACCTTATCAAATTTCTATCTTTGTTCCGTTGAGTACCACGTAATTTACAACTTTTAATTTTCACTTCTAAAGCCACTTCTGAGTAATTATATCAATTATGTCACCCCTATTACTCAATAATAGACCACTATATATTTTTGTAAGTATAAATACGACTGTACAGCCTCTGAAGATGATTTCGTCGATAAAGAAAATTTTCTTCGCTGAATCTGTCTTTTATTTTCTTCATGACTCAATGGCTATTTTCGGTGATATACTTTTCGGTAATATACTTAAATTTCTTTTTCCCCGCTTTAACTCTTCTTTTTTTCGAACATCTTTACAGGCGGTGGCTACTACTTCGTTACCGAAAAACACTGGATCACCGACTCACAACAACAATGGTAATAATAATAATAATGACCTTACTCAGTCAGTTGCTTTTGACAACTTCATGGATTTCGAGGATAATGCATGTAAGTTTGATTTTGCTCTTAACATTCAACGTCTTTTTTTCTTTTATCATAGACTATATTATGATTGTTAGAAGCTGAAAAATTGTCATTTTACTGTGCAGTCATGCACCTTTTTGTGTACATAGCAATACAGCTAGACTTCTTGTGTAAGGGCTAATGGTATTTTTCCAGACCTGAATAAGTTAGCTCTAGTGAGGTTTTTGGACTGATAAGTCACAGTACCATAAATATTATGACTAATGCATTTTTACTTCTAAAGAACAGTATAACAGAAGTGTGTTGCACTGTTAAAACCGATCATCTGCAATTTCATTAGGTGGCTTAATGGTTGTTTTTGTAGATAGTTGAGTGGTTATAAAGTAGCTTTCGTCACCGGCCGATATCAGTTTGCGGGCTATTATAATACAAGGAGAATTAAATGATTATTCCATTTTGTTTTGGAACTTGACAGTTCAAACGTATGACTTCTGTGTCATCATGACATATCGTGACCATCGCTCAGTGGAATCAATAAGTAATTGATCATAGAATTACTTCTATAACTTCAAAGAATTCATCTCAAAGTCATCTATGGAAATGTGTAGACTCTTTAGTGTCTACAAGTCAATTGTCCCGAACTTAGATTGTAACTTACCATTCCCCTGATTTAAACATAAGTTTATTTGTAGTGTTCTAGAGAATTAATAATAATAATAATTTGCTTTATTCCAGAAACAGTACTAGTGGTACAGTGTGGAATTTTCAGCACATATCTACAATATTTGCATCTAATTTTATCAAACATTTAAAAGGAGTATTTCAAAAAATAAATATAAAGACAACAACAACAAAAAATTTTTTTAAATGCGAAAAAATACCAAGAAGTAGAAAGGAAAATAAACAACATAAAAATGATATCTCAGTATTGGGTAGTGGAAGCTATGATATGATTATGCATGGTGACAGTAAAGCTATAGTCATACAAGAAGTTATGAAATGATATTTAAGAATGTTTATCGCCAAGATGATCAGTTAATTTGGTTGAAACAACACTAAACAATCATAAAATAACATTTCAGGGTTGTTTCTTTATTCTCAGCTCTAATGCGGTGTTTGTGGTGGTAGTGTGAGTAATCCTGCATAATACAAAATTTTAAGATGGTGATAATGGCTTTCACAACCAAGATTGTCAGTTAATATTGCCGAACAAAAAAAAACAACAACCACAAAAACTAATAATTACATGATGGTTAATGACAGGACAATTTTGTAATACTCATAGTGCTAATATAGTCGGAACCAGTAGATACACAAACGAAGGAATAGAGTAAAGTACAAAAAAGGAAGCCAATGTTAATAATTTAGGTAGCTAAGTGTGTTTAAGAAGGAGTTCACTACAGAAAACAATATAAGAGAGAAATAAAAGAGCCTAAAATTATGTTATTAACAACAAAGCAAGTCATAGGTTTCGCGCTTGACATTGTCTCTGTCACTTAGAACACGGGCCAAGTATGGTATCGTTGAGTTCCTGTACTTGGTTGTACGAGCATAGATTATTTTATACTGATTTCTGGTTCTACTTGATGAAATGTGTATTCACTTAAGTTTGTCAGGAATAATATGAAATGACCAAATTGTATAGTTTTGCCTTTATTTAAGCTGATTGGTTCCACTAGTAAACATACAATATGTCTACTTTATAACCTGGAAGATGAAGCCTTAGAAAATTAGTTAAAGTGATTAAATCTTCGGGAGTAGATTCCCCTCTGATTGTCATATGAACTCATCGATCATAGACAAGACATGAGAGTAGGTTTTTTTTCTGAAATCCTTAGAATGGGACCTCGTTAGTTCATATTGGAAGGAACTAAGACAGACTAAACGGTTTAATATGAATTTAAACTTGAGTGTAACATTAACTTCAGTATATTAAATGAACTTTATATATAAGACACCAACGCGCTACGGTCGAATATTCCTGCTTTTCATAAAATCAGTGAGATCGTTTTGCTTAGTTTATATATTTCTAGAGTGGTAAATGTTGACAAACAAATATAATGTGAAACAGGATATTGTTTGAAAATGTGATATACAAGTAGTTATATACTTCACTGTTCTACTCTGATTGGACACTAGATGGTAACTAGTGTCATGTGTCTAGTCCATTACAGTTCTACGGGAGGTGATTTGCGAGTCCGAATAGCTCGGTAATAATGCCACTGACTGCAATGCTGGGTCGGTTCAGATAATCATCTGTTCCTAGCCAGCACTAACTTCAGGCACAAAGAGAGACATTGCCTAACCTGGCGACCTCCGTCACCAAATCAACGTCGGACTCAAATAGCCCACATAGCGATAGGCTATCGTTGGCGAGGATTAGAGGAAAACTGCCACTCTCTGTGGAACACGTGCGTAGACTCCGATTACTCCCTGGTTTGCGCACGTTTATGCTTACGACTAAACGGGCATAAAAAATGTTGGCGGTGAAACAATTACGTCCCCAACTAGGTCGAGACTCTGAATCCCTATTTAAGGAAGAAATAGCGAAAGGAGTACCTGAGGTTGACAGCAGGACTCCCCCTGAGGTAGCCTGGCGTAACATAAAGTAAGTTGTAGACACAGCTGTAAATGCTGTTAATAAGCTAAAACCAAAAGTTAGTAAGAGCCATTGGATTTCTACCACATCATCCGAACTGATTGACGCAAGAAGACTGATTCTGGCGAGCTCCGATTATGATGAGGAGCGAAAGCTACTCAAACGAAAACTAACAAGAGGTCCTCACAACGACCGTGAACAATGGTGGACGACAAAAGCGAAAGAGATGGAAAGGCATCGGCGATCGGTAACACCAGACAATTATTTAGGCTTATTAAAGAAACAGGTGACAAAAGGCAAATGGTAAATGAAACAATCTCTGAGAAAAATGGCACCATAATTAGCTCCCAGGATAGACGACTAGAACGCTGGAAAGAACACTTTGAGGAGCAGTTTAATTGGCCTACAGCCACGCTCAACCTGCCGAACATCCAAAACCTCCCTGAATGGGACATTGACACAGGTCCTCCGTCCCTAACTGAGGTTACTAAGGCTGTCACTAGTTTGAAACGAGGCAAAGCAGTGGCATCTGATGGAATGACTCGGAGGTATTTAAGTATGATGGAGACAGTTTACTGTCTGCGTTAACTAGGCTACTAGGCAGCGTCTGGGAATCAGAGGAAGTCCCGTCGGGTTGGTCTAAGTGATTGATGATCCCGAGATGCAAGAAGGGGAGACAAATCTTCCTGTAATAATCAAAGGCCGATTAGCTTGACCAACATGGTATCTAAAGTTCTTCTTTTGCTTGGTCTGCTACATGGAGTGTGGCAACTCGAACTGTTGCACATCTTTGCAAAGCTTTATGGTGAAACCACTCAGTCAACAACTCTGGGTGACTTGTGTTCGAATCTCAGAAGGGACATGAATTCCTTAAAGATTTCAGATGCACTGACGAATGCCAACAAG
The DNA here is from genome assembly GCA_944472155.2 of Trichobilharzia szidati. NCBI lineage: Eukaryota > Metazoa > Platyhelminthes > Trematoda > Strigeidida > Schistosomatidae > Trichobilharzia > Trichobilharzia szidati. Next base: position 178,091,614 of record OX235271.1, on the reverse strand, counting down.
CACGAAACCCAGTTCAAAGGCTTCCTGCCGTTCGCTTCCAATAGTATTTAGGATTATATAACAGTGTGGTTTAAATTCCATTGCATAATTTGGCAATGGTAATGTTAGTTGCAAGGGACAAATGGCATGACAACCGCCCACTCATCAAATATCACCTTTGTCCTACTAACTATGACTATCATGTGATCCTTGGTTATCATGACGTAAACACCCACCAACTAGTCTGACTGTATGTATCTTTTATTTTCATCATTGCATATACTTGTAAATATGACTCAGTAAATATTCGTTTTACACGTTAGTACTGTTGACTATGTTTTTGTCTTTATTTAAAAGATAACTTTTGTGCCCTTTTTTCGCTGTTACACAGGTATAATAATTGTGTATCTTAAGCGCAGTGAATGTTAAGAAAGAAGTTACTTGCTTTTCATCTGTAGTGTAAAGCCCAGACTCTGAGTTGTCACTATTGATTGTAAGAACTAAGACATCTACAAGCAAGTTGAATTCTACAGATACTTTGTCTTAACTGATTGTTTTTGTTATATTATGACCTGTGGATCAATGTGTAGATCTTCGAACATTAATGTACAAGGAAAAAAATCCGGTCGGTGGGTGTAAACACTAAAAGTGGCACAGAGTATATGACTTTATGAAATGATGAATCAAAAAATGTAGCACAAGCATTGTTATTTCAAAGCTACTTGAATTGTTTACAGGATTTCATCATGAGCTGACATTAGTTAGAGAACCATTGAAAAACCTGGGAGTACTGGACAGCTGTTTCGTCCTAGTTTGGGACTCTTCATCAGTACGCACCCACCGGGGTTCGAACCCAGGACCTTCTGGTTACAAGGCGACCTCGCATACCATTAAGCCACTGGGACCCGATCCAATGGCTCATGAATTCTAACTTCTGTCAGTCATTGCATAAATCTTTGAAAGGCAGACACATCCACTGTTGTTAAACTTCCAGAATTCTTGTGGGACAATGGGGACTGAAATAATTCTGCGTAAGTCTCTAACTATAGTAGGTGGTAGTATATTTTGTCTGCTACTAAATCATGTATATACACATCACCAAGTTATGTGTGTTCAGAAAAACGTGACACTAGCACATAAACTCTTCCATTTTTATTCGAATCATTTAATTTTAGACTGTTTACATGTTAGTAGTACGGATATCTTTTTCTTCATTTTCTTCAATTCAGGGTTGCTGGGAAATGAAATGTCATGCAGTAATCAAACAGAAAGTGGAGACTACAATAAATCGTCTTGTAGCACTTTTACCACCTCGGTTGAATCAAAAACTAATGAAGTTGACCAACAGCCATCGAAAGCTCTATGTAATATAACCGAAATAGACAATAAAAAATCTGATACGACAAAGACATCAGTTGGATTGTCTAGTTTTGAACACTTAGAACCTATCGGAGAACCATGGTATGTCGGTAAAATGTCCAGATCACAAGCAGAGAATTTACTACGGTATGATGGGGATTTTCTTGTACGAGCTAGCATTCAACAGCCTGGCCAGTTTGTTCTTAGTGGACTTCAAGACGGCAAATACAGGCATTTACTGCTAGCGGATCCAAATGGACAGGTAATTCTTTATATAGAAAAAAGTTACTAGTGTTTTTATATTCTCATATATTCTAAACAATTCTTGTTTTGTAGAAAATTTTGTTAATAAAACACAATCTTGATACATTATGGACACCTAAAGATGCGCCACGCAAAATCTGTGCTTATGCAAGACTTAGGATACTGTATTGAACTCACGATCGAAGCTCATAGTTATCTTAAGGACTAACCCCCATGCCTTAGACTTGAAAGCTGATCCACATGGTTATGGAGCAGCGGCAGGATCTACGTTTTCATAGTTGCCATTGGCAGTTACAAGTTGATCCTGTCAGATTCTGGAGTCCATGTCTTCCGGCTCCCCTATGTGAACTAGTATGTCCACCAGTTCGGCTATAAGCACAGGACGTTTGAATTCGGCCTTTTTTTATGAGGAACATACCCACCGTGTGAAGGCAGTGAATCGAACTTACTTGGCAAAGGCTATGAACGCGTGCCACATGAGAGCATTTCGAGAAGAAAGCCAAAATCTACCCATTTTTATTCATGCCAAGTGGTTTATGGGGTCAACAATAGGGAAACAATCATTCTCCTTATTCACTGGAGAAGTTAAACTGTTTGTGAGCATTTTTCATTAAAAGTTGATATCACTGTCACTGAAAAATGAATAGTTACTTCTTTAGAATGCATCTATGCCTTCCCATGAATGCCGTTCATGCCATTTTATTGATTATTAGGTTTAAGAGAATAATCTTTGCAAAAGGAAGACAATAATTCTTGGCCTGGTTGTTATTCTAAAGCTGATATGCATTTGTCTAATGGGTTGGAAATGGATAGATGCTTCCGAGTAGCCCTGAAGCCAATAAATTCTGTGTTCGTTATAACTTTATTTTGAATGGTTGCCCTGGTTTTACAACTAGTGATTGTGCACAAAAAAAATATTTTCTTATTTCTTCTTCTAAGTTAGTTGCAGTTGTGTGCGCAAATAATCGGCATTCTGCATTTTAAACATTCGTCAACCTGTTCTTAATTATGTATATTATTCGCCTACTGGTAATTCTAGTGACAGTTTAAATACCCTTCAATGTGTAATGCAGTCATATGAAATAACGCAAATCTCATATCGGGTTCAAACCCATATTACATAGTTTTCTTTCAATTAACATACACTGATAAACAGCAGTTTTCTGCTCATATTCATGTCACTGTACCTACAAGACCTGGTAGTTTGTTTGATATTATATTTGTACTCTCTCCTGTTCATTAAATGCAACCTTCCATGTATCGGAAACCTTGGTAGTGTCATCTGTATTACATATATTGATTCGATGAACAAATATTTCGTGATTAATCTCTCCTGTTGGCTATAATACTACCCTATGATGTGACTGCATATAAGTGCGTACATTTCAAGAGTCGTAGTGAGATCTGTCATTGTCAATTTAGCCAAATTCCTATTGTGACGAGTGCTACTGATAAGATATATCAGTAGTATACAAAGAGACGTCCATCAACATAAAAACATCAAATAGCAGGGAATTACATTTGATTACAGAGAAGGCAAATAATACAGCGTTTTAGAGATACACGGGAGGCTTGAAATGAACACAAAGAAACACAACATGAATTCCACAAGTACCACTACACGAAGATCTGTGCAAATTGTGCGTTGAAGATAAGGTATATATAATTTGGCTACATAAAGATACCGACTTCCAAATAAGCATTCCTTGACCAAGCCTTCGTCTTCTACCGTTTCACTGTTTTAACATCCTAAGTGACCCTATCCTACTGCGTATTCCACTTCCCAAGTCGTTAATTGCCATCGGATCGATTATATTGTTTTGTTAAACTTAGTCGCTTTGCCTTCTAAACCAACAAAGTCTATTAATTAGTTAGTTGATAGGTTTAAATGCCGCCTTAATTCCAACCATATTAAGAATCCTACATATAGTTTCAAATGTTCCTTCATCAAATGGTAGTAACTATTGAGATTTTAAATTGCTAATTATTCATATTACAGTCATTATTCACATAACTGCACTGTTGTTTTTCTTATGAATCCTAATAAATTTCTAAGTGAATCTTGCCTTCTTAGTAATAATGCTTTCCTTATTTTAGTTTTTTTGTTTAAGTTTCCTGCCTCGATTGCATTCACATTTGTTGGCTAAACCCTCCATTACTGATTTTGTGTGGTGAGTAATTCAAAGTCTAAATACCTATCAGAATGTGATAGTTTTCAGTAGATGCTATTATCTGATACCCTTTCCTTGTTTCTGTTTTGCTTCGTAATCTAGCAAAGCGAGCTTACTCTGTTTACTTTGTAAACCGGAAGTGAACTGGATTCCGTCTATTACTAAGTTTATGTGTACAAAAATTAGGGGTATGCACAGGTTTCACTACAGTAAATTAGGTCTTCTTCTCTAAAAGTGTCACTTGAGGACATAATGCCGGGAGTGCAGCTATGCCTGACTTCCACAGTATTTAAATTCCAAGGGAAAATATACAAACAAACTGAGGTGGTTGCCATGGGGTCAACAATATCCCCGGTTGTGGCAGATATATTCATGTATAGGTGGGAAAACATAGCGACTGAAACGTTCACCTCCACCCCAAAAGTATGGTGGAGGTGTGTAGACGACACATTCACTGTACTTAGAACACAGGATATAGATAGATTTTTCGAACACATTAACTTAAAAGTGGAGGCAATTCAATTCACTTATGAATTGGAAAGTCAGGAACGGTAGCTTCCATTGTTAAATTGCAGCGTAAAAAGGAAAGAAGATGGGAAGTTAAACACTAGTGTTTACAGGAAACCCACACATTCAAACAGATAATTGGACTTCCGATCATTTCATCCTATGTCGGTAAATATAGCATTGGTGAAATATTTAACAGATAGAGCACAAAAACTAAGTAGTACCAAGGAAAATTTAAAACAGGAAGTGAGGCATATAAGCGAAGCTTTGAAACTTAATAATTACCCTGATAAATTAATCAGAAAGTATGTAGGGAAATGTAAAAATAAAATAAACAATGATAGTAGTGATAGTGATAATAATAATATTATTAATGACAAAATGCATGTCAAATGTGCGCAAGACAACACCAACACTAAAGAATCTAAACCGTCAGTAGTAATTCCATACAAGGAAGGAACCTTAGAAACCTTACGCAGAATTCTTACCAAAGCAGGAATAAAAGTGGTTGGCATTCAAACCCACAAACTCAATTAGAAACAAGCTTTGTTGGTTAAAGGATCCTGTGGAGCCTTTAAAACAAAACAATGATTGTCAGGTCAAATACATAGGTCAAACTAGTAGAACAGGGGCAGTCAGACTAGCCGAACATAAAAACCTAGCAGCAAAATCTAGATTAGTTGACCCGAATAAGATAAGAAATCTAGAGAATAGTTCAGCTATAGCACTCACTACATGCAGTTACACACAACCATACAATAGGATGGATGGGATAAGATGACAGTTTTAAAATCTAATGTAACAGCAGGGTGGAGGGAGAGATTGATAACAGAAGCTTTGTTTATCGAATCAACTGCAAATACGTGTAATAGGAATAATTCAACGCCTGTCCCAGATATCTAGTAAATGAGGTTGTTCACATATCTCCATCATACTTTAAGAGTAAGATTAAACCTCATAAGGGCTTTGCAATTTCAAATATTCTTGAATATATCTTCCATAGATGATGTACCGAATAAACTGTTGCTAAACATGGATTTCATAAATCAACTTCGAAATTGGTACATTTAGTTTTGTTAGAATTGACTCCGCAGAAACGATTCTCTATATGAATTAGGTACAGACATGTGCAACATTAATTCAAGATTAATTAGCTTTATTATCAAGTATTAGTCTGCAGGGATTTAAGTGGCTACAGGTTCGATCACGAGTTGACGTCGGTTAGAGAAACGTTGGAAAACCTACAGGGCACACTGGACATCTGTTTCGTTCTAGTTTGGAACTTCTCATCAGTAGGCACCCACCGGGATTGGAACTCAGGACTTTCCGTTTACAAGGTGAGCTCGTTGACCATTCAGCCACTGGGGCCCGATCCAATGGCCCACAAATTCCAACTTCTACAGATTTGCGATTTATATAGCGCAATCGCAAGCCAATCTCATGGTCGAGTAACTGTTCTCTTGCCTAACTTGGTAGACCTGCTGGTTACAACTTCCCAATAGAACTCCAGATAACTTTCCGTACAGAGCCAGTCACTAGTGAGCTTCAGATTGGCTGTTGCGCTGTATATATCGCCAACTGGCAGAAGTTGAGATTCTTGGGGCATTTTATCGAGTCTCAGTGGCTGAATGGTTCACGAGCTCCCCTTGGGTTCGAACTTCGGTTAGCACCTACTGCCGGAGAGTCTCAAACTAGAACGAAATAGCCGTCCTGTACTTCCTGGTTTCCCAGTGTTTCTCTAACGGATGTCAACTCGTCACCAAACGTGTGTAATTAACTTTATCTCCTGACCTTCTAATGCACCTTTTCTTTATTCAATTGCTTCTGTTCGAACTGCATAATACATTTTTATCTATTTTAACTGCAATATACAACTGGATTTCGTGTATTCATGGCTTCCGTTTGATTGTTAACAAGCGAGAAGCATAAGTTCTTAGTTTGTTTCAATTAAGTGTGTTGTTTAGAAATTTTCAGCATAGTTAAAACATTTCAATTTTTAAAATATCGAAGTAGATTTCATACACTAATTCATATTATTATTTTTTTTTAAAAAGACAACCTATGTCAAACGATGTTATTTCTACACAATAACCTGTGTGTATTGTTTATGTTGTGTCGTTTACACTAAAAACATTGCTTATCGATTCATTGTCCACCTAAATAAATAAATAAACAGACAACAAAGCACAACTAGGTGTGTATTTAAAGTTACTTAGATACGTTATATCTTGTCTGTCGCTTAACACAATTGGCAATCACACTTTTTAAAAATAATCATCAACTTTAACATGATCAAGTTCACTTGTATATTTTGAGGAATTTAAGCAATAATAGTAATAATAAGATTGATACTAGGACTTCAAAGCTTGACAACAACATATACATACTATTGGCCATTCTAACTACTATTCCCTTACTGAGAAGATACAGAAGACTGAGATAGCAGAATTTATTTCTCCATGGGAAAGGCAATCTGATCAGAAATTAGAGCTATTTCGCCTAACCAAATAAAATACCGGTATAAATTGCACAAGCCACGTTTTGATTGGTTGGCGCGTACTGGTGAGGTTAAACTTCAGCCACTGAGATGTAGCTACGCATACGTGACCTTAAAAACACAGATCACATGAAAAGTACTATTCTTACACATAAAATACACATGAAATTGTTACACCGAATAACTTTCTCTAAAGTGTGATAAAAATGCCTCTCAGTTTTGCATTGGAATGCCAACGGAGTAATTGAACTACATTCCATACTTGTATGGATGTTAGGTTAACCTAACTCTGACCTGTCCTTGGCTTAAACTTCAACTTAGTCTTTCTCAAACTTAACCTAAAACTTTCGAGATATGCCGTTTAATTTCATAACACTTCATTAGGCATATTTTATTCATGATTATAGTGTTATTTGCCTGATTTCATTGGTATACGGTTTCACTTCTTCAGTGTTTAAAGTCTAATCTGATCCATGTAACAATAGAAATCGACTCATCTGACCCTTAATCGTCGGTAGGGTCTAATGCCCAGTTTACATGTCACACAAACAAAAGTCATAATATATGTCCTTCTGTTCTAGCAATTCCAAGAGAATCATCTGTATTACTCGACAGAATTACTTCGCATTCCATAAATTAAATTTGTATTTATTCAAGTGTCTTGGTGTAAGACAATATTTTCAGCTACCAGCAGTCACACATTACTTAGGTTTTTTTCCCCTTACGTTCCCAGTGGAACACAGGGCTTCAAGCTAAGGGCTTGAAGTTTTGGTAGCAGTGGTGTTTATTTTTACGGCGTGGGTTTGCTAGTCTCATGCCCAACCTTCCCTCTTCACCAGTCTTATTACTGGCTTAGCGAGGTTTGGGAGTGCGTCGGCCGCCGACGCACATAGGAGTATAAGAGCATCAAATGTATACTGGTGAACTGGGGTGGATTTCATGCGTCAGTGCCCACAGCCAATCTCCAAGTATCTTAATCTCTTCTTTGCATTTATATTGAATTATGTAACATTTTATCCTTAAAAATATCCACAAACCATATAAAGTGTTTATTTACTAACTTCAGGTACGTACAAAAGAACGTGTCTTCGACAGTATCCAACATCTTATTGACTATCACGTACAAAATGGTGCTCCAATTCGTTCTCTCGACAGTGAAATAAAATTAATATTCCCAGTATCGACACATACATTTTGCATTTCTTGATTTGTTTTTTTTTAGTATCGCTGATTCTACTAACTATAACCCCTTCAGTTTTACATGTAAGTTGGTATATTATTATTATTATCAAGGCTTTTAATTTCTACTCTATTCATAATAATTCTCACTAGCACTAGTAGTAGTAGTAGAGTTGACATGCTGAGAAATAGCTGTCGCAAATTATTTTTTTTGTGTATTGATGAAGTTTTAATGATTTTAATGATTGATAATAAGTGTTCATTCAAACAACAAAAATACTGCCTACATTTAAATATTATGTATCAATTTTAAGAGTATAAAATATTCAAAGTGGCTCTGTCTGAAAAGAAGAATATTCCTTTCACAATATAGTAATAATAGCTGGGTGTGCAGTGGATGCCTTTTTTCAACGTATAATACAATTATGGATTTAAAACCAGAAAAATTTCAAGTTTTAGTGTGCTAAGGTAAATAGTTTGACATTATACTACTGATTAATAAGGATGAGTGGTTGCCTATCCCACTCACACCAAAGTAGTAGTGCCTACCAGCCAGTTCAAGGTGATCTCATCGCTCATTTGCAGGTGAGTGGTGTATCCTGTATATAACTCAGCCGAGAGAGCTGAATTCGTTTAAACCTACCCAAGTTCTCGCTAGCTATTTGGACGAACTGGCAACACACACTAAGTCTGTAACAACAAAAGACAAGGGTCAGGCAACAGATCGTTTATTAAGGAAAATCAACACATATTTATAGATTTTAATGTACATTATTGTTAGTAGAAAATACAGTCTTTCGATTAGTTGTTTCTCACAGAAAGTTAACCTTGCATCTCTTTGTGGTTGTGTCAGATCATCCATATGCTAACTGTATCGGCCTACACAAAGCCTTTGTTCTCATTTTCTCACCACCAATATTGGGGACATAAACATTGACATCAATTACTGTCTACCAACTTTGGCTAGCAGCCAGCTCTCACCACAAGTCGACCTCGCAATTCTCCAGCTACACAGTTCAAGATGAAATCGAACTACAGTTTTCTCTGGAAATCAAAACAATATATGGTCTGCTCGATATCATAAATGGCAATCAAGAAAGCAAACATAAATGAATATAACTATATACTACTTGTCGGCCGAGATGAGTAGTTGTATGCCACCAACATCAATCACTAGCGCTTGCTACCAATCTTCAGCGAAATTTCACCTCGAACTGTGTTAATTGCAAATTTGATTTAAGATAAATAGTAGTATATGTACGAAGAATGTGATCATCAGAGTGCATTTAAAAAATAATATGAATCGGGTAAAGGTAATGAATGCCTCCAAAGCCTCAGGATGGTCGGGGGTGGGTGCCTTGTGCTGCGGGTTGGCCACCCCTCCACACACCTCTTGAAATGCTCCCATATGACCGGGCGTCTTACATAGCCTCTCCTGAGGAAGTCCTACTCACTGCCTTCACGTGGCGGAGGTGTTTTTCACCAAAGTGAGAGGGCGAAAGCAGATGCCCGGCTCTCTTCACCGGGTTGACTGTCCATTGGATAACAGCCTAGGGGAGATGGCTGAACCCTGATTCCAAGCCTCCAACGACTGGCGTATGAAGCTCACTGGGGCTCACCGGCAGACGTATGGACAAAGGGCTTGTTGGATGTCTGGCCCCATTCAAAAAGGCGTATAAACCGAACTCCGGTCACCGGCTGCCAATGGATAGTGGACTCCCTACTCCACTCCTACTGCCTTGTAGGTCATACTTGGTTGTGTAAAGGCTAGAGCTGCACTCAAACAAAAGGCCGAGCGATTCTGGGGACATCATTCGTACCAAATTCCCATGAAACTTCATGAAGTCTTTTCATCAGATCGCCGCGCCTTGGGCAGAGATGATTCGAGATGTTCATGAAGCCGGCTCATCCTCCCTTAGGAGATAGCCGAAGTAAAGTAAAGTAAGTAAGTAAAGGTAATGAATAGCCATAGTTATTCAAAGATTGAGGAAAAGGCAACTTGATAAGTGTCAGTACATGTTTGTTGGGCGTTCAGTGTATTAAAGACAGTATGTATCAAACAAAAGATAGTCAGATTTTGATGGATCTTTCTTCATGAAATATTCAATATGTGAAATTATATGAATCATCTTGAGTTATTTTTAGTAGTGAGGAATAAGATCATATCATCAATGATAAACTAGTTATTGTTAATATGTATAGAAAATTCGGTGGTGTTTGAAGAAAGCCAGAATGAATAATATAAATTACAAACCATTGTAAACAAAAGTGTTTAGACAAAGAAAAGAAAAAGGCGTTCAAAGTCTATGAAAGGGGGAGGATAATATTTAGTCCAAGGCTGGTCATGAAGGAAACAGCGACATTTGAACGTATTCTTTTTGAATGGATATTAATGACTTGATCAATTCGATGTTGTGTAATATGTCTACGATGAATTTAATTTCACCGTTTTTTAACCAGGATGGTAAATGTTTTCGGATCAGTAGAGAAGCCTGCCTCATTTTGCCCCTATGTAATAAGAGCATTTAAAACAGAATTTACCTGAAGAAGTGCTATGACTAGGTGAATTTTCTATCAGTATCGAGGTGAACATTGGACGGTTACTACATGATAAGATCAGGCATCGAGAGTAAAGTGTCCACTTTTTCCCTCTCTGGTTAGACGTTGGGATAATATCTCCGTAGGAGGGTATTGCTTTTGAATTGTGAACGCAAAGCCTTTTTCTCTACCGTTAAAAATTCATATTTGCAACTGTTGTAAGTTGTCTTTGCTTGTATAAACTCCTCTGGATATCTGTTTCCGCTTCGAATAACTCTGATGACGTGAAGTTCTTTCTGTGCATTATCTTCGGGGCTAATTAACCTAAGCATATGATCAAACTGCACGTATAATTCATTTGTACAAGGTTAAAGAAAATGTGTATAGGGAACTGTTTTTTTTTCTGGAATTATAGTTCTTTTGATGAAGGATTCATCTTATTTCCTCATTAGTGAAACATCGAGAAATTATGAAGAGTCCATTCTGTTCACCATCGTAGTGATTCGAAATCCATTCATTACATATACATTTATCGTAGACTACAAAAGTGCCATCCTTATAAAACGACATAGTTACACTTTCTATTTATACTATTCCCAAATATATACACGATTTTCAATTCTGAAATCTACACTGAATTTATTAAGAAATTTCTATCAATTTGTTTTTATATTACAGGACTTTGTTTTAAACAATTCACATGAGGCGGCGGGTGATGATGCACAGACACATCTAATAATGAATACATCGATGACGTGCAAGTCAATGATCTCACATTTTAACTTCATCTCTGTGATCTACTTATTTTAATGCTGATGATTATTTTAGATTTTTGCTGTTTCTTCTTCACATTGCTATTATTATTACTATTTTTTATTTCGTAACATTCCACACACATATACGGGAAAACAAAAGTTATTTATGTACATTAATATTTAGCTTTCAGTGACTACTTTTCTACTCTGCTGCTATCCTGCTGTCCTATGCAACAAACAACAACGCAAATAATAATAAATATCTGGCTGTAAAAATTATGATTTTTATCATCACTATGGGTTTTTCTTTTATTTTTCATTTTGCTTTTTTCTACTGGTGTTTATTTGTTTTACTTTCTTTTTTTGCTGCGCATAAAAATTTCTTCTGAAAAAGGAACAAAGCTTTGCATAATTCATTTTTACTTTACAAGTTTTCTTTTTCGTTTACAGTTTATAATAGTTATATGTGTGTTTTTAAGGAAAATTCAGTCACAAAACAGTGATATTATAGTGTGTGGGGGCAATATTTAATTATTGATTATTTAATTATACTCCAGTTTTCTCTCCTTACTATAATTTTTATTATTTCATCTGTGAAATACTAACTTGTTTAAATCACCGCCTCTTGATGAAACAAAACAATGTGTTTTCTAATATATACTGATTTTATATACGCATAAATATAAGTAAAAGTTTAATAACTTAATAGTGTAAAAACTCTCTGAGAGGTTATTTAAAAACAAGGAGTGTAGTAAATAATGCCTGTTTATTGTATGTTTTTTTCTATTCTTAGCGTTTTGAGTAGAACAATGGGCTACGAGTCATTATTATTATTGTTTCCTTTAATTCCTAGAGAAACATAGGGCTTCAGCCGTGCGTCTCCATTGCGTTCGGTTCTCTGCTAGAGTCTTCACCTGGCTCCAAGTCTGTCCACACGCTTTCATCTCCTCTTCACATGACCTCCTCCAAGTCACCCTTGCACTGACGACCAACTCGCCGCTTCCCTTTCGGGTTCCACTCGAGCAATGGCTTGTCTAGTGATGTCACTTGATGGTTTCCTCAGAGTATGGCCAACCAATCCTCCTCCATTTCTTCCTGCCTATTTGTTTCACAATCGGTTCTTGCTTGGTTGGTTCGCTCCCAGAGATCTCTGTTGCTGATCTTTTCTGGCCGGCCATCTGATCTTGAGTATTGAGCGAAGACAACTGGTTGTTAATGAAGGTCTGTAGTTTGTTTGAGATGCTCCTTATGACGCGCAGTGCAAGTCTCTGATCCGTATAGCAGCACTGACTGACTTCACATTAGAGTTGAAAATCCGGATCTTATTTTTGATGCTGAGTGCTGTTGACCTCCACACAGACTTGAGAGTAGTGAAAGCTTGTCTTGCTTTTCCGATTCTTGCTTTGATATCCTCGTCAGTTCCGCCTGTAGTTGAAACGATGCTTCCTAGGTAGGTAGTGTTGTCTTTTTACGGGAAGGCGGTTGCTAGCCTCACACCCAACCTTCCCGCTTTTCTGGCCTTTCTAAGCAAGGTTTCAGAGTGTGCCAGCGTGGCTGGCAAGCATTCTACAGTTGAACCACGGACACATGCATGGTTATATGCTTGTTGAAATTGCAGCTGTTATGTTTCGTCTCGAGTCAACATTGGTTGCAGAGATCATTGAATAAAAAAAGGAGCACTGGATGGTTGTTTTGTTCGATTATGGGACTACTCGTCGGTGCGCATCCACGACCCCGCTATGGATCGAGCTCGGAAACCTTCAGGTTGCAATACCAAGCTCATTCACTATTCATTCACCTGGGCTGGAATTTAATGACCCGTGCTTTCGATGAACGTCCACTTCACCTGGACAAGGGGGATCCCATTTGTCATATCTCACTGCAGCTTTTTTGAAATTTTTGTACAGTCTGTAACTTAATTACGCGTAAAAGGATGAGAACTTCGCAATAGGAACACATTACTTTACCTAACTGAGAATGTCAAGGAGTGGGGCAATAAATGGAATCTTTGTAGTTTTCTAATATCTGCTATATAAAATTAAGTATAAGAATTGCTAACTGGTAATCCACTTAATTTTTTATTTCAAATTTAGCCTGATTATATGCAGATGAATTTGTAGATTTACGACCACCACAATATTAACGGTTATAGAAGCTGACTAACCTTGCCAGTCCTAAACCCGGAAAAAGAGGGAAGGTTATGCTTGAAGCTGGCGACCTTACTGCAGAAAATCAGTCTAATTGCCATAGAAATCTCCAAAATTCGTTAAATCCTCATTCTTTTCCACATAGTTATTCCTTTCCTGGTACATTTCCATTTATTATATTTTTTTTTTGCATTTCTTTCTTCCTCCACCTATATGTGTACTATAGGAATTGTAGCGAACTGAACTGCCGCAGTTTTGTGCAAATCTCCACATTGAGAATTCAGCCGTTGACTCTGACTAATGCAAAATTTTAATTCACAAATGTAGTGTTTTAATTAGACTTTTTCAACACAGTGTGAACATATTTCTAACTTCTTATATTTTGTTTTCATTTGAAATGTAGATTTTGTGGAGCTGTTGTTACGTCAGATATTGACCATAATATTCATAGGGAGACTTAGTCTAGGTAAAGTGGATAGGTTAGTCTTCAAAGCTGAGAAGTAGTCTGTGAGAGGTCACGATACAGTGTTCATCAAGCATTGACGATGGATGACTATCGGTTTAGTCAAAAAAGTTGAACATTAATTATGGGATGCTGAAGATTTGTAGTCCAATGACTGCGACACTTAGTGTCTTCGGTTCGAATTTCATAGGGATCGTCAGTTCTTCCCATCTTGTGGATATACATCTTGCTTATGAGTGCCAATAAATCCAAAATCTTGGTCTTCAAGCTGGCTGCCTTCGATTATTCATCAACACACTTACTATTTGGCTTGTCGATCACATCGTAAACCTGACTGATAGAATTCAGTGTGCATGAACTGATTACACCATGAAGTCATCTACACTCAGTAGTTTGTGTCTTTGGTCTTGGCGATACAGATACCGGGGGATTAGCAATTCGAAACACTTAGTAGTAGTAAATACGATATAAACCTGACTTCATCATAGAATACAAAATTATTATATTAGCCATCCTTCTAAATAATAATTACCACTTTGATTTCATAATATTTCAACCTTAATCACTTGCTTTATTAAATAAATGGCAAGTTGACCCAATTATATACCCGAAATCTTGTTGTTTACAGCCATAAACTTATCTATGTCAAAAACAAGTTCAGCTTTAATGGTTTGAAAAAGAAAAGAAGCATTGGTATTGGGTATATGCTGTTTGTAATAATAATAATTATTATGGGGATTTTGTATTTCCCAATGACTATTACTTTGATAAAGTTATTAACATATCAAATAGCGAAAAGTCAGTTGAAACAACATCCTTCTGTTTACAATTCATTAGGAAATACAAAGTTTTTATAATAGTAATAATGAACATGAAAGCACCTATTTTTCCTTCACGAGTAATTAAAGGCCTTCCTGGTTGTGAAATTGATTCTGTGTATGGAAGAATTTCAGCTCAACAAATTGGTTGTTATTCTTATTTTATTGGCGTATATCTGCACAAACGGCTAAAGCCCTATATTCCTCTAAACAAACTGGTTAGCTCTCACGAGGTGTGCAACATAGATGGCATTGAAATAGAAACCAAGTCGGAAATTAAATACCTAGGCGTCACTCTATCTGCTGATCTTTCCTGGTCGTCTCATATCTTGGTGATTTCTAAGAAAATATTCCGTTTTACCTTCTACATCAAGAAGTTAAGACGAATGTCTGGTATAACCCAACCCTTACTCCTACAATTCGTTAACTCTCGCATTCTGCCTATTATTCTCTATTGTTCCCCCTTAGTTTTTCCCAGGCTACTGAAGAAAGACTATACCTTATTACGCAGGATGTTAAAGGTTGTCAGCAGGGTAAGCAACATGCCACTTAACCAGCTTGTTAATATTCTGGACTCATGTGAAAAATGGGCCAAATCCATTTTATCTAACTCACACCACCCTCTTCATTCACAACTCTCCCCTTGTATCTCATCAGGCAAAACCAGAAGCCTATATAGAAAACTATGTGCTCGCACCAGCAAGTACAAAAACTCAACCATACCCTACTTAGCTCGTGTTCTGTGCGATAAAGAAAGCATTAGGCGTGACACCTATAACTTATTAAATAGTCAGTAGAACAACTTTATCTCATCTTTCCAAGTCATATCATTTATAGGTACAACATTTTCTTTCTTTCTTTTCCTTTTCTCTCTCTTTTTTTCCGTTATGTGCTGCTTTGTTTCTTTCTTCAGCTTACGCCAGTAAATATGACAGCACCTACTTTTCAAACACTGTTCAACTTTGGCTTTGCTACCGACATGCCAATATGTTGTTGTCATAATGAACTGAGATTTCCTTAATCTATGTAGAATTTTATTTATTGATAATGTACTAACTGGATGCAATACTGTAGTAAAAAAATGCTGAGAATTCCATTCTATATCACAAGTACTGTTTTGGAATAAAGTAAATTATTGTTATTATTAGGAACTAAAGGAAACTATAATAATAATATCTGCACAGTATCAGTCCTGAAGAATAGTACGTTTGCACTACCAATAATTTACACTAACATTCAAGGCATGCAAAAGACATGTAATATTATAAAAGATCTATAACTTGGTAGGTACAAAGTAATTGTGGTGTATATATATATATGTTAGCTAACCAGTGCCCAGTTTATTGGAAACTGCAGCAGCTAGTTCAAAGTAACGACGAAAACGTTGTCTTAACACAATGATAAAGCTTCGCATATCTTCTGTCCAATTTAAATGGTTAACAAGCCTTTCCACATCATGTATAGGTGGATTACATGAGACAAGTTCAAAGCGATTGGCCTTCTCAAGTCGTAACTGGCAACAGCAAACAATATCGGTATTTGTAGTCGCAGATTTTGAACAACAACCATGAAACAATAATTGTAATAATCCAGAATGTGTTTTTTGTATTTGAATTCCAAGTAGACGTTCAAATGGTTGAATTAACTTACAAATTTGCGTTAAATTTGAATTTTGATATTCACATGAAAATGATGAACTGTCAGAGGTACTTTCTGAGTTAATCTGTTTCATGTAGGCATCCTATGAAGAAAAACAAATAAACCAAGAAGGTTAGAAGACGAGTCATATTAGATATAATGGAGAAGATTTGTAGCTCAAGGGGGGGGTGATTTTAGTGTAGTTGTGTTCTCTGAGCTGGATGGTTTATTTGCGAAGCTTTCATTGCCCTATACTAGGCAACATCTTCAGTGCATACTTCAATTCGATGAAGTGAGCTTTTAAATTTCTCCACAAGTTTATTAGTCATTTCTTTTGTTGACCTTGAACGTGATTGGTTGCTGCTCTCTCTGGATTAGTGGGTTTTATCTATGTCAATGTACCTGTGGAGAAATTTAAAAGAAAAATATCTCACGGACGTCTTCCAAAAGAATGGATATCCACAAAACTTCATCAAAAGACATCTAACCCCAAGCCAACCAAAGCAAAGGCCTCCAAGGAAAACACGAAGAAAATCATCTTACCATATATAAAAGACGTCTCATAAATCACTGCAAGACTCTTCAAACCTTCAGGAATTGATGTCGCAAATAAACCAACAAAATCACTTCACTCAGCCAGACCTGTGTCAACCAAAAGACTCAACAGCGAAAGAGGCTAAAATCAACATCATCTACAAAATAAATTGCAACGACTACGAAAAACACTATATTGGCTAAAGTGGACGCCCACTTCGTCTTCGCATCCATGAATATAAACTGGCCGTGAAAAGACATGATATCCACTCTCTCATATCGCTGTACACGGACATCAATTCGACTGGGACAACGTTCAAATATTAGACAGAGGAAACACCAAGAATGCTAGAGAACTTCTAGAAGCCTGGTATTCCAGTGAATCGTCAATCAATAGACACACTGACATAGGCAAAATTTACCAATCGATAAGAAGTAAATCTCACATACAAAGCGTCAAACTTCAGGTCAAGGAAACAATTAATACCAATGCAAATAGACTAGAGGATGTGACGACAGTGGTGGGCGAAAAAAGCGAAAGAGATGGAAAAGGTATGCATCTATGGGGTGTGGTGACTTGAGATGCTGCACATCGGTGCCAAGTTCTATGTCGACGACAGACAGACGACAGTCAAGAGCGACCATTCACGGTTGCCACCAGATGACTAATAAACTCGTGGAGAAATTCAAAAGCTCACTTCAAACTGAAGTATGCACTGAAAATACTACCTAGTAGGACAATAGTATGTTCGCAAGTAAACCATCCAGCTAAAAGAACACAACTACATAAAAACGATTCATATAAAAAAAACACAAGAATAATTGAAACACTTGTAAATTATTAAACCTACCTTAGTTGACCTGTATTTTTCAATGGAGGCATTTAATTGCCTAATTTTACGTTTGACCGAATGTATCCGAGCGATTAGACTATCTGTCTGCTTTTCATCATTCATAAGACGTTCATGTAACTTGTTGCTGACCTCGCGTAATTCTTCTGATCGGTCATTTGATAACTTTGAATCGGGATCTACTTCACGTGTGATGGCAACAATATTTTTTAAAATTTTTAAATAAGTATTATTTGTATTCGAATCCGATTCATCTTTTGGAACACTAATCATTATCCAATAGTCCTCTGAATAAAAAATAATAATAAATTACTTATGGTAAAGGATTTATGCACATTTTTAAAATCACTGTCTACACCTATTTTTCTTTCAAAGGTCAAGTGATTATTATCTTATTTATAGAACTCAATTACCCAGTACTAGGCTATGTATGGGCTATATTTATCATGTATGCGCGCTAATGGTATTACCAAGTTGCTCAGGCTGAAGTAGGTGGAGCAGGATTCGAATCCAGGATCTACTAACTGGAAATCAAATGCTTTTAAGCCAATGTGCCACATATCTCCACCTTTCAAATATCAATAATTCATCTATTTGTTCTGCAGAAAAAATAGCATGTGTGAAATGTGAACTATTATTTTAAAAGTCAATATAGGTAGTAAGGCCATACGAAAACAACTTACTTTATGGCGTCCATAAGCCATTTTTGGTGAGTTAGTTATCCGAATAACCCTGAAATCAGCAGTAAAAGGTACTTAGGCTGAATGAATAACTCTCAACCAGAGCATTCCAGTGCAGTAAATAGCTAGACTTCCTTAACCCCTCATCATATAGTAATAATAATATTCCAAAAACAGTACTTATAATACAGTATTTGTCACAGTATTGAATCTAATTTACTCAAAATATAAATAAAAGTAACCACAGAAATTTGTCCTTTGTTTTACAGTAGGAATAAAGTCAGAAATATGCAAAGTACAAAATGAGAATAATAATAATAATAACAGTGGGTTTGTTTCGAACAATAATGTCGATACAGTATGGAAATTTCAGCATGTTATGTGGTACTGAATCTAATGTCCTCTTGATATAGCATGGCGAGGGGGAAAACAAAAAATAACAATTATTGCAGAGCTCAAATGATGTTTACACTTATGAGAAAATAAACAAGAAAAAACTAGAGAGGATTTTCACACTTCATACACAACATACAAAGGTAAAGAAAATTCCTAAAGAACATTCAAAGGAAATTTAATGAACTGAAATATACGAGAGAAAGAATAATTGATTAGAAAATAGTTAGTTAAGTAACCAGTGTAGTGTAACAAAGGACTAGAGTCTTCATGTAATTATAGACTGATATTTTAAGTATTGTGTTAGTTAAACGGAATACGGGGAGATTTGTCTCCTATTTTTACAAACTGGGATAACCAACAATCTATAGAGATCTGATGCACCTACTTGGATTTTTGTACACTAGATAGTACCTTAGTTTATCTTGAAAATAATATATCACGCACTATCTAAAAACTAATCAAACCAAATTGCCCTGCTGTTAGATTTAGTTTTAGATTATAGAAAGCTTTTGTCGGTTCTCCTGGAGTTGAAGGCTTGGATACTTACATCTCATTCAAGTTGAGATTCGACGACACAATCCGTACTGCGGTTTTACACCAGTTAAACTCCTCTAACCAACATACCAGGTGCCTCACCTGTTATTAAAGCCCCATTCTTTTCGGAGATCGATCCACTTACGACAGCTATTTTTATCGAACGACGAGACATATTTAGATAAAGATCATTGGCTTATGCATTAGACTTTAAACCGGAGTTCGAATCCCGCCCCACCTACTTTAGATTAGGCAACTGGGTAGTATCATCAACCCTGAAACTACTAGTGTGGCTTTTAGCCTGGTACATGAACATCTGTACATATAACTGAGTTCAAACAACTTCTTTGTGAACAAATGGGAAGTAGTAACAGCTCATACAACAAGTGCGACTCAGCCTGGTACATGAAAAAACTTATTCCAGATAACTGGGTCCTAATCATCCATTGCCATTTTATGACCTATTTCCTTAGTCAGCCTAAATAGTCAGTAGATAATTCACTGTCGTTACCAGTAATCGTTGAAAGTCAGCTTTCATTTTGTTATTTCTACAGTCAGCCAGGATCAAATTTCTTGCATTGATTAGCTCGGTTGAGACTACAGCAATCACGTGGTTGGGCTGCAGGTTGCCAACTATCTTCATTACCATTTTCTACAACAGATGTGGCTGGAGAGCCTAAGCACTCGGCTTTTGGCCAATGAGTCTTCAGTTCGAGTATCAACCTACCTACTTTAATATGTTCAGCAGTATCATCAAGCCTTATACAATAATTGTGATTCATTATCTTGTAGATGAAAAATCCGTTCCATGTAACTGAATATATGTAGGGTAGAGTAAGTTTTACCTTAAGGTATCTGTTTTGCTGCAAAGTGATAACCATCTTAACAAATGATCTATGCAAGGAAAATAAACCGGTGGATGAACCACAGGAGTAAACTAGAAAGTTCGTACCCTCAAATTTATAATAGCGATTACCTTTTCCAAATCTTCATTAAATCACTTTATTGAAGCCAGTTATGTCTACAAATGGGAAGAAACACTGTCGCATTTAACAGAACCTAGAAACTCAATGAAGTACATCATATTATTACTAATAAGTCAGAAGAAGTGGGTTCAATTGGTAGAAGAAACAGAAAACCTATTCTGCCTACCTAGTGGTTAGATGACTATCTGTATTAAACAGAGAAGCCCTAGAAAGACTAGTGACCAGCTAGGGGAACTTTAAGAGGGATTGAACAGTGACCTCAGTCCTCCAGATATTCCGGAAGTTAAGAGGGTTACAACTAATCCGAAATGGGGCAAACAAATCAAAATTGAGAGTTTAAATCCTGAAGTGTTCAACAATGCAAACAAGGGATTACTTTTTGGGATAATTAAAATATTACCTAGAAGTTAGTTACAACTCTGTTACCCGGAACGGACTTTTCATGCACAATTTTGTTAGAGAAAAAAAGGGTAAGTCTTGTGACAACAACAAGGGGTATTACATTATAGGTGGCAGGGCAAGCTCGAGAGAATCGGGTTTCAGGCGATTTGTGGTTCTATATACAGTAATAATGATAATAAGTCCACACGCCTACCATCAAGATTATACGATAACTAACCTTCAGGTAACCACCAGCGGACGCCTGTTTAGTCCTAGTTTGAAACTCTTCAGCACTTTGCACCCATGACTCCAGCTGGTATCGACCTCAGAACCTATAAATTACAGGGCGAGTCTATAGATGATTCAACCGCTGGGAGTTAACCAAGTGACTCATGAGTTATAAATTCTGCTAACTCTCTGCATATAGTACCACTACTAACCAGCGTCATCTGTGAATATCTATCCTCATACCTGACTTGGTAGACTCCACTGATTGCAAGTTTTGACTAGATCTGCACCTAATCAGTTACTATTAGGCGACAGATCGATTTCCAAGTGTTGGTTGGTAGGGAATTAACTGACCTCAAGCTAGATCGCTGGACGAGACATGTTCAGTACTCCCTCGTTTACCAGTGGTTCTCTAAATGATGTCAGTTAGTGGTCTAACTTAAAATCAACTGAATCCCCAAAATCCAAAACTTTGGAAAATAGCCAGTTCTATCCATGATAAACTACCGCTGGATGGGTTTTCTGATGCATACATGCCTAAGTTAAACAACTGGTCGAAAAGTAAAGATTTGACCGATACATCCTTGGCAAGAAAAAGGGCCCTTTTGAGTTTATACGACTCTTAAGTGCAAGTGTTCAGTTGAAAGTGACTCACTTCCCCATTAATGACTTGAAAACACTAGAGGTAAATATTTCGTTAGGATGAAATCCAACTTTTAACCCTACACAGAAGTGGTATCACGGTGGCATGGTCCATGATCAGGTAGATGTGTTTACTATCCGTCACTAATGATATTTTAAAATCATAAGCTACTATTCATTACTCTATTCTTTTTTCTACATACTAAAAGTTTGTTTCTATTCACTTCTATCTGATAATCCTAGATTCAGCGACGAGGAACAATAGATTTCAGTCTATGCTTCCGTTATATTCTGCTTATGTGCTGTCATGAAACGATTAAGATAAATTAATATACTCCTCTGCAGATCTACGTTGCATAAAGAAATGAACCACATGGTTATAAAATATGAGATCATAAAGTATTTCCTGGTGTGATAAACCACTTGTGAGCAGTCAGAAATTTATATAGTGGGTAAATGTTATCTAAGTAGCCCATACATGCATATGACCATTAATACTACTGACTGAGATAATATTTTGGCGCGTTAGTGCAAATGGAGTGCGTCGGTGGTATAGCGGTTAGGACGCTCGCCAACTATGCACATGGTCCGGGGTTCGATCCCCGGCCGACGCACTCCTTTACCTCGCTAAGCCAGAAATAATGCTGGTAGAGAGGAAAGGTTGGGCATGAGGCTAGCAACTCCATCCTGTAAAATAAACACTGCTACAGAAACTTCAAGCTTCTAGCTTGAAGCCCTATGTTCCACTGGGGAACGTGAGGGAAGGAAAAAAAAGGTTGCTAATATGTGATATACTCTTAACTGAACTAAATTTTCAATGAGGAACTTTGCACAAAAGTGTAGTCCAAATTGCTATGTTTCATAAAGGCATGCGCTAAGCTAGGGAAAGTACTAATCCAAAAAGCCAATAGTATATAGAAGTTTACAAGAGAAAGAATACTTACATGGATAATAACGAGAATTTAATGTACCTAGAGAACAAAACCAATGTGAATGCATCAGTACCGTTGAGAACAACTATGAATAATGTTACCAACTGTCTCCAGCCACTGGTTTCCATCTAATCGAGGGCCCCAACCAAACAGTTTACACCCACCCGCGTGACTCGAACTAACAGTTAAGACTTCACAGATTGATATCATGCTTTGTTTGACCAACTCTAAACCTTTCAAAACTAGCCTATATCACCTTACATTGTTTTATGAGTAAGGCAGTAGCTTGACATACATAACATGTATCTCGGCGTTCTCAATCGATGTAGGTACACAACATCATTAGCTGACTCTTTCCTCTTAATTAACCTTAGAATTGCTGATTATATTAAACCACGAAACAGTACAGATAGAACGCACATGTCAACAATCAAAGACGATCAGTTCATTTACACTGTTTGACACTGAGTACACAGGCAGACACAAACAGTTTGAGCAGTTGTATCCAAACCCTAATATTTATGGGCAGTTCGCAGAGCCTTTACTAGAATTACCAGAGATATGTTCACCTCTTTACATACATCTCTGGTGAAGTCAAAACTGAAGAGCTGTAACCAGACAGGTAGTCCTTGTTTCAAAGGGGACCCATGGTTTCTAGGACGGGTTCAAAAGAAGGCAACACGTATGATTTTTGACATAACTAACTTATTATACAAGAAAAGACTAAGTAGTTTAAATCTCTCCTTCCTGTCATACCGTAGGCAGACAAATCCCATTACAATGTTTAAAATTTTAAATAAACCCTACGGATCTGATCTATTCCTTCGTTTCCTTCCCACCAGCTCGGGACAATAAAGGAAATAGCAGGAGAGTTCAAAAGCCAATGAGAAACTATATTGTCGTAGAGTATTGTTTCTTACACCGAATGATCAACTGCCGGAACCTACTTCCAGAGAAAAGTGTCAGAGCCATTAATTGACGTATTCAAGGATTTGGACAAGCACAGAAATTTACCAGAAAATGATTGACACAGGCTTCAAGCCTTCTATCATCAATCAACAAGAAACCAAAAATCTAGTTGACGATGAGCGATACAGAAATATTTATGACTAATTGTCAAATGTATAAGGGCATTTCAACGCCAAAGACTTTCTCATCATTCTGCAGACAAAATGCATTTGTTCCTTCCTAAATATAGCAGCTGCAGTCTGTACGCGAGAACACTTCACGAACTCCATAACATTTGCATTTATAATACACGAACTCTTATTTCTCCGTCACCAATGTTGAGAAACAATGTTGTGTTCTATTGCAGCTACAATAATTATCCTGAAGTCGATTAAATCATATAGTCAGTCCTAATACACCCAATGACTGCAGTCATCGGAAACAGAGTTTTTACTTAAGTAAATGATTATTGATGTCTGACAAGTACCAGTACTTCAAAAGAATTATCCTGAAATATAAAAGCGATCAGTTACTTATATCTATTGGACCGAATGAGGTGTGAAAGTTTACTTGAGAAAAGTCTTAATAAAAAGCAGTTTTAAAGCCAATGAAAATAACTACGAAGAGATTGTTTCGAAGTCAATTTTGACAGTCTAAGGGATCCAAAACTTCTTATCGAGAAGACGAAATCCCCTGGAATCCATCCATGACACAATAAAAAACATCAGAAAAAACTATTTACTGAACTTACTATTACATATGGAAAATGACTACAGACAGCTCTCAGTTGATTTTAGCTGGCGCGACTCCTATAGGTTTATTTTTGTGTTGAGGTTAAACATAATTGATATGTTGGATAAAATTACACTTAGTAAATGCCGTTTTGTTAACAATTGCTACTAAAATTGTATATGCTACCTGAATTCATGGAAATGCCGAATTTCTTATTTGGAATATTTGCATGCGCGTCATGTGATCTGATTGCGGTACACTCTAAGCTAAATTGTTGCAAGTCTTTGTGTCTCAGGTGAATTGTGAGTGATATTGCTATAATGAGCTGTGTGGAATAATCGGAGAGTAATGTAACCCACTCGAATTGTCTGCTTTGTGTAAACACAGCCGTTTTTGCTTTGTATCATTTTGTAAGATTTCACACAAGACTGTGGAATCAAGGTATAATCAAAATGAAGAAGAAAAAATGAATTGAACTGGTATTTTAAGCATATGAAAATTCACACTAACACTAAAAACTGTATAGTTCCCACAGAAATGGAAAGCGTAATGCCTTCTTATCTAAATTGTTTTGTGGAAGTACGCAAAATTATCTTGTTATGCAATTCACACAACAATGGCCAGAGCAAATTACAACGTCAGATAAAGGCTGTCTTTATCAAATCACAAATGGGACAAAGCATAGCATATATATTCCCACCGCAGTCATATGCTATTTAAATGAAAAACTAAGATTGCACCACCATGTGCAAATATAGCAGTATGATTAAGTGAGGGCATTTTTTCAGATTTTACGTCTAAGATTTATGAACTCGCAAATGGATTACTACACTAAAAATGCGGATACATTAGCATCGAGATCAAAGCAGCACTGAGCTACCGGCCAATTAGTACAAATGCGACTGTCTAAGAAGTTTGGCAAGATTTAGGAATATAATGAATATATCAGTTCAACTTTTGTACCTAAGTCTACCAATCGGAAACCAACGCATTGTCTACCTTGGATAATTGATGAAATGACGCTACTAAGGAAGCGAAATAGCTTATTCGGCCATTTTACTGTAACAGAGAGGCGTTTCGGACAAACTATTATAAAATTTAGAAGCAATGCAAGTAAACGATATACAGAAATTGTATAGAATACGCGGTTCAGTTAGTGTTGATCTGCCGACACTGTCCAAAAAGCCTCCTCATACACATGACAGAGGACTGAAGCAAGTAGCGGTGTACCAGCGCTTCTAAACGGTTCACATGAGGTCGCAAAATCTGAAGAAACGAAGGCTGGGAATCTTTCGAAATACTTCAGTGATATTTTCTTCGTCCGACTTCGACTACGGTATTTCAGTGAGGTCGCTATTAATACCAATAAAATTCCCCTATTTATGGTGACTGGTGCAATGCTTCTTAAACTACTTTTTAAACCGAAGCCAGGAAAGTTACCAGACCTTGACGGAGTCCGCAATCGATTTATAGTCCGTTTAGCTGATGCAAACACTCGCCTTATACGAAGTTTCTTAAAATTTTTGTGACTTGGTATAGGGAGTAGGCACTTATAAACCCTGTCTCCAAATAGGGGCAAAGACAACCAGTGATGAACTACTGGAGTGTAGGTGTGACATTAATTATAGGAGGGTTTTAGAAATAATCACAAGGGATCAGCAGTTAGCTGATGTCTGAAACATGCTCCTAGGGGGGGGTGGACACAAGTTGAAACTACGGGGATCATGGGTAGCAAACTTGCAGCCACTTATGGAAAACAGGGTAGAAACGAGGGATGAAAGCTTATGGCTAAAGCTAGTTTTTGTCGACTTTGATGAAGCATTCAGTAAAGTGCCCTAACTGGGCATATACTGAACTAAAAGGGGTTGGACTGAGTTAGTACCAATGGGATTGTTTACGGGACTACCTTATGATCAAGAGGCATAACGCAAGGGTTAATCGTGTACTGCCAGAGAAGAGATGTCATTTCGTGGAGTACTACAGAGTGCTGTCTGGAGACCCAACTTATTCCTACTATGCATAAATGAATTGCCAGAAATGCTTTCCTCATCTTCACTATTTTTCACAGAGGAAATTAAGATCTCAAGGACAGCTGAGTGATCTGACCAGTAGTGCATCTGCCTCAGATTCTTTACACGTCTTACTGAAGGATGCGGAACTGCCCGGAGTTGAGTGTTAGAAGGACTTACAAACTATTGCAGGCCTTTACCTGAAAACAGCTGCACACGGCATTACGGCTGCAGCTGAGAGTTTATGAATTATGTATCACCCCGAATGGCTTTCAAGCGCTTAGATCAGTCTAAGCTTTAAGTACTCTACCCAACATATGGCGAGCCTGTATAAAAGCAGCTATTCCATAATTCAAGACAATAGCGTTCTAGATCGATAGGAACTAAACTAGTCAGTGGTATCTCCCATCTTCCGTATGAGAGGTGGCTGTATCACTACACCGAAGGAAATATGGCTTAATTCTGCATTACAGTGTATAAGTGGTTTTCTGGTGCTTAAAGTTAAAGCCTTTCCTCTCCTTCTAGGATCTTTCTGTGATATCATCACAAAAGTTACTCAAATCGTTGTTGAAAAAACATGTGGTATTTAGATTCTTAAACAAGATGGTCGATGATTCGAACTCCTTACTTGGTCTGATTATATTAGCTTCATCGGTAAGAGCTTTCAGTGATACATACTGCAAGATTTAAGGAAGGTTATAACTTACTACTATTATTTATCATCTGAATCTGAATCTACATCTGAAACATTATCCACTAGATTTGAATTATCAAGGTCGTCATCATATTGGCGAATCAACGGTTACTCTGTACCAATTTACTTTGCAAAGCAAACAGATTTCACTATAATGTCTTGCATTCCCGGTCGCCTTCCAAAGTCCATCATCCCTATAAAATATGAAATAGAAATTAAACCATGTTTTTCCACCTTCACGTATACGGGGAAGTTGGTTTTGTCGTTGTCTGTAAGTAAATGTGATAGATTTATGTAATCCTTAGATTGCTGAAGGAACTAAAGAAATAGTATTAAATGCCAAGCATTTATCGATAACAGCAGCAAGATTTAACGGAAGTAGGTCATTTTCTAATGCATTTCAATTTTTCAGTTGACGTAGAAGCAGTCGAAAAGCCCGAATATGAACAGGTCTCTTTTATGTTGGCAAAACCTTCATTGGTATGAGAATAATTTTGTCACCACATTGTGTTGTAATGTCTTAGGCAACCTTAGGTACGCTCGAAGTGGAGTATAATGGGAACGTTAGTGATAAAATGGAAGGTTTTTATAGAAGTTCATATACATCAGGAGAAGAAACGCATTACTTATTTTCAACAGATTTCGAAGTTAGTTTTTAGTTGTCTTTAATGATTTGTTTAGCCTACCGGTGCGAGAAAAGCATTCCCCTGTTTGGATGAGCCAGAATTCAAATCGGTTTTCAGCATCAAAGTTCTTGTGCCTAAGGGGAAGATTGCTATCTCAAATATGGTAGGTTACTTAAAATGTGTGGTTATCCTTTTTAATCCTAGCTTTTTCAATCTTTCTGGTTGTGGAAGTACTAAGTGTTCTGTGTTAACTGTATCTAATATTGATCTCTACCGATATGAAATTAATTGGCTGGGTAATTCATAGTCAGTATTAGGGTTTTCATTGTATTTCATTCAAATGAGAGCAAAGCTTGATCTGAACTAATTGTATATGCCTTTCTGCAAAACAATACTTTAAATTGTATCCACACATACCAATAATTATTTTCTATAGACTAATTGCCAGTTGTTTGTCAGTTTATTTGTCCGATTTGCTATATAATGACTAACGTGTTTCTTGTGGTTGGCGAGGTACACTTTTTTCAGTAGTGTTTTAGGAGTCAACTGGCAGGTAACACTGGTATACACTGATTCCAGTCGTAAAGTATTTCCGGATTAGAAAAACAAATGCTTCAGTCTACTTCTAATGACTGGTATCATCGAAACTTCCGCATAATATGCTCCTCTCTGTTAAATGAACTTAGGTTTGACTTCTGAATTGCTTTAATTCAACCAAAATTGGATGACAGTGAAGTTGATAACAGTGGTAATAAGGGGTAGAGATTTAATAGGGGGTGGGGAAAGAAAACAAGACAATTAAGAAACCAAAATTGATTGTTTGGTGTGACAATACAACAAGTCCATTGCAGGTAAGTGTAATAATTAAAGTATCGACTGAACTATGCTCGTCAGTAAACTAATGATTTTATCTGACCACGAAAACCATAGTAAATGAGATAGGAAGCGGAATCACTGCCGACTAGTCAAGAGTCAATCGCTTAAAAAATGAAACACCTTTACGCAGTCCAAAAGAATATTTTTATTTGTTTTAACCAACATACCTTTTTAAATGTTTCATTTATTTCATATTTGTTGTCACTCCTGTATTATTTAGCCCGTGTTATCTGAAGTTGAGTGTGATGGAAACATGGTTGCATTTAATTTTCAAGATACTCCGAAGATGTCGACATATTTGGTTGCTTTCGCTGTCGGTGATCTTGAATATGTTGAGGTAAGATTAAAATGATACATTTAGTGATATTTCTGTATATGAAACATGGGCAATTAAGGACTATTTGATTGTTTATTTTAGTTGATCCATAATGACCGATCTCTTGTTAGCACTTATGATCTACATCTATAAACTCATTATTCTCCATAAAGTTATTCTTCCACACTTTTCCGTTTATTCTAGTTTATGTGCAATTTTTTCTGTAGCTCTCTGTGTGCGTTATAAAGGATGACAACTTAAACTAATACACCTTTGTGGAAATTTTTAATTTGGAAATCTAGTTTTCAGTATCGACATCGTATATTTATACGATGAAGACGAATAGACTAGCCTTCATGACTAAGGGGATTTAGAATCTTAATTTTATCGACAAAGTCTATACTTTCTTTGCACCAGGTTCCTTGTTTATTAGTTTCACGAATCCTAGTTAAATCAAATCGATTTAGTCGTCAGAATTTTGTTTAAATCTGAGGCATTTAGACTCTAGAGTTAGATGTAAGTGATGGTGAAGTGAAAGTGAAGCCACAAGACTACAGTCATACGCTTGTATAGTCAGGTAGTCCTACTAATAGTTCTTGTCTACTATTATAATACGAATAGTCATATTGATGGCTTCAGGAAGGTACCTTGCACAAGTTGCACATTGATTGAAGCCTTTTTTTAACTTCACGGCAGTATCGAAGAAAAAGTTAAAGCCAGGCATGACAATAAATAAAGAAGGGAATTCGAGTGACAAGTGGCAGTTGAGTGTACAATAATAACTGATGGAGCCTGAGTACAATGAAGAGTTGTGCTTCTTTTTAATCATATCAGGGTTTAATCACCCATTGCTGTAATTCCACCACATCATTTCGGCAATACTCCTTCCACTCCTAGATTAAATAGTATGTACACATTTATCTTCCAATCTTCACAAAAGTACAGGAAGTTATTATAAATATAGAACAAAACAGTAAGGAAGATTGGTGGTGTGGATCTGAAAGTCCTTGGAGCTAACAAGCATAGATTACTTCGGATAATTGAGGTACTGACTAATGTGCTCCCATCAGTTAGCTCTATGTTGCTTATCAACTCAACATTTAAGAAAAACACAAAAATCTAAATAGTATTCACAGATTATAATTGACACAGTGTATAGAGTTGTGAGATTTGTGATCATTCATTGTCTAAATGTAGTTTGGAAATAAAATCCCAAAATGTCAAATGCACCTTTGGTCCTTGGCTCTTCTGCTTTCAAAAAATCCACTTATTTTCTCTTTTTTCATGTTCCATATTAGATAAGTTTATTTGACATTGTGTGTTGTGCTACAGTATCAATAACTAGATGACGTTTCGAGCACAATTTATTGCTCATAATCATATCATCAATATTTCTTCATACAGCTGTTTTGTTCCCTCCTGGTTTTCTTTTGCACATATCGTGTCACGTCATTCCTATTACATATTTTTTGGTGTTAACTTAATGAAAAAAGATTCGGTAATTAACCTCCCTCCACTTAACTATATTACTTCCGGATTTTTTTAAACCTTATTCCACCCTGTTATGTGATTACATGCAAGTGCATGCATAGCAATGACCGAACGTTTTGCAAAACACAAATTTAGATGTAGAATGGTTGTGCCGGCTAAGATAAATAATCTTTAAATCTTACTATACATTTTCTTTGCATATAATCGCACACCAGGGTGGAATAAGGTTTAAAAAAATTCGGAAGTAGTGTAGTTAAGTGGAGGGAGGTTAATTACCGAATCTTTCTTCATTAAGTTAACACCAAAAAATATGTAATAGGAATGACGTGACACGATATATGCAAAAGAGAACAGGAGGGAATAAAAAAAGCTGTATGAAGCAAATTAGGAGGTCGTGTGAATATTTTGATGATATGATTATGAGATATAAATTGTGCTCGAAACGTCACCTAGTTATTGATATTGTAGCACTACATATGATATCAAATAAACTTATCTAATTTGGAATTATATTTTACTACAGTATCCAAATTCGACTCTTACGTTAATAATACGTACGGTTTTCTGCATGTTTCCTTTCGCTCGATTAGTAGATTAAAGGTCTGACGATTTAGAACTTTATCCAATTATGTCGCGTTCTCCTTTGATAATGTTTGTATCTCTCTTGTAATCCATATCTGTTTACTGATTTAGAAACGATAGACTGACATACAGATTTTCAAAAAAATAAGTTTTCTATTAAATTACAAATCTGTAATGATTAGAAACTGTGTTACTTATTCCATGCAAACAAGAAATATTGCATAGCGATGAATCATTTCAAGTTGCTGCGTTTTGAAATACCCCAGCAGAAACAAGTTGCGACAAATAAAATGATACTAAGATTTGGAAAAGACAAAATACGAAGTGGGGGAGAATAATTAATGAAGAATGATGTAAATATTCAAAGTTTCGATGCTAAGGAGTAAATATAATCGTCACTGTGTATCAAGTAATTCACAGGAAATCCTAAAAGTTTGTTTCCTAACAAATATTAAGACCTCACTCAGCTACTCTATCCTTCTGTCTTAGACTATTAGTTAGCCACTTCATGAATTGTTTGTCCATCTTCATAAGAATTCCTGTCTGAGACATGGTTAGACCTTCATATCTTTATCAATAAAATTTGAAGTTTTTCTGTCCATGTGCCAATGTAACTTCTGAGTGGAATCTTACATATGCCCATCTTTCTCTTATAGCATCTGTCATCAGTTTTATCTCCACAATAAGATATAAAAAGAACAGCCAGCAATCACGGAAACATATGTGCGATACAGTATTAGGAAAGTAACCATTAACATATTATTTTGTCTTACATTATTATGTGGTGTGAAATGGCGTCGAATATAAGCACTGGTTGTTCCATCCGTCTGCCCTCACAGTGTGCTCTAGTTTCAGTGACGCAATAGATTTAAAACGTATAAGGCATATTTTATGGTTTTCATATGGCATATTATAACCTACGACTAAAATTCGTTATTTGTAGTTTGATGCTTCAATTACCCTTCGTGCGATTACGCAGATATTTATTTTATAATATGGCTATGCAATTGTATGTGCGTATGATCGAAAAACTAATAACAGTTGTTTTGTTGGCGGGAAGTTTTACTTATCACACTTATATTTGAACTAAAATAAAAGTTGACTTTTTATTCTTATGTTGGACTTGTTGTAAAGTATATTCTAGTTTCCAGACGTTTACATAAAATGCTACTTCTGAAAATTTTATGACCATTGCTTTCGGTGACGGGGGATATTTTTTAGCGATGTAATGTCAAATTACCAATTTTTCTCATTGAAATAGTTATTTTAAACTGTTTTACGTTACAGGCTACTGACAAAAATGGTGTCTTGGTACGCGTATATTCTCGAAAGGGTCTTGTTTCAGAACAAAATCAAGGTGCAGTCGCATTAAATGTAGCCTGCCATAGTTTACCATTCTTTGGAGAATATTTTGGTATAAATTATCCATTATCTAAAGTTGATTTGCTTGCTGTTCCTAACATGAGTGGTGGTGCAATGGAAAACTGGGGTCTAGTAACTTTCCGGTAAGTCTTGCCAGTAATGTTATACTTGTCTAGTTTGAAGGGTAGGTTTAAAATGACTCTAACTTGGTTCATATTTGGGTTCTCCAGATAAAATAAAATGTGGGAAAAGTTTTATTCTACGTAATATTTCTAGAGAAGGTTGACAAATTGCAAAAACGTAGGGACGCAGATTTTTAATTCCCTAAGTAACATACGACAGAAAAATGGCATGCTAAATGGGAATAATGACCCGTGCGAATGAATAAGTAAGGGAGATGATTACAGATGCTACATTTCAAAACTTTACATCTCATATTGCTCACTATTTAATAAAGAAAGTCACACAATCTTTATCAACTATTTCGGTAGTTTGGATTTCGCTTAGTTGAAGCCTGTAGTCACAATATTTACAGCTTGCTACAAGGTTTTATTCTGCCAATACACAACTATCATCCATGCGAACAATGTTACCTGAGGATAATACACCTTACTGTCTACTAAGTTTTTTTTATTATAGCTTGATTCCACACAGTATTTTTGGTACAGGTATGGAATTTTCAGCATGTGATATCGGTAGCCCAAATTTTGCAGGCCGACCATTGATATCAGGTGTGCGTCGGCAGCAGTTCGAATCCCGTACCATGTGTATGGTCGGCAAGAGTCCTAACCACTGTGCCACCGACGCCAAGTATATGCCTTTACCTAAATATTAATGAAAACAGTCCATTTCAAAGTATTGACTTGTAGTTTTGAACGCATACCTCTACTTGAGTGTTACTATGATTTATTAGAATAGGCCCCGTACTTTCAAACTTTGGATCATGGATTCATAACTAACTCCACCTACTGAGATTTAGGCAGCTTGGTGTTGTTATACCAGTCCTTACACAAAAAATGTGGCTCATTGCCAGGGGGTATTGGCATACTTGTAGCTGTTAGGTAACATCATATATGCATGAAACTACATCCTACCAGGAGACAGCTTATTCTTCGGTAGGTATTTGACTGACTATTGAGTTGAATGTTTAGACAATCAAATTGTATTAGCAGGTTATATAACACGGCTTGTAATCGCATATCTTCTTGTCCCACTATTATTATTATTATTATTATGTGTCACTGATAAGAGCTTGCAAGGAATAGTGTTTGTGTCATTAGGACTGGAGATGAAAGGTGTTTGTCAATTAATCAAGTCAAGGTCTGTGTACCTGTGAAGGTGTAAGTGTATGGATTGTTCATAATTATAGACAAAACCTATTCGGCAGCATTTAAACAACAAATTTAATTAGAACTGTTGTATTGTTTAGGAAACATACACATGTGACTAGCTGTACACCACTGAATAGTAACGTTTTTTCCTCGTAACCTGATGGTTTTGCGTTCAGTCTCCAGCGAACTTGTGGCGTTGCCTTACTGATAGGTTAAAAAGTAGAACAAAATAGTTGTGGTCCATAACTTTTAGCTTCTTGTCAAAAATTAACCAAATATTCACGAACCCAGCATGTGATTACTGTTAAACTTGACATCTGTAACCAAATGATTAAGCCACATGTTACAACGGCTCGGTGTGTGACTTCGGTGTGACTCACTTTTGCGATGAACTCTAAAGTTGTGAAATGTCGCATTGATGTTAATCTGGTTGTAACCAGGTGGTCGAAAAATGTACTCAGAGACATTGTATACTTAAAATCCTGAGAAGAGAGGGTGTCTAGTAGAAGCTTTTAGGTGGAGTGGTACTATTTATAAGTGAGTCGACACACATGCAGTGATTCATGAAGAGTCAGGAGGTGGATCAACACTAACACTTATTCATATTCCCACAACTATATCTGGTTAATGTGGCGTATGTAGGTGGCTTTTCTCATACAGAACAATCAGTGATAACAATTTTTCATTCTTACAAACTATTTCCAATGGCGCGCAGACTACTCTTGTGGATCTATGTTACGGTACTGCAATGCAATAATTTGTACAGATTTATCCACCATGGTTGCAATTGCTGATTGCCTTACTTTACCCCAGTTACTCCCCTGTGTAATTCTGAACTCCAGGTTACAATCATTTGAGTCTTTAAGATGCAGTCGTGCTGATTGCATAAGACTTTCTCGATCTTTGTTGTCTGTCATTTATCAGTTAGCTTTGCGATCATTTTACAGAAAGCATAGCCTACCTTTCTTCCCTTTAAGGACTGTATCATGTAATCTGTTCACGCCTGTAATATAACAAAAGGCTTTTTAATCTTTTATATGACTGATTTTTCATGCATATATATATATAAAAAATATTTTCATTGTTAACCAAGTGAACGGGCTCTATTGGCTAATCCGCATACATTGTCTCCGACAACGAAAGAGGTCATTACAACTATAATTAGTCATGAACTGGCTCATATGTGGTTCGGTAATCTAGTCACAATGAAATGGTGGACAGATCTATGGCTGAAAGAAGGATTTGCCGCTTGGATAGAATACTTTTGTGCTGATCACTGTTATCCTGAAATGGATATTTGGGTAAGCTGATTTGTCTTCTTTTCCTAAAAGAGTTTGTTTCGCGTGCACTTCGGATTGTGAGGGCGATTGTTACTTCCTGGCTGCCCACACCATGGAAGTTGGTTGCGTGACCGCAGAGCCCAGGGGACAACTGCTTGAGGCCGGTCACACACGGTCACACACGCACACACGGCGTTAGGTGGTATAATAAAGTAAGTAATGTTGACGTTAGGCGTAGAGTGTTGGGCAAAGAGGGAAAATCAATCGACGAGGCTATAAGGTTACATAGATTGAGATGGCTAGGTGACGTGCTGCGCATGCCTAACCATCGCCTCCCCACACCGACGGGCATTACTAGCTGATATAGGTGCAGGTTGGAAAAGAGTAAGTGGTGGCCAAACAAAAACATGGCATCAATCCATGAAATCCTTGACTGTTAAACTGAGTCAGGTAAGGAGATGCAGACTTCCGGGTTGGGGCCCTGGGGACTCTAAGAATCAATGGCTGGAGACAGACAATAGATGACATGGCTCAAAATCGTTGTCAATGGCGCAGATGTATTCAGTCTCTGTAGTTTTTCGTATCCCTTCCTACCATTACTGATTCTGTTTCACTCTTATACTTGTCAAAACTCGATTAATTCTCTTCACTCATTTTGTTGTCTACGTTTGTGTGCTATTTGGAACGTGGCAACTGGAACTGCTGCACTTCGGTGCCGAGTTCTATGTTGAATCCAGCCAGCCAGCCAAAAGAGTTTGTTAATGTAAAGACAGGAAAGATTTTCTACAGAATTTACTCGTGGTATATTCTTTACACACACCAAACACAGATGGTCCTTTCAGGGGTATTTTTTATCAGTCTTGTGGTAGAATACAGAAATAATAAACATATGACAAATTTTAACTTTGTGAAATGCACTACTTAAATGTCTTTCAATACACCTTATAAGAAGTAGCACTTGTGCATTTTTCTTAATTTTCTTGAAAGACAAAAACGAAAGTAGCGAAAACTTGTTGGTTATGAAAGCCAAGTGTACTCGATTTGCGGTGATACCACTACCTGAAGCGCTTTTAGGTTGGCAGATTGATTCTGATGTAATGAAGCGATGATTAAATTTTTAAATGATGTTTATTGTTTTAGCAGGACTCGAACCTAGGGGTTACCACCCAGGTTTCAGTTCTCGCTTCAGTCATGAAACTATTAAGTAAATTCATTTCTCACAGTTTTATTTAAGCTTCAGTACCTTTCACTAACACTAAGTGATGAATCAAAACTTTTGAGTCACCTATAACCACAGGCCTACGAAATATACAAAAAGAAATGGAAAATGACTGGACTTACACCGGAGAGACCATTGTATGTTATCACACAATAGGTTGTTGAGTGGAACATGCGTGAGAAATGATGAGTTAGATGTGTGCCCATACCCATGGCATGGAGGAGATTGTTTGAGAGGAAAGTGAAAGCTTGTGGACGATTGTGAAGTTAGCTAACGAGGACTTCAGATAGCAGGATGAAATGGATATGTACTGCTGAAGCCCTATGTTCCACTCACAACCGAAGACATTAATACTAAAAATAATATTCTGTAGTGCTCTGCCTGTCGGATAAATATGTAAGACCTAAATGCTGTTATTTTCACTAGCTATCCTAAGTGGTTCGTCCTGTCGTTGTTTTACCTTTACTAAATTTTTTTTGTAAATTTTTATATAAGTGAGAGTAATGCTTCTTCTGCAAGACTCTCTTGACAATATAAGTATAGCAATAGAAGAGATAATTGAAAAATGACATCTGTGATTACAAGCTGTTTGGTTGCAGGTAAAATGGTCTAAGTAGTGCTTCTTACCATAATTATCAAAGTTTAGCTGAAGTAAGAAAACATAGTGAATGACTTTCTGGGTATATTCACTTACTTTTCTATTTATGTATACTGTACCAAAAAACTGTTAGCAACTAACTAACAGAAGTAAATGTAACCACATCATGGCAATAGGTATAAAGTAGTCAATTTCAAAGACACTATCGTGTGACAATTTGAATCGTATTTTTCCGACATTCGTATGATGGATTTGGAATGATGACTTGATTATCTAAAATCACATTTAACATTCAAAGCTGACTACTATTCGTTATGAAATAGGTAGATTTAATCACGTGTCATCATTGTTCCCTTATTGGCATTCCTCTTTTTTTCTAACTAGTATGTACTTCAACTGTAAAACGGTGGTGTTCCAAGTAGTACTTATGGTTGCACGATATCTCATTGCTAGTATATGCGGAAATCATTGTTGTCTGTCTCTTTGTTTTTCGACATAGAACTATGCACATATGTGCGGCAGTTGGAGTCGCCATACTGCATGTAGCACACGAAGCAAGAGAAGAAAGTAGGAGAAATGCATAGTATAGACAGTAGAAAGAGGTGTGAGACAAAGGTATAGTAATAACGAAGAGCAATGTGGTTTCATTGGAAATCATAAGTCACAAGGAGTGGATGCATCTGCGCCACTGAGAACGAATTTGAGCTATGTCACCAATTGTTTCCAACTATTGGTTTTTACTGTCCTGACGACCTCAACCAGGAAGTCTACACCTTCCTACGTGGCTGGCTTAAACTAACTGTTGTGGATTTTATTGACTGATGGAGCCACAAGTGGCTCTTTTCCAACCTGACCCTATGTCAGCTAACATTGCCCGTCGAGGAAGGTGATGACTAGGCATACGTAACACCTGTCCTAACCATCTCAGTCGATGTAATTTCACAGTCTCGTCGTCTCTTGTCTCTCATCATTGTTAGGTATCGCTCATTATGTTTGAGGTATTTACTGCAGTGCATGTTTACCCTCTGCACAAGATCCGGTCATTACTATCCATAAATATATTTTATCTGGTGTGTATCGCAGTTCCCGCCTATTTATATATTTTAGGCGTGTACATCTCTGTGTTGAAATACTCTTAACCTGTCAGTAATAACAGTATTATATTGAATAACCTAACGCAGATGTAAGCTCAACACAATCATTAGCTGCTCAAGAGCTTTTCAGTTGTATAATTTCTTTATTACAGAAAATGATACGATCACGAGTGATTGGGATGACGTATATTAAGATTAGTGGTCATAAAAACAACTCATCACAGATTTTCATGTGGTGACTGACAACTTTGAGTTTAGTCATTCATTTTCTATTTGAGTGTATACTAGTGTCTAACTTCAGGTTAGTACACAGTAAGAAAACAATATTAAAGGGGATAAATATTACAGAATTCAATTGTAAAAGACTAGTAGAAACGGTGAATAAATTTTAACTTGAATCAACTGTGTACTGTACTATTCATCATGTCCAACCACTGATTTCTAATTTAGAGAGTTTAGTTTATTTCAAAGCCTAGTGTACTGTTTATGAGAGTAAGTTGCTGCATTGTTCTGTTGTCATTTATTCCGATGTTTATAGCTATTTGATGGACGAAATAGTCTTTTAAGGCTTTCATCATCATCTTCTTTATTTCACTTTGCAGACACGTTTTTCGTATCACCGAGTAGCTGATGCACTACTTTTAGACGCGTTGTCCAATTCACATCCAATTGAAGTAAGCCCTTAGTATATTGTATGATGTTATGCTTATTCGAGTGTTTATTCGAGTCATTTTTGTGTTACCTTATTCCTAAAAGTGCGTCGGTGGTATAGCGGTTAGGACACTCGCCGACCATGCACATGGTCCGCGGTTCTATCCCCTGCCGACGCACTCCTTTACCTCGCTGGGCCAGAAATAAAGCTGGTAAAGAGGAAAGGTTGGGCATGAGGCTAGCAACCCCATCCTGTAAAATAAACGCTGCTACAGAAACTTCAAGCCACTAGTTTGGAGCCCTATGTTCCACTGGGAACGTGAAGGAAAAAAAACCTTATTCCTAATAACTACTTTTTTTCCGCAAAATTCCACTCAAACCACAAATTTGTTACTCGGGAACTAAGATACTCACAACCATTTTTATAAAGAAAACTATAATAAAACTGACTAACAGGAATGTGAAAGCGCTGTGTTGGCGGGAAGTCTTTTATTATAATCAATAGCGGTAATAAATCAGCATAATAAGGGAAGAAGAAAGGGCATTGGCATCTGTCAGTACTTGTTGTGGAGTTTCTGTCCTGTAAACAGATATAATCTTGAAAAAAAGACACTGACTGTTGTCTGTTACTGCGATGGAAGGGTTTCTGTTAACCTTTGGAACGGATGGTTAGGATGTTTGGCAGGACCATTTTGTTTTAAGGAGTTTTATGAAAGAAAAAGAATTTCCAGTATAGCATTAATTAGCCCCTAACTCAGATGCAGTGGTGTTTGATCTACGAATTTAGAAATTTGAGCTCATTTTTTATGCGTGGTGACAGAATATATGTGAGTTCTACATGCTTATATTTGTGAAATTAGCCAAGTTGTTTCTTCAAGTTTGACTACTTATTGATGTCATTTAGAAGACCATTGGAAACAAGGGAGTACTGGACAACTGTCTCATCCTAGTCTGGGACTCCTCATCACTACGTACCCATGACCCTACTGGGGATTGAACCTTAGATCATTGGATTACGAGGTCAAGTTTGTTAACCATCTAGCCACTTGGGTCGGAATCCAATTGCCCATGAATTTTAACTTCTGTCAATTCACGGTTTTAGTGCCACTGCCAGCTAGTGTCATCGGTGACTATTTGTTCTCATATCCAACCCGATGGATTCCAGTGGTCACAACTTCTCACAAGAACTCCACTCAACTTTATCCTATAGCTAGTCACTAGTGAGCATGAGATTCATTTCTAAGAGGTAGATTTTTTGGAAATATCTCATGAATCTCCTAAATATATTATTATTATTCGATATTTTTAAATGAAAAGAACTAATTTTTCAACGTGGAACTTTGCAAAAAGGTGCAGCTGTTCAATTCGCCATAACTTATGAAGTATACATTAAGATAGAGGAAAAGTAATGCAAAGAAACCATAATGAACACAAATTTACGGGAGAAAGAATGGTTGTATGAAGAATAATGAGAAGTTAGTGGATCTGGACGAAAATACACTGAATGTATCTGAGTCATTAGGAACGATTTGGATCTGTATCACCGATGGTCTCCAGCTATTGGCTGTTAGCGTGTCGAGGACCCCAGCGAGACTGTCTGCAAGTCCCTACGTGGCTTAAACCAATGGCCATAGACTTCATAGACTGACGTCATTTTATGATTTCACCATCCTCAGCTCTTTTCCAGCCTAATTTTGTGCCACAAAACATTATTAGAGGAGTAATGAGATGGTTTGGCGTGAATCACATATCTCAGTCTCAGCTTCACAACCTAATCAACTAACTTTATTTTTCTACCTAACAGTCTACGTCTGGCCTCAATATCACTGACCATATAATTACCATCTTACATAAGAGATAAAATGTGGTCAAAGACAGCCAGTCTGTTTATATCACCCACTTTCAACGGTTAAATCTTAGCTGTGAAAAGAACGGGACTAGCTGCTGTGCGGCACACACGCCTTCTGACTGATAGCCGGATATCACGTCTATGCCAAAGATAACGCAAATGCCACATGAGGTGTTTGTATCCGTTTCAGCATTCTGCCCATTAGGGCTAATGCAGCTTCTCAACTAAGTGAAGTGGTCAACACGCTCTACCATTTCACTCCATATCCTTAAACTAGGAGTCGGTGTAAACCACTCCCTCAGCGTTATCTTACATTTGGCACGGAGAAGTCACATACTTAGATTTCCGCTCAAAGTATACAAAAGGCTGAATTTTGTCAGCGTCTTCATCTAGAAGAACTATATCATCTGCATACTGTAAGTCGAGGAGAGTGTACCCTAATAACAAGCCAGTATTTCGTGCAGCAGGAGTTACAAGGAAGAATAAATGTTTCAGGGTCTATAATATTTCTGATATATATATATATATATATATATTGCTTGTAATTGCAACTCTACTCATAGTCTTCGAACAAAGCATAGAATGCCAGTCAAACCCGTACTTTAACTTCATTGACTTCGGAAAGACCTTCGACAGCGTTGACGGAGAAGTAATTTGGAAACGACTTAAACACTACGGCGTGCAGTGCTCAAGTCTTTACCAACCTCATTCAACAGCTGTCTATATGACAATGCCACGTGCCAAGTGATCCACAACGGAAAACTCAGTGAGGTGTTCGAAGTGAATGGAGGGGTAAGACAAGGCTGGCTGCCTATTATCACTGACGATGTTTTTAATTGTGGTGCAATGGATTATGCGCCAGACTGTT
This sequence comes from Trichobilharzia szidati, assembly GCA_944472155.2. Lineage (NCBI taxonomy): Eukaryota > Metazoa > Platyhelminthes > Trematoda > Strigeidida > Schistosomatidae > Trichobilharzia > Trichobilharzia szidati. The sequence goes on along the minus strand of OX235271.1, from coordinate 178,050,609 downwards.
GGGAGCGAGGAGTCAGGAATACGCTGGACCACCGATAAGAAGACTAGAAGATCTGGATTTCGCGTGTGGATGATTTATGTCTAATGTCACACAAACTCGAAGAATTGCAGGTAGAAATGAACAAACTATCTGAAGAAGCAGTGAAAACAGGACTCCAGGCGAACATAGAGAAGACAGAGGTGGTGAAGACAGCCAACAAACAGCAACAACAACAACCAGCACCAATCACCATCAACGGGAGAGATTTGACAGAGGTTATTTCCTTCACTTATCTAGGAAGCATCGTTTAAACTACAGGTGAAACGGATGAGGATGTCAAAGCAGACCAGAATCGGAAAAGCAAGATACGCCTTCATCAACCTGAAACCAGTTTAGAAATTTTCTACTCTCAGCATTAGGAACAAGATTAGGATTTTCAACATCAATGTCAAGTTGGTCCTTCTATACGGGTCAGAAACTTGGACAGCGTGTCACGAAAAGGATTTCCAACAGCTTGTTGAAGACTTTTATCAACAGCTGTCACCTAAGCTGGCTCCATACTGAAGATCAAATGGTCAGTCACACAATTAGCAACATGAAAATCTTGCTGGGAACAAACCAGCCGAGAGCCGGTCGGTCAACAAATATGTCGGAGAAAATGGAGGTGGATCAGATATACATTGAGGAAACCGTCAAATGACTGCGCGCTAAGCCCTCCAGTGGAATCCAAACGGAAAGCGACGAGTAGGTAGCCGGTGCAAGGGTGAAATGGAGGAGACCGTTTGAGGAAGAGATGAGAGAGTTTGGGCAATCGTGGACCCAGCTGAAGAGAACGGCGGAAAATAGAAGAAAGTGGAGATGTGTTGTTGAAGCCCTATATTCCACCTGTAATGCAGGAGAATTTTTTTTCCTTCACGTTCCCCAGTGGAACATAGGGCTTCAAGCTAGTGGCTTGAAGTTTCTGTGGCAGTGTTTATTTAACAGGATGGGGTTGCTAGCCTCATGCCCAACCTTTCCTCTTCACCAGCATTATTTCCAGTTCAGTGAGGTAAAGGAGCGCGTCGACCGGGGATAGAACCGCGGACCATGTGCATGGTCGGCGAGCGTCCTAACCACTATACCACCGACGCACAATGCAGGAGAATAATGATAATATATTGCTTGTGATGTTTATTAATTCTTCCGTTTTTTTTCCTGTAATTCCTTTCCAGGTAGAAGTTTCAAATCCAGATGAAATTAATGAAATTTTCGATCACATATCTTACTGCAAAGGAGCTAGTCTAATACATATGCTTCATGCATTTCTAGGTGATGAAGCATTCCGTTCCGGTTTGTCGCTGTATCTTAAAAAGCATGCTTACGGAAATGCTGTAACAGAAGATCTTTGGGTTGCTCTTAGTTCATCTTCAGGTATAGATGTAGGAAGTATAATGCGTCCATGGACTCGTAACGTTGGCTTCCCAGTTGTATCTGTTTCACCGTTAAGCGTGATTAACAATCATTTGAAAGTGAAGTTATCACAGGAACAGTATAAACTCCGATCGGAATTTACAAAGGGTATGTTTCAGTGCCTTTTCTTTATATATTATACTTCAGTGTTTTGTCTCAGCCTTCCTAGCATTTTATAAATTATTTGTTAATATTTTGAGTCATTAGTACAACATGTGAACAAGTGAGGATTATGTGAGACCCATTTTGTGGCGCGACAGTGTTTGTCATCTAAAATGTTGTTTCTTTTCACTTCAAAGTAATTTTAAGTCCGCGTCGATCATAAGCTTTAGCATTACCAAATGAATTTGTTGAAATTGTTTCCATTTTCTTTCCAGCCCGGATTAACATTGATCTCTCTGAGCTCTCTGAGCTAAGATCATGTGTGCGTCGGTGGCACAGTGGTTAGAACTCTCGCCAACCATGCACATGGTCCGGGGTTCGACCGCCTGCCGGCGCACACCCGATATCTATGGTCGGCCTGCAAAATTTGGGCTACCGATATCACATGCCGGAAATTCCATACCTGTACCTAAAAATGCGGTGTGGCATCTAGCTGTAATCAAAAGAATAAAGTAAAAAATAATTAATCTTTTCACGAGCAAGCTTCTTTAAAGTGTTAAGAATACTGTTGTGAAGATTTGTTTTCGTTACACACATTCATACTGCTGCCATATGGTGCTTCGGTGGTTCATTGGTAGAATGCTCGCCAACCATGCATGCCACACGTGGTCGGGAGGTTCAAATCCCGGCCAACGCACTTCTAAACCTCGCTTAGCCGGTACAAAGGCAGGTAAAGAGGGAAGGTCGGGTGTGAGACTAACAACACCACTGCTAGTGAATCTTCAAGACTCAAGCTTGAATCCCTATCTTCCACACAGAGAACACAAAAGAAAACAATCAGAAGATAAATAAGCATAAATCAGAAGTAGAATCCAGGACAAGGTGGTGTTGGAATTTAAACTAGTGTGTTACGCAGTAGTAAAGTCAGTGTAGACTGCGTTTTCATCACTTGGATATCTGTAGGTAATCTTTCGCTAATCTTTTCTGTCACACTTAAAATAGAAAACTGCTCACTGAAATATATCTGTCTGGCTGGATTCAACATAGAACTTGGCACCGAAGTGCAGCAGTTCGAGTTGCCACGTTCCAAAGAGCACACAAAGGTAGACAGGAAAATGAGTGAAGAGAATCAATAGAGTTTTGACAAGTATAAGAGTGAAACAGAATGAGTAATGGTAGAAAGGAATAGGAAAGATTACAGAGACCGAATACATCTGCTCCATTGACAACGATTTTGAACCATGTCACCTATTGTCTCCAGCCATTGATTCTTAGAGTCCCGAGGGCGGGCCACAACCCGGAAGTCTGCATCTCCCTACCTGACTCAGTTTAACTGTCAAGGATTTCATGGATTGATGAGGCCATGTTTTTGTTTGGCCACCACTTACTCTTTTCCAACCTGCACCTATATCAGCTAGTAATGCCCATCGGGGGAGGGGGCGACTGTTAGGCATGCGCAGCACGTGACCTAGCCATCTCAATCTATGTGAATTGTATAGCCTATTCGATTGATTTTCCCTCTTTGCTCAACATTCTACGTCTAACGTCAACATTATTTACCTTATTATACCACCTAACGTGAGAAAGAGATGGTAGACATTTATGATGAAATACAGTCAACCTTTTCATGTCTTCAACTCGTATTGGCCATGTTTCAGAGCCATAGAGAAGGACGGAGCGAACTGCTGAGCAGTACACACAAACCACAAATATATCTGTGGTTTAATTGAATTATAAAACTTGTTTTGTCTTCAAAAGCAATATTAGTTTTCCAATTCTATGTTTGTCTGTTAAGGCGGTAGGTTAAATTTAAATTCTCGTAAGACCTTAAGACAATCTAAACACATTTCCGACATATATATTGCGTCTCTAAAGTAGGACTAGGTATTTAGGTTATATCAAGTTTTTTTAAAAAAACCCAACGCTGGTGTGTCATACTCGGTGATTTTCTATTCGTTACTATAGCATAAACAGAGAAAACAGTTTTGGTGTGAAAAGCAATAGCTGTTTAGATACTCTTGCTTTGTCTAGATTTCTACTCTGTCTACGTAGTTTACAATAAATAGCTGTATGAAGCCTGATTCGTTAATAATATACAGGAGTCCAGTGTACACTATAGTATGTGGTATTTGTATTTTGACGGTTCTTTTTAAATGGTTTGTACTCTGTAGTACACCTAAAAACACAATGGAAGTTATTAGAATGTGTTCTTGGAAGACACAAAAAGGCTAGCTTTCTGCATTGTATATCCCGTGTTAGGCGATATAATAGGGTGAGCAATATTGAAGATATTAGACGTAAGGTGTTAGGTTGGGAGAGTAAGTGAAGACATGAAAAGGTTGACTGTTTTTGATCATAAATGTCTACGATCTCTTTCTCACGTTAGGTGGTATAATAAGGTAAGTAATGTTGACGTTAGGCGTAGAGTGTTGGGAAAAGAGGAAAAATCAATCGACGAGGCTATAAAGTTACATAGATTGAGATGGCTAGGTCACGTGCTGCGCATGCCTAACAGTCGCCCCCTCCCCCGATGGGCATTACTAGCTGATATAGGTGCAGGTTGGAAAAGAGTAAGTGGTGGCCAAACAAAAACATGGCCTCATCAATCCATGAAATCCTTGACAGTTAAACTGAGTCAGGTAGGGAGATGCAGACTTCCGGGTTGTGGCCCGCCCTCGGGACTCTAAGAATCAATGGCTGGAGACAATAGGTGACATGGTTCAAAATCGTTGTCAATGGCTTACGCAGATGTATTCAGTCTCTGTAATCTTTCCTATTCCTTTCTATCATTACTGATTCTGTTTCACTCTTATACTTGTCAAAACTCTATTGATTCTCTTCACTCATTTTCCTGTCTACCTTTGTGTGCTCTTTGGAACGTGGCAACTCGAACTTCTGCACTTCAGTGCCAAGTTCTATGCTGAATTTAGACAGGGAGAGTAAGTCAATCGATGAGGTTGTGAAGTTATACTAATTGAGATGGCCAGCACGTGTTACTCACGTCTAACTGTCGCCTTCCTTGACGAGCAATGTTAGCTGACATATAGTCAGGTTGTAAAACAGCTAGTAGTGGATAAGCCAAAACTTGGAATCCGTCTGAGTAATCTTTGACTGTTAGTTTGAGTCACTTAGGAAGGTGTAAACTTCCTGGTGGGGGGCTCCAGAATTCTAATAGTCAAAGGACTGAAGATGATTAATGGTATGGCTCGAATCTTTCTCAATGGTGCAGATGCATTCACCCTTTGTGAGCTGTTAAATCCATTCATCCCTATTGTTTTACCACGTTTATAATTCTTTCTCTGCTTATTGTCGGTTTTTTGAACCTCTTTTTTGTCTCTCTTTTGTCTTCCTTTGTGTGCCACATGGAGTCTGGTAAGTAGAAATGCTGCACTTCTGCGCAAAGTTCTGTATTGAAACTCAATTAGTTGGTTACAAATCTAAAGTATGACTTCATATTATTAAATGACTCAGTTTGATGAAGGTTCGAGAAAAAAACTTAAATTCCTCTGAGTGTATAGGTTCATCTTGCTGATGTGAGTATCAACGTGCGTAAAACCCAACATAATTATTACCTTTTGTTATTTAACATCAGAGCGAAACGTACACCATGCTTTGCAAGGTGGTCTAGTGGTTTGTCTTAGTAAACAACAAGGCATATTCAATCAATATTCGCCCCATAGAACAGCCATATTATTTATCATTCAGCGACTAGTTTGATGCATTTTTCATTGTCTTAAGAAATCGCCTCAAGTGTTCTTACAGTGCAGTAATACTTTTGATGTATGAATCAGAGTGAATTGTGCATCGGTGGCACAGTGGTTGGGACGCTCACCCACCATACACACGGTCCAGGGTTTGATCCCCTGCCGACGCACACCTGATATCAGTAGTCGGCCTGCTAAATTTGGGCTACCGATATCGCATGCTGAAAATACTGTGTGTGCCGAAATACTGTGTGGAATCAAGCTATAATAAAACTTAAGTGTCGTTATAGTGGGAATATCAGATAGCCTTATATTACTGAGTGATAGTTCTGATTACCATTCTTCATAATCTTCACATAAAGTAGAGGAGTCAATGAAAAGATGGAACAAAGATACGGATATAATGCAGAGTGCAAAAATACACAGAGGAAGACAAAGTAAAATAATGATAATAATAAACATTGCCAGCAAGGTAAAGAAGAAGGCAGAGCATAAATGAATCTAATCCAATGCAGTCAATTTTGCATCATATCAATATTAGGATTCTAGCAAAGACATTCCTTCAAATGTATTATTAAGCACAGATGTAGAGATTTTCACTCCAGTAATAATAATATAATAATAAAGCTTTATATCAGACAATATGCGAACATATGGTACAAAAATTTTCAGTGTATTCAGTTGCAAAATACTTTTTTCTTCATACAGAATGTGAAGTGTATCTTCATTCCGCTGAAGAATTGCACAGCGTTTACTTGGAAGCAAGTTAAATCAGCGCGCAAGGTCATGTTTAGGTCATTTGATATAACTGGACGATTAAAACGATGATAAATCCAGATGGAATTGATCATTTTGGGGGAAGCAATTCCGGTAGCTCAGTGATTTAAGCAGGCCACTAAGATAAAGTAATTAAGATATTAAATATCCATAAGTGAAAATACAGTTTTTGTTCAGCGAAGAAATTTCTTTTCAACGACTTCATTTTCAAGCTGTACAGTCGTATTTATATTACAGAAAAGGTTATTAAGTGGCACTAAATAATTGCTCAGTCAATATACATATATGTGATAAGAATAACGATAATTAAAATGTTATAAGGGGTAGAGTTGAAGTGGATAAATTACAAAATTATCAAAGATTGTTTTATAAGTGAATTGAAATCAAAAATGTTTTAAAAATGTCAAGTGTTGTCTAAACATTTTAAAAAATAAGAGTACGATGACGATAAGAATGAAGATGTGAAGTGAAGTGGAAAGAATTCAATTGGTAAAATAAAGTAAAAACTAGAAAGAATATTACTATGACCAAGGTAAAGAAAGCGGTTTGACAAAACGTTTTTGAACACATAATTTAGGTTTCTGTTCATGTATAGCTAAAGCTTCGGCTATGCATAAGTGAAGAAAACGTAAACTTTTGGATCGATTCTATTTTGCCATGTAGATAACTTTGAAAGATGAATCACATGGGGCTAAATGACCTGACTCTAACAGGTGATCACAAATAGACGACTTCGCAGTTCTACGTTCGCCTTTCATTAACCAGACTGGATAGTGTTCAGCTACACGTTTTCGGAGATTACGCTTACAACGTCCAATATTAAATATCCATTTGTTATTCATAAAGTGGCGAGTAATAGATTACTGCGTTCATTAAATTCAATGGTAAATATTCGTCAAACTGCTTTTTCTTGAATAATAATTATCTTAGGTCCGTTGGGTTCCGAACAGAACCTAGGGCTTCAGTAGCACATCTGCATTTCATCCTGTTTTCTGCAGTCCTTTATAGCTAGCTCCACGACTACCCAGAAGCTTTCATCTCTTCCTCATACGATCTCGTTCATATCACATTCAGACGCCCTACTCGTCGTTGTTTCCTATACGGATTCCATTTGAGGGGCCAACTGACATGTGATATCACTTAACAGATCTCGTCAGCGTGTAACGACAGAAGGCAAGAGTCAGGCAATAGATCGTTTGTTTACGAAATCAACAGATATTTATAGATTTTCACGTGCATTATTATAGATTATTGTTAACAGAAAAACGCAGCCTTCTGGTTGGTTGTTTCTCACTTAAAGTTAATCTTTCATCTTTTTGTGACTGTTTCTTCTTAAATGTCAGATCATCTATCTGCAAATTATATCCGCCTACGCAAAGTTTGTTGAGTCAGTCTTTGATCTTGTTTTCACATGACTAATATTTGGGACATAAACATTGACGTAAATGACTGTCTACCAATTTGGCTAGCAGACAGCTCTCACCACAAGCGTATGTACAACAAATGAAAGAGTCTATTAAAATGTAGTTTAGTTGTCATCTGTAGGTATGTAAAAAACAGTTTAAGAAAAATATAATCTTCGTTATTTTATGTATGAATTGTATAAAACACATACTGAATAAATTCTTCAAACCATTTTTTTTTGCATTATTAAGATTGCCATTATAATTTTTTAATTTTTTTTCTTAAATAGATTCAACAGACGATGGCAAACTTTGGCCTGTACCAATATCACTCACCTGTTCTACTAAAAATGGAAAGCATTCACTTGTATTCAAGCATATTTTAAAATCTGCCTCAGAAGAAGTTGATATCCCGCTTAATTGGCCTATCAAAAGCATCAATCTTGATGATTGTGTAATACGAGCGAATGCAGATGCAACAGGATTTTATCATATACGATATGATGCAAAACACATGAATACTTTAATTGATGATATGAAATTGGGTCAGTGGACAACTTCTAGTCGTTTTATGTTCATTAACGATGGATTTGCACTAGTAAGTCGTCTTCCTTTTTTGTTTTGTTTAGAAATTCAAATGATTTTAAGACAGTGTACTTTTTCATTTATATAGAATTTCAAACTGAATGACTGAAAGCATTACTCCATCATAGAGAATTTTTACCCTACCACAGTGTCCAAGTTCTGTTCTTATATTTTAATAAAAGCATTATTGTGCTATATAGGTAATGTGTCTAGATTATAATGAAGAAAAGCGAAAAATGCCTGTGTTACAGTATACGAATTATAGCTAAATATCTTCTAAAAGCTTTAGGAATGTTATCTCCTCTGTTAAATGGGAGAATATGGTGAGTAATACTGAGGTTAGGCGTAGATCGTTAGGTAAGGAGGATAGGTCAATCAATGAGGTTGTTAAGCTACGCAGATTGAGATGGCTAGGCTTGTGTCACGCATGCCGAACCATCGTCTTCCTCGTCGAACAATGTTACGTGACATCTGGTTAGGTGGGAAAAGAGTCAGGGATGGTAAAATCAAAGCATAGTATCAATTCTTGAAGTATTTAACTATTACTTTAAGTCGTGTAGGGAATAACAGACTATTTAACCGGGTTTCATTAAGTCACTAAGAACCAGTGTCTAGAGAGTGTTGTTCACATGACTCAAGATCGTTCTTAATTGCGCAAATACATTCGTCTTTTGTGATCTAGTTTCATTTCCATTTTATCTAACTCACACCACCCTCTTCACTCCCAACTCTCCCCTTGCATCTCATCAGGCAAAACCAGAAGCCTATATAGAAAACTATATGCTCGCACCAGCAAGTAAAAAAACTCAACCATACCCTACTTAGCTCGTGTTCTGTGCGATAAAGAAAGCATTAGGCGTGACACCTATAACTCATTAAATAGTCAGTAGAACAACTGGACCTCGTCTTTCCAACTCATATCATTTATAGGTACATCATTTTCTTTCTTGCTTTTCCTTTTCTCTCTCTCTTCTTTTTCCTGTTATGTGCTGCTTTGTTTCTTTCTTCCGCTTACGCCAGTAAATATGATAGCACATACTTTTCTAACACCTTCAAACACTGTTCAACTTTGGCTTTGCTACTGACATGCCAATATGTTGTTGTCATAATGAACTGAGATTTCCTTAATCTATGTAGAATTCTATTTATTGATAATGTACTAACTGGATGCAATACTGTAGTAAAAAATGCTGAGAATTCCATTCTGTATCACAAGTACTGTTTTGGAATAAAGCAAATTATTATTATTATTATTATTATTAACTTCTCATTATTCTCTGTACAATTATTCTTTCTCCTGTACCTTTGCATTTATTTGCTTTGTTTGCTTCCCTACCTTAATATGTTCTCTACAAGTTGAGGCAACTTGCACTGCTGTGCTTTTGTGCAAAGTCCTGCTCTGAGATTTCAGTTCAGGAATGTCGGGATATCGATCTACTAAATATCCCAGAATGACTGTTGTCAGTAGAACTTAATGTTTACTCGAAGTACAATTCTACAATCATTCATTCATAAAATGTGCCAGGAAAGTCGTCCTATACACTACCATGACATAGTGGCAGTGTTTTTTTTTTTTACAAAAAAAATAATATGAGAGAAGCCAGTGTTTCAGTGCTTATATCATCGAATTGTTGGATAGTAAGAATCTGCTTATATGTGGAACAAATGAAGATGTCAAAGCCAAAATCGGAGAGACAAGACAAACCTTCATCAATATTCAAATGTTGGTTTGTAGGGATTTGATTGATTGGTTACAGGATTTCATCATGGTTTACGAGCTCGCCTTGTAACCAGAAGGTCCTAGGTTTGAATCCCGGTGGATGCGTACTGATGATGGTGCGTCAGTGGCACAGTGGTTAGGACTCTTGCCGACCGTGCACATGGTCCGGGGTTCGACCCCATGCCGGCGCACACCCGATATCTATGGTTGGCCTGCAAAATTTGGGCTACCGATATCCATGCTGGAAATTCCATACCTATACCTAAAAATACGGTGTGGCATCAAGCTGTAATCAAAATAATAATAAAACTATGATGAAACAGCTGTCCAGTACTCCCAGGTTTTCCAATGGTTCTCTAACCAATGTCAGCTCATGATGAAATCCTGTAACCAAACCTTCATCACTCTGAAATCAGTTTGGAAATCTGCACTTAGCATATATAAAGAACAAAATTCTGATTTTCAAAACCAATGTTAATTCAGCCATTTCTTCCATATGGTTCACAAAGTCGACGCGTCACGGAAAGCATTTCCGACAGGCTACTGCAAGCTTTATCAGTGGCTACCTTTGCTAGTCCCATATTGAAGATCAGATGGCCAGAAATAATTAGCAACAAGAGACTCTGGGAACAAACTGACCAAGAACCTATTGCTCAACAAAAACGTAAGAGAAAATGGAAATGCATTGATCAGGCACACGTTGAGAAGACTGTCGAATGAAATCGCGCACCAGTCCATCGCTCCGGTGGAACCCGATTGGGTGCGAAGGTGACATGCAGGAGATCGTTTGGCGAGGAGGAGATGAGAGATTATGGGCAGTCGTGAAACCAGACGAAGAGGACAGCAGGAAATATAACAAAGTGGAGACGGGCTATCAAAGCCCTATGTTCCAGCTGGAACCCAAGAGAACAGTAATGTAACACTAATAATGAAGAGAATCTACTTTTGGGAATTTATTATTTATAGTGCACATGAAATACATATTCCGAGATAAATGGCAAATATACGAGTCAACTTTAACCACTGGCAACCGTAGGAATGGATCAATTAATCTCACTTATGTAAAAAGTGATCCTATTTTTTCAAAAGTCGTGTTTTGTTTTAGGGGTTTCAGTAAATTTCAGCTATCACATGTATAATAAACAATTAAGGGCTTGAGTAAGTAAATGACTGAAATGTGTCAGTTTAGTAACTGGTATCTGCTAATTAGAGACGAGGAATGACGCTGTGTCGACAAGATTTATTTCTATTTCATTAGATTCCTATCACTTACTTGCAACCTGTGATATTTGGATGTTGCATGGAGGATTTCATCATGAACTGACATCAGTTAGAGAACCACTGGAAAAACTGGGAGTAATGGACAGCTGTTCCGTCCTAGTTTGGGACTCTTCATCAGTACGCAGCCGCCGTTGTTCGAACCCAGGACCTTCTGGTTACAAGGTGAGCTCGTAGACCATTGAGCCACTGGGACTCGATCCAGTGGTCCTTGAATTCTAACTTCTGCCAATTCATGACATAGCGCGACCATTTCGCAATGTCTTCTTCGATGAGTTACTGCCTCATCTTCAACCTGCTGTACCCTACTGGTCACGGCTTCATAGCTCATGATGAAATCCTCCATGCAATCAAACAAAAAATCCCTACCAAACCAATACTTGAATATTTGGATGTAACAAAATAGTGTATAGCTCTGAACATCTTTTCGGTCAATTAAAGAGAAACGATTTGGCGATTATTTTATCTCAACACTATTTCAAACACATAAGAATTCTTATACGACATCGATACTAAGATGTGTTCCACAAAAGTAATGGTAATAATAACTAAGGTGAAAATGTAAAAGTAATCCATAAATTTAAATTCTTCGAAGAACAGAAGTTTGAGTAGTGTTACTAGTAAGGGGATTAGATTGTTTTAATGGCATTGGCGGTTCAGCGGTCTGGATTCGTTTGTCGGCTGACTGACTGACTCCTAAATCCCGCTTAACCAGTGGTAAGCCCTGTAAAAAGGAAAGGCTGAACATGAAGCTGGCAACTGCATCCCGTAAGAAAAACACCCCTGCTACTAAAATTTCAAAGCTGAAGCTTGAAGCCCTATGTTATATTTAGAACATAATGGAATGAATGGAATAGAGGTTTCACGAAGATCTTTAACAAGTCTTTCATGTCTCATTTTGTTTGTTATCCTTTCATTATCGTTTGTTTTAGATGTCTATTTTATTGAAATTTGGTTCTGTGTTTGATGTTGTCTGTAGAAAGTAATTTTTTCTTGAGCAGCGTTTTACAAAGTGTGATATACCAGAAGTCATATTATTGTTTATGGACTAATTTCACTGTCTTCCTTTAAAGTATCCTAAAGTTGTTGTTTAAACTCTACTCTCGAAACAGGTCTTTCATGTTTCAGGCTATGTGCAACATTTATTGCATGAAGGCTGGTGATACCAGTCAGTTGCTCAGGCTGATGAAATAGGTGGAGCGGGATTTTTTGAACTCAAGACTCACTGAGTGAAAGTCGAGTGTCGTTGAGGCAAGTCCTCAAGTTAGTTGGTGGTATCCCATGTAGAATACTAATAAGTAAAAAATTGAAATCAATGTATTATGGTGATTAAATTCATTGGATATAATTGTCTTCAGACACCAGGATCACCTACATTGTACTTTATTTGTTTTTGAAGTCAACACTACAAACAGTGTTGGTCATAGTAGGCATATATCTAAGTATAAATGGACATTGAGTAGAAATGTACAAATTGAGTCGTTATAAACCTAGCTTTTCCTAGTCCTGTTAATGAGGTGGTTTAAAAAATAGTGAATCTCTGAGAGAGGATATCAACACGTAAGCGCTTTTACTAATTTACAATGATTCACCATTAACAACATTCGAAGATACAAATCCTATACGTTGTTAAAGAAAATTTACACTTGAATACATCAAACAAATACTTTACTTGTTAAATCTCTTTACTGACTGGTAAACTGTGGCTTGAATAGCATGTGTTATTGTAAAGAAGAAAAGATCGATGAGACTCGAAGGCAATGTTTATTAGGACGTGAATTTGGCACATCATTTGAGAATTGGTCAAATATCACTACATTCGATAGTTTGTTGGATTCTGCACAGTGTTGTAACGTTCTTTTCACAGTTCTATGCTTCAATTGCTTTTTCCAGTGTCCAAAACATATTTTTACTTTTCTGAATTCGTTTACTGATATACTACTTATATTTGATCATAAGTAGCACTCACCACATTATGTCAGCCTATACGGAATTATGAATGAGGCAACATATAAATCAACTACGGTTTCATCTTATTTTTGTCCTTCTGCATAATGTAATGTTTTCATCACCCATTGAATCGAATAGACTTATTATTAAGTAACAGCAAGTGAGTTAGTGAGAAACAATCGTTTAGGTGTTATAAAATTCAGAAAAACAAAGCGTTGAAAATTTGAAATATCACAGAATAAATTCTAGCAATCAAAAGTTAACTGACCTTGTAAACATCTACTATTCGGGTGGTTTGAACTGAGTTATACTGGGTGCACCAATGATGAGCTTGGGCAAAACTGTCGCCTGGTAAACAAGCACTACTGATTGGATGTGAGTGGTGTCCGACTACTTATGTCAATCAGTCAGTAGTACATAACTCTATGTATTTATATTTGTTCACTTGTTTTTATTTTGATCATAATAATAACAGACCAAACTGTGCAATCATTCCCTGATGAAAGTATATTTTCTATCGAACTGTAATAATAATAATAATAATAATCTACTTTATTCCAAAAACAGTACTTATAATACAGAACAGAATTCAAGTGTTGGTTTGTAGGGATTTGATTAGTTACAGGATTTTCATCATGAGCTGACATTGGTTAGAGAACCATTGGGAAACCTGGGAGTACTGGACGGCTGTTTTGTCCTAGTTTTGGACTCTTCAGTAGTACTCACCCACCGGGATTCGAACTCAGGACCTTCTGGTTACCAGGCGAGCTCGTAGACCATTAAGCCACCGGGACCCGATCCAATGGCCCATGAATCCTAACTTCTGCCAATTCACGACATAGCACAACCCTTAGCCAATGTCTTCGGCGAGTATTTGTCCTCACACTAGCTCACTAGCGACTTGCCCTATTCAGGTAGGTAGTTACCTGGGGTTCTAGTGAGAAGTCGTGACCAGTAGGGTGCAGCAGGTCGGGTGTGAGGACAAATACTCGCCGAAGACATTGGCTAGGGGTCGCACTATATCGTGAATTGGCAGAAGTTAGAATTCATGGGCCATTGGATCGGTTCCCAGTGGCTTAATGGTCTACGAGCTCGCCTTGTAACCAGAAGGTCCTGGGTTCGAACCATGGTGGGTGGATGCGTACTGATGAAGAATCCCAAACTTGGACGAATCAAAAGTACAATACTCCCAGTTGGTTTTCCAATGGTTCTCTAACCAATGTCAGCTCATGATGAAGATCCTGTAACAGCATAGAATTCTCAGCATTTGTAACAATATTGCATCTGATTTACTTAAAATATAAATTAAATTAAAAATTAAAACAAAATTAACCACAGGAACTTGTCGACGTTTACGATATAAAGTCAAAAATATTCGAAGCAGGAATTGAGAATATTTAATATGGTAATAATAATAATAATAATAATAATAATAATAATAATAATAATAATAATAGTGAGTTTGTTTCAAGCAGTATTGTCGATTCAGTTTGGAAATTTTAGCATGTTCTGTTGATATAGTATAGTGAGGGGAAATACAAAATTAACAGTTGTAACACAGCTTAAATGATGTTCACACTTATGAAAAAAATAAACAAAAGATTGAGAGGATTATGAATATAAGAAATACAATAACAATAAAGTTTGATGTTGTAAGGCTGGAGGAAATGGTTTATTTAGTGGTGCAAAGAAGGTTAGTTAGTTCACGCCTAACACTATTTTCATCACATGACACAACACACGTGCCGCCAAATATGGTATAGTAGAATTTTTATACTTAGACGTAGGTGCCGAAAGTCTTCTGAAAAGACTTCTTGTTTTACCTGAGGAGACACAAGGTTGGAGCTGCGGGCAGAGTGGGTGCTCACAGTCTGACAAAATTCCTTAAGCAAATATGTGGCATCACATTTCATCGCAGTCATTATTACTGTTACTGTGTCTAGGCGTCATCGAATGTTTTTCTCCCCATAATTGATTCACATTCTTTAAGTAGTAGTAGTAGTATTAATAACAGTCTGCTTTATTTTACGCATATGCTTCTTTCTTTTGTTACATTACAGGCTAAGGCTGGTTACATCAGTATCTATGACTGGCTTCTAATGTTACCAAAGTTACTCAGTAATGAAAAGGAATATGCTGTTTGGCGTGGTGTTCTTGGCGATGGCCTTAATGCCTATATTAGACGAATTGTTCAGTCCAGTGATATTTCCCCTAAACTTTACAATAGTTTTTTGTTGAGTTTAGTTCGTCCATTAATAGATAAGTTAGGTAAGCTCTATTGTTCAAAACTATAGTATTCTTTTAAGTTTTTATTTTTATTGTCCAAGTTATGTGATATTTAGTTTTTTATAAGATGAAATAAAAAACTTTTTGTTATTCTCATAGTTATTTGATAGAGCTTAAATGTGAGGTAATAATAATGATAATGTTATTCTGAAAAATGCTTTGATACATAATACATGATTGTCAGCATGTTCTGCTGCAAAGTACTTGTTTCTTGTGTAGTTGTTAATGTATCGTTTATCCGAATCGCACTCTAACAATCTGCGATGTTTTCCATCGATTTTCATATTGGAAATAGGCATGAGTGATTATTATTTATTATTATTATTTCCTTTAATTCCTAGAGGAACATAGGGCTTCAGCCATGCGTCTCCATTGCGTTCGGTTCTCTGCTGTAGTTTTCACCTGGCTCCAAGTCTGCCCACACGCATGAGTGATGCAAAAATGTAATTGAATGTTCAAGTTTTGGGTTTTTTTTAGGGATCTGATTGGTTACGGAATTTCATCATGTTAGCTGACATCAGTTAGAGAACCATTGGAAAACGTGGGGGCATTGGACAGCTGTTTCGTCCTAGGCTCTAGGACTCTTCGGAATTACGCACCCACCGCTAGGGTTCGAACCCAGGACCTTCTGGTCAAAAGGCGGGCTCGTAGATCATTGAACCGCTGGGACCCGACTCAGTGACCAGGCCATAGATTCCAACTTCTGCCAATTCACGATATAGCGCGACTGGCACTAAACAATGTCTTCGGTGGCATGCATTCGTCTTCACACAACTGGAACAAGATGAAATTTGTTGTGGGTCAAAATCAGATAGTCCTTTGATTTAAGTAGTAAGTGTAGTATAAGTAAGATATGTAGATAAGTTTGGTTGAATAGATAAAGCACTTTAGCACCTGAAGTTAAGGTATCCGTCCCAGGTTAACAAATTCCATAGCAGCAAAAGAAATTAACAAGTCAGTGGAAAGAAGAATTAATACAACACCAATATAATATCTCAGTTGTAGAAATAAGCTAGATAATGGCACAGCGATTAGGACTCTCGCCAACCATACACATGGTTAGGGGGTTCGATCCCCTGCCGACACACACCTTGATATCAACAATGGTCAGTCTGCAAAATTTGGGCTACGGATATCACATGCTGAAAATTCCATACTTGTACCAAAAAATACAGTGTGGAATCAAGCTATAATCAAGAAGAAAAAATGTATATAGAATCTGACTGTAACAGCTTTTGTAAATTTGTGATTTCTATCGGTTATTACGCTTCATACAGTCTCGAATTTCTCTATTGAACTGTACATTTTTCGTCCTCAATATATAGTATAGTTATTTTTGAATAATATTAAATCAGGACGCTCACCGACCATGCACATAGTCCGGGGTTCGATCCCCGGCCGACGCACTCCT
This sequence comes from Trichobilharzia szidati, assembly GCA_944472155.2. NCBI lineage: Eukaryota > Metazoa > Platyhelminthes > Trematoda > Strigeidida > Schistosomatidae > Trichobilharzia > Trichobilharzia szidati. The sequence goes on along the minus strand of OX235271.1, from coordinate 178,033,965 downwards.
TTACCTCGCTAAGTCAGAAATAACGCTGGTGAAGAGGGAAGGTTGGACATGAGGCTAGCACCCATATCCTGTAAAATAAGCGCTACTACAGAAACTTCAAGTCACAAGCTTGAAGCCCTATGTTCCATTGGGGAACGTGAAGGAAATAAAAAAAGATACTTAATACATATATGTTATATCATTTTTCAGGTCTTAAAAACCTGGAGCCACTGCCACATAATTCTAGTTTGCTGAGATCGTTACTTCTGTCTGTTGCTGGTGGTCAAGCAGAAGATGCTGATATTATTAAACAGGTCAACCAGTGCTTTGAAGATCATCGATCCGGTGTAAAAGAAATACCAAATGATTTACGTTCAACATTTTACAAGATAGCTGTACGCTATGGTCCTTCAGATGTTGTGTCATATCTCATGAAGGTAAGTGCTCGATTGCATGCTATTATGAGTGGTTATATTGATTTAATTCGACATTAGAATATATATGGATTGAGAACTATAATTTATAGGGTTGAATTTGTGAAGTAATTCTATTGAGGAATACTTTCATAAGTAAGATGGAAGCAGACCATGAATGTTTTAAACAGGTTTTTTTATTATTGTTCCCTTGGGTTCCTAGCGGAACATAGGGCTTCAACTACACATCTCCACTTGCTTCTGTCTTCTGCTGTACTTTTCACCTGGAGTCCTGTCTTTGCTGCTTCTTCGACCAGTTTGTTGGTTTTCGCTTGTAAGTCTTCGATTTTGTGACATCAGACATAAATCATCTGCGAAATCCAGGTCTTCTAGGTTCTTCACGTCGGTCCAGGATATCCCTGTCTTCTCGTTTCCCACTGTCTGACGCATAATCCAGTCGACCACAATTAGGAATATCATTGGTGACAATAAGCACCATTGTCTGACTCCTGTGTTTACTCCAAATGCCTCGCTGATTTTTCCGTTGTGGATCACTTGACATGTGCCGTTGTCGTACAGCTGTTGAATAAGGTTGATGAATATTTGGGGTACGCCGTAGTATTTGAGTAGTTTCCAAATTACTTCGCGGTCCCAGTGGCTCAATGGTCTACGAGCTCGCTATGTAACCAGAAGGTCCTGGGTTCGAACCCCGGTGGGTGCGTACTGCTGAAGAGTCCCAAACAGAACAGGTTTTAGTGGATACAAAATTTTCTCTCAAAAGATTTCCTGGTGAATGCCTCTCATATACTTCTCCATAATTTCTATATCGAAAAATTAGTATACTCCTCATTAGATGTTATAAAAGTGCGATTTCTAACATTATTACTCTATCATTATCCCATATTTTAAGCTTGAATTTTAAACACTTGGAAGTGCTTGCAACAACTACTTATCTTCTCTGCAGGATTTCATCATGAGCTGACATCAGTTAGAGAATCATTTGAAAACCTGGGAGTATTTGACAACTGTTTCGTCCCAGTTTGGGACTGTTCATCAGTACGTATCCACCGGGACTCAAACCCAGGACCTTCTTGTTACAAGGTGAGCTCGGCTCAATGACCAGCCCATGAATTCCAACTTTTGCCGATTCATGATATGGCGCGACTGGCACTAACCACTGTCATCGGTGGCAAGTATGTGTGACTTCCCCCTCGAACTCCAGGTAACTGCCTACCTGAATAAGGCCAGTCGCTAGTGAGCATCTCATTGATATTCAAGCATTGGTTTGTAGGGATTTGATTGGTTGGTCACAGGATTTCATTTTGCTGAGCTTTTCTGAACACCCCGTGATTACTAATTAAAAAAAAGGAATACAAGATCTGATCTGTTCATCACACATAAGGTTTTATTTATGATTATACTTCAATTTGTTTGTAAACATGTATTGAAATAATAAATCTAAAATCTAAATCTTTAATAATGTTTTGTGAGGTTAAAACTCTCAATCCAGATATGTTTCACTGATAAGCTTTTGTCTTTATATGATCTAATCCACAATGCTCAAACTTTTTACTGATATTAAGCTTTTGTCTTTCCATCTAAAGCCGATAGTAGTTGAAGTAATCAATGTGCCAACTAACTAGCTACGAGATTGAACATGCTTTTTTTTCTCGCTTCAGAATAACATTTATAGTAAGATATAGTAATTATTTATGGCAAGGTTTTTCTGTTTATAGTAAGAGCTAATTATATTATGAATTTGTAGGCTTTGAATAAAAAATCAGATTAGAATTAACTCTTAGACTCTTTCATCATTATTACTTGTTGTGTAAAACAAAGCAAGGAAGAGAGGAATAAAAGTAGTTAACGATGAATAGAATGCTAAAAAAAAGCAAACAGATAAGCATACTTATCAGGAACGTCCATTACTTTGTATTGCTTTCAGAAAGAAAAGCAATGAAGAGATTGCACTATGTTTGCCATTGCTTTCACTTCTCAGCTCTATCTCGAGTCACTGAATAGCATGATCTCTTGGTTCTCACCAAGGGAACTGTGATGCACCAACTCTACAAAACTACCATTCATTTCGTGACATCACGCGATAAGCTGGCCACCTCTCCACTTTGTCCAACTATACCACAGCTAACAAACAATGGACGTTATGGAAGATAACATGCCTAAAACATTGAATCCAGTGTCCTCAGATATCGCCACTTATAGAAAGATGATCTCTACCGTGTCAAAATACACCGCCGGACTTCAGAATTGCTTTTGTGGTATCAGCGGCGGATGTAAGCAATCCTATGGAGACAACGATTACCAAATAAACAGTATCACATAGGATGACCCACATCGATGAGGTCAGGTTTCATAGGTGTAAAATGGAACTGCATTCATGCATTATATATCTGATATCTAATGACCAGACTAACATGTGGTTAGTGTATATCTCTCTGAGAGTCTCATTCGTCACATTTCCACACATACAGCTGCTTAGATATATGCTATTTTCGATAGCACCTAATGGTGTTGACAACTGTGTGCAATTAAATTAGCCTGCATGTTATTGGAAGATAAGATGTTTTTACTTGGTCGATAAGTTTTCCCCCACTTGGTAGATTTACACTTACTCCTCCACATACTTTCTAAATGTGGAGTAAACGGTAGATTGAAGACTTGATGACATCAGGCAATATTCCTTTACGCTGTTGCTGGTTTAACACAATGGTGAAAGATGGTTGTATACTGTCGCTCTACTAAGCATGATTTGGACTTGGAAGATATTGTGATAACGTTTTTAGGGATACCCCTACCTGAGAAATAATTCCGATAGCTTGATTCCACACCGTATTTTTCGGTACAGGTATGGAATTTTCAGCATGCGATATCGGTAGCCCAAATTTTGCAGGCCGACCATAGATATCAGGTGTGCGTCGGCAGGGGATCAAACCCCGGACCATGTGCATGGTCGGCGAGACTCCTAACCACTGTGCCACCGACGCATTCAGAGGGAGCCACAAAATCGCATAGTGTGTAATGACTGTCAACCTACAATAAATGTGAATGTAGTCCAGAATATGATGGAGTCCGAACACAACTTGGACAGAACGAATTGTAAATCAGTTTCCTAATATCTACGAAATGTTGTAGTAGCAACCGAAATATTTGACGAGGCTGGTGACAGATTGTGTGCCTGGCTGATTGGCACCTTGTAAAAATAGGCCCAGTATAGATCATATCGTAAGATCACAGAAAAGTCAGTCCTCTACACCTCAAATAATCTCACCAGTTCCCTAATTAGAGCCTCACTTCATTCCTGGAAGTTGTCTGAGTCGGCTATCTTATAGGAGTCGTCTCAGTGTTCACTAAACACGCAACATTGTACACTAGACTAGAGGTGACGCTGCTGTGTGGATCAGCTGAACTGACTTTCAAAGTGATCTGGACAATGTTCTGAAGTGTGTTCGTAGACTTCCATTGAAGGGATACTGCTGCATCCTTATCATACTTCTTGGTGGTGGTGATTATAATGAGGTAGCTCAGCATTCAGCCGTTTCCATATGTAGCTGCTGCTAATTCCATCGCACTAAGGATCTGTAATCAGCAGACCTTGCAGCCCTTTTTTAAGCAGTAAATAATTTTAGTCATATTTGACTCACACCCTGTCTAACTTGATATAATTGTGAGAAATAAGTTGTGCTATATCAGATGAACAAACCAACGTGGAATTAAATCCTTATATAGTTTAAACCAAAATAGGAGGATTTCATCACGAGCTGACATTGGTTAGAGAACCATTGGAAAACCTGGGAGTACTGGACAGCTGTTTCGTCCTAGTTTGGGACTCTTCATCAGTACGCATCCACCCACCATGGTTCGAACCCAGGACCTTCTGGTTACAAGGCGAGCTCTTAGACCATTAAGCCACTGGGACCCAACCCAACGGCCCATGAATTCTAACTTCTGCCAATTCACGATATAGCGCAACCGCTAGCCAATGTCTTCGGCGAGTATTTGTCCTCATACCCGACCTGCTGCACCCTACTGGTCATGACTTCCCAGTGGAACCCCAGGTAACTACCTACCTGAATAGGGCCAGTCACCAGTGAGCATCTCATTGGTATTCAAGTATCAAGATGCTCACCAATACTTGAAAATAGGAGTTTGGTTATCAGTTTGTTCTTGCAACTTGGAGAATATCAATGCAAACCATATTTTTTTGGTTTATTCGAAAACGGATAAATTATGGTTTCAATTTACCACATTAGAAATAAAGTTTATCGGTTGTGTTAGTTTTTGCAACATAAATGAATATCTTATTTTCATTACATTGATGTCATAGCGGCTGTGATTCTCGTCCAAACTAACAATATTTCTTTTTTTATCTGTGATGAGTGGTGTATTAGCAAATGTCGCTTCACTGTGTTGTATTTGTATCTTCCTAGTTCTTATTAAATCCTTTACTGCATCTTCTGTTCAACCTTTTGTATTGATCGTGTTTTTTTGTTTTTAGACCTACAGTTCTACAAACTCTCCAGAAGAACGCAATCATATTCTCTGGGCTCTTGGTGCAGCGAGAGAAACACACTATAATAATGTCGGTGATGCATCTTCTTCACCATTGTTAGATGTTCTACGCTTTTGTTTAGATCCAAATGGTCCAGTGAAAGATCAAGATAGAGTCCATGGTCTAATTGCTTGTTCGTCTTCGTCTCTTCAAGCTAGACGGGTGACATGGAATCACATAAAAAATGAATGGGCTAGAATTACTGAATTGTACAAGGGTCACTTTTTACTGCCTAGTCTATTGGAGGTGAGAACATGGTTTTGTTTTTGTTATAAAATGGATTTTAATTTTTCATACTTTTGTGACAGTCTTTATAGAGGATTTGGAATTCTGACTTGAATTCACTTGAGATGAATTTGTCTTGTGTAATGGCCTACTTGCCACCTCGCATATCTCAGTAACCTAACGAGCTACATCAGCTGGAAATGCTATTTTTGCAGGTTCTGTCATGTTAGATAGGTCGTTCGAATTGCAGTAAGACTAGATGCAGTCACCATTATAGTGTAAGTCGTTTGCACTATATTGGGCGTCTGCAGGAGAAATAAAGATATAACAGCAGCAAGAGGTTTCCTTCAAATGACCAGCAAGCTGGCTGTGCCGCCTCTCCACTGTGTGGAGTGGGGGGCGGTTAGAAAAAGTTGACTTCGAAAATTGTACATCCTAATTAACCTTCCGGTGGTCAGAAGCTGGCGATAAGATCTTAATACATATGCAACTCCAGAAACCATTTCAAATAGGTCGTGTGCGACCGGGCTCAAGCAGTTTTCCTCTGGGCTCTGCGATCACTCAACACTAATGCTCCTTCGGTTTCAGTTACTTCGAGAAGAAATCAAGAAGAGTTTGGTTTTTATGTACTAGCTTATGAAATGCACTTATTTTTCAAGGACTTGTAGTACTATTTGGTTGTCTAGATTGATAGGACGACTTTTGCCTGTGATCCATTACATACTAGAGCGGGGGGGGGTTACATCTACAGACATTAGACTAGTGATACCAGTTTTGTGTAATTATTTTTCTCAGTTATACAGATAGCTAATTCTCTTTTTGTTTTTCTTTCATAGGATGTTTTATGTGGATTTTGCACGAAATCTGATTTAGCTGAAATTAAAGTAAGTCTTTGTTTATACTGTACACAGTAATCCCCCTTAACTGATATCAATCCGTGGTCAGACTAGAAATAAATTAAATCCCTATAGACTATTTTCACGCTCACCGGTGACTGGCTACAGGATGAAGTTGCCTGAAGTTCTGCTGAGAAATCGTGACCAGTGGGGTCCATCCGGTCGGGAGTGAGGACAAATGCTCGCCACCGATGACATTGGCTGGTGATCGCGCCAAAATCAGGAATTGGTAGAAGTTGGAGCCGGATGCGGATCCCAATGACTGAATGCTCTACGAGCTCGCCTTGTAACCGAAAGGTCCTGGGTTCTAACCCTGATGGGTATGTACTGATGATGAGTACCCGGGGTAGGACAAAATAGCTGTCCAGTAATCCCTGGTTTCCAGTGGTGGCCAAACCCAAGACAAATCAAATTCCTACAAACTAACTATTGAAAAATATTCCCTTTCTTTCTTACTTTAGAGTGGTTCTCTATTAGTGGGACATTTTCATCTCTTCTTTTTATAACCTAACTCGTTGCTGTGTAATGTTAGATTGTATGCTGATTAAGACTAGATGATCTCATGCGGGTCGTTGAAGTTGTTTGTAAATGATTCGTCTGAGTGCCCATTGCATTCTGTCTGCCTATCTGTCTGGTTTCAACATAGAACTTTGCACTGGTGTGCAGCAGTTCGAGTCGCCATACTTCATTCAGCACACAAAGCCAGAAAGTAAAGTAAAAAGAAACGCAAAATAGAGGCAGTAAACAGAGATATGAGGTAAAAGGAGTAGTAATAATGAAGAACAATATAGTTTTATTGGGTATTATATATAAGTCACCAGGCAGTCTATACCTTCCTACGTGGCTGGCTTAAACTAACATTTCCACTGAATATAATTTAAATTAAATTTGTTCTGTTATGTGTATAAAGACTGAGTTGAGTTGATTCCCGGTTTACGGATTACTTCCATGGGGTGGTGTTACCAGTGATTGACAGAGTTTTTGTAATTTTTAAAATATCCCTTAAAAGCCTTGTCTTCTTATTTCACAATTTTTTTCCCTCTTTTTTTCAGGAATTTTTCAATGCAAATCCAGTGTTTTGTGTGCGTACTCTAAATCAAGCTTATGAAACTGTGTCTATAAATTCCGGTATCCTTGAACGTGATGCTCCATTGGTGGCAAAAGCGTTAAATACTATATGCAGTAATTCTGGTTAAAAAGACTAGACGTTTACTATGAATAATAATGATTGTGTGTTCAAATTACTATTGTACTTTGTATTTATGTTCATATTATGAATCGTTGGTTTTGTTAACTCAATAGATATGTTGTTGTGTTTTTTTATCGGAATCTTTGTATCTTATAATGTATTCATTGCATATGTGTTTAAAGTTGGTCAAAATAGTTGTCTTGATGTTAGTGAAAAAAACAACAGATTATCATATTAAGAAGTTTATTGATAGAGTGATTCAATCGACGAAATAGTTTTTACGGAAAGTGTAAGACGTATTGATTAAGTCGAATTGACGTAAATGTAGATGGGATCAGTTAATTATGAGTAGTTTTAAGTTGTAACGACAGTCCTTTGTTCGAACTCCAGTGGGTGAGTGCCGATGAAGAGTCCCAAACTAGGACGAAACAGCTGTCCAGCTTCGCAGTGAAACCATTTGGTCCAGAGAATACCATCATTTTCAAAAATATCCATCTGAACTGTGAATCTACACCGTTATTTCAAAATCGCGATTACTGATGATTGGTTTTCTTTTGGGCAGTCTTAAAAAGTTTAGTCGGGAGTAGTAAAAGCATCGTGTAGTTATCGAGTTTACTGAATAGGAGAGTATTCTCAACGCACTGGAAATTCACTTAAGCTTAGTAATGTGTTGATATTGATTAGGAATAGCGTAAAATTTGTAAAAACCATTAAGAACCAAGATTTGTTACGAAAATCTTGAGATTACGTAGCCAGCTGGCGAATTCAGTTCAGATGTTATCTGACGAGTACTCCGAAATTATGGATAACCACTATTTTCATTCACAGATGAGAATGGCAGAATTCCTTATAAATGAGATACCGATGTCGTCTTTAGAACATCAGATGCACAACAAAGTGCCCTATTTCAGTAGAAGGATAACGTTGCACAAGATTCTCTGTCTAGCTGCGCTTATAAAATTTTCTGTGTAGATTTCAAGACATATTATAGGACATTTGTGTTGTGAAATTAAATGAAAGCAAACAAGAATACCGTGAAGCATCCATCCATACCACTTCGAAGAAATTCAACAAACTGGAAGAGTTTTCAGGTATTGTCAAGTCACAAGATAGATTTTGATAATTTATTTATTTTATTTTATTTAAACGCAGAAAAAAACTTGGTACAATATGGCACCAAGTAAGATGCGCCACACAATAATAATAAAACAGCATGGATCATAAGTAAAAAATATGAGTAGAGAACGGGTAAAGAACTTCATCTGGAAGGAAAACAGTCATTTGTAGCAAGTTCAAAAATCATTCGTCAATTATTGTCGGAAAGGGAAGAAAGAAGGAAATTGCAACACGTTCGCCATTGATTACGATTCTTGGCCATATCTGATAACGTTTCGAGCTATCTCGCGGACCCCAACCAGGGAGTCATGACGCAACAAACGATGCTAATCTAGCACAAACATCCTTCATCCCACGACACTACGTCATGGACTGACCACCCCTCCGCCTTTTCCATCCCGTTCCAGGGCTAGCGAACAGAGACCTGTACGGAAGCCTCTGGGATGACATTCGCAGCACATGTCCAAGCCACTGGAGCTGGTGTTTCCAGATGACGACACTCAATGAACGGTGATCTCCATTGTGTTCAAACACACGGCGCCGAACTTCAGAATTACTCAAGCGATGATGCCATTGAACGCAAGCAATCCTGCGGAGACGGTGATGATCGAACACACAGAGTCGCCGCACATCCTCAGCTCGGAGAGGCCAGATTTCACAGGCGTAGAGCAAGACAGCCTGCACCGAAGCATTGTATACCCGACCTTTGACAGCCAGGCTAACATGGCGACGGCGCCATAGGTGGCTCAAGTTGATGTATGCCACCCTAGCCTTCATTATACGGTTGGAAATCTCATCCATCACCCTTCCGCCAGCACTCACACAACTACCCAGATACACAAACTTATCAACAACTCACCCGCAAGAGTGAGTGCAGGTACAGGCTCCTGTCAATTTTGTAACAGTACTTTGCACTTGGACGGCGCAAAGTTCATACCATACTTACAGACACTAAAGATTTTGATAATACTAAAACTGTTCAAACACTACAGGGAATGTCACACAATAGAATCTCTATTATGTGTGAGAAGCTGTCACAGAATTTGTCTGGTTTAAGTTGAATGTGTTGCATTCGCCTTTGTAAGCTGTTTACTAGAGAAATCTCAGTGCAGACAATGTAGGTTCGTCTTACATTTGTTAACTTGCTTCACTCCTGGCACAGAGGTGATGTCTGATTATTATTTTTTTAAAATAGCTTAATGAAGACATTTTCATCTCACTATTTGTGTATTGCACAACAGTCCTTTCTGTCCCACTTCCTGGGTTTGAAGCATTGTTGCTGACGGTAGAATGTAAGGGAAGATTAGGAGCTGTCGAGCAGGTGATTTCAATCAGTTGTCTGTACTATGTAGAGCACATAAGTCTGCAAATAGATCTCTTTTCGTAACTTCACTCCAGAGCTGTACTGTTATTTAGGGGGTTTATGTATATAATGTCAACTGACAACAGAGGTCAGAGTTATTGTCAATATAAGGATAAAACTTGGGCACTGTGGCAGATTTTAACTCCATTATGGATAAAATTTTATTTTGATAAAATCACACTGTTGTTATATAGAAATATTTACTGATGACGACGTTCTGGACACAATTTATTGCTGCTCATAATCATATCAATGTACTCACATAACTTTCTTGCTTCGTTTATAATACATGAGTAAAAATTGATTAGACATCTGAAGTAAAATCAATATAAGACTTGCGTGAAGCAGAAAGGAAGATAAAGTACATTCGGAAATAATAATATTATTGTTATCAATAAAATACAATAGGATGGGAAATAAGACGAGTGTTGTCAGTCAATAAGATGGAAAATGAGATGTTTTCATAGTAAAATAAATAACTTGTTATAATATGAATTGGATACATTTTAACACTATTAATTGTCCTCTCATTTGACTGGTGGTGATAATATCTTCCATATCTCTGCGTTGAGTCACTTCTGTTGCATGTTTTGGGTGTAGAAGAGATGAACTAGGACTCAGAAATCAATCGAATGTTCTTTTCCTTAATGACAAAGATCCCTCCACATTCGTTTGTTTATGAGATGCATCACACAGTAAAACAGTATTAATCAGAGTTACTTAGTTAAGTTACCTAATGGCTTTTCAACCTATTTGGGACTTGCTAGCTGAATGTAACTCTATCTCAGATTTGGACAGGTTACCCGATATTTAAAATACCGATGGATTTCGGTTCCAGAAAAACTAACTATGTAGTAATTCAAAATAACCTCAGCAGTTATCAGCCTTATTACTTGCAGCAAGCAATACTATTACTCGATTTAACTTAATAAACAACAAGAAACACAACAATTTTTGTACAAATTGGAATTCTCAGCACTTTTATTTACCATCAAATTTACTCCTCATACAAACTACAACTATTAACCACGAAATCTGAAGTGAGCAGAAACATTAATGTAGGTAAAATCTGATGCATAAGGGATTACTAGAAACAAATAACTGTTTCTTTATGACACCATTGGGAAGTAGGCGTTTTAGTGCTTTTATTTCTTATCATAGAATAATTTGTGATTCAATATGTTACATTAAAATTTTAATATTGAACAAAACGGATTGCTCATCAGTTTAATGTGCGGAACTGGAAAGTGTACCTTACTAAAAGTTAAATAGCGATGTAAAACCATGAACCCTGATAAGAAGCATGAAGACTGCGAATTTTACAAAAATACAAAATGCATATCAAAGACTGTGGTGACAAATCTAGCATGTGGGAGATCTACCGAACTAGGAACGGATATGGGATTATAATGTTAGGTAGTAATATATGTTATAAGATTCTGTAACCGAAGTTACTTTGTTTTGTAGCGGACTATTTGGGAGGTGTGAAGGTAGGTAGGTTCATGGGCTTTTAATACCTCATCAGAGTAATACCAATACAGAAATTAAAATTATTATCTCGTTGCTGTGAAACGGTCGGTCGGTCGGTTTTCGACATAGAACTTTGCACATATGTGCGTCAGTTCAAGTCGCCACAATCTATGTAGCACGCAAAACAAATGAAGAAAGTAAAAGAAATGCATAATATAGACAGTAAACAGAGGTGTGAGACAAAGGAATAGTAATAACGGAGAACAAAACAGTTTAATTGGAAATCATAAGTCACAAGGAGTGGATGCATCTGCGCCACTGGGAACGATTTTGAGCCATGTCACCAATTGTTTCCAACCATTGGTTTTTACCATCCCGAGGGCCCCAACCAGGAAGTCTACATCTTCCTACGTGGCTTAGATTAACAGTTGTCGATTTCATTGATTGGTGCCATGTTTTCGTTTGACCGCCGCTAGCTCTTTTCCAGCCTGGCCCTATATCAGCTAACATTGCCCGTCGAGGAAGGCGATGACTAGGCATACGTAGCACATGTCCTAACCATCTCAGTCGATGTAATTTCACCGTTTCGTCGATTGATTTCCCCGCCTTACCTAGCACTCGACGCCTAACCTCAATATTGCTCACCTTATTATACCACTTCACACGGGAGATAGAACGCAGACACCTATGATCGAACACAGCTAATCTTTTCATGTCTTCTGCTCTCAATGGCCAGGTCTCACAGCCATAAAGGAGGACGGAGCGGACTGTTGAGCAGTACACACGCCCTTTAGTCGATAGTCGGATATCACGTCTACGCCAGAGACGGCGAAAACTGGCGAATGCGAACCTAGCCCTCTGTATTCGTGCTGAAATTTCGTCTGAGATCAACCCGTTGGGGCTGATGGTACTTCCCAAGTAATTGAAGCGGTCAACGTGTTCTACCACTTCACTTCCTATTTCTAATCTAGGGGTCGATGAAGTCCAATCCTGCAGCATCATCTTACATTTTACAGGGGCGAATCGCATGCCAAACATACGGAGATTGTTGCTCAGGGTGTTCAGAAGACTCTGCATTTTGTCAGAGTCCTCGCCTAGAAGGACTATATCGTCTGCATATTCTAAGTCAACGAGATTATTCCCTGGTAGCAGGTCAATCCCTGAGTCGCTGAAGTGTGATAAGGTTAAGTCCATTAGTACGTCTATGATGAAATTGAATAGGAATGGGGATAATGCTGTGAAACAGAACAGTTTCTGTATGAAGATAAGAGTTAGGTAGAATAAAATTTCTGAAAGATGTCTGAATTAGATAATAAGGCTTATACCGAAAATGTAAGTAGTAATTATAAAATTGTATAATGTCTCATACTGACAAACAGTTAGAATGTGTACTGGTATACATTAATTAGTCACCATGGCGTGTAACCGTACGATCATAAATTCTGATAAAACTACTCTTTGGTTCTCCCGAACAGGTTCATACAGAAAGTTGTGAGTAAAGTGAGTGATAACCCCAGCCAACTTTTTGCACGAATGTAAATATCTGTCGGACACAATGCCAGTTACCCTGGTCAAAAAATCCCTCGAAGTCCTAAATGATACGGAATGGTCTGTTTCCAGAAGCCCATTGAAGAATAAGCAGCGACGTTAATAAAGAATGTATAATTTAGTGAGATATGAGGAGGAACCTAAGTTATCCCGAAAATTCTAAACTTCCTTATGTAGTGTATCAAACGGAAGATTTTTTTCGAACCAAAATGTTTGAAACAACCCAAAAAGATCAGAAGAAAAACTGTTAACAAGACAAGTGTTATTTAATTCAGTTTCCATATTAGTTGTTTATTTGCTTATCAGTCTTATATCTCCCAATGCAATTTCAATAGTACATATATATCCCCGTATGTAGAGTATTCAGCTGATGAGTTCTACCGAAATCTGATGAATTCATTAAATCCTGCTTTATTAACCTTTGCTGCTTGTTTTAAATTCCACATTAGTGCCGTCAACACTGAAAGAGTCTGTGAGTCCAGCCAAGTCTTGCTTGAAACTAAAATTTAAAGTCTGTTAACTTCCAGACTGTTTGAAGAAGAATACTGGTTCACCTCAAACAGAAATCTATTCATTTGAAAACATTCTAATACCGAAGCTAATAGAACGGAGACTGATAGAATATCAATAAAATTAATGAAGTCAGCTTTGGAACAATATTGCAGCGCCTTGTGTTATACCAACCTCAACTGACGATACACTAGAGCACTGTCCACTAACGACAGTATACCCATTCTTTCAGGATAAATAAAAAGCAGCTAATTAGTGACTATGATCTCATCTGTCTTGGCAGAGGTACTCTAGAAACAGAATCAAAGACCACAGTGTAATCTGCGAAAGGTACATAGAACACATATCTGAACTCTTTTTCGAGTCTGAAAACAATATTTTGATTCAGAATACCGGTAACATCCGAAATAGTCCTCCTTCATATATATCCTTTTGATCTATTTTCCTTCACAAGTTTATGTTTATCCTCCTTTATCGAGACAAACTAATCCATTTTTTTTATAAGTCACAGTGTTATACAGTAATATTGACTGATGATGACGTTTCAAGCACAATTTATTACTGCTTATAATCATATCAAGGCAACATCGTTCAGGAATAAAACCTGTTTAGTCTCCTCTACTTTAGCTTTTCCTATTCCCCACTTGAACTGCTTATAAATAAACACCCTAATATATCAAATACTGAATTCGTCGTACTGATTCCTTTATGGTTTTGACAGAAAGCTGTCCTGTTTCTTACAGATTGGGATGGTCAGCGATCTACGCTAGTCCGATAGGACTTTGTCGGACTTGCAAACACACTAATTTCCCAGTTGTTGTGGCCGATAATTACTCGACGTGTAAGAAAGAAAAATCTTTTCCTGCCTGCCGTTCCCCTTCGTTCTATACTGTTGAAAATATCTGAAATTTAGGCTTAATTTGGAAAACCAACATTTTCATACTCCAGTCTAGTTAGTGGGAAGGCAGCATACCTGGAGTACTGGTTTTTTGAAGGAAACGCCTTACTGCGTGTGTATCTTTTCGAGCTAACAGCATGATTTCGTCCCTGGACTGCTGACTGATTGAGTTTCAACATAGGATTTTGCACAGGAATGCAGCAGTTCAAGTTGCAACAACATATGTATCACACAAAGCTGGTGAAAAAAAGAGAAAAATTCAAGTCGTGCCACATTTTCATTCGACGACCTGTAACTCATTTCCAGTCTAATCTTACGTTAGCTAACATTGCTTGTCGACGCATACGGTGGCTAAGTATGTGCAGCATGTGTTGTGTTTGTCTCTATCGATTCACCTTCTCAGCCTCATCAATTGACTTCGTCCTAAGACCCTGAATGTAATGTGGGCGATTTACGGTGTTATGAGAATTGCTTTTGCCCTAATCACTATCCAATTAACTTTTATGGTTTAGTGCCAACCATAAGAACATTCATTTTAGCCAGCAGAAATCTTTGGGTCATTGTGAAATGTCAGCTTAACTACCATATAAAATTTCAGTGTTTTGATACGGTACAACTTTAATATCACTAAACTATCGATTATTTGCCGACAGTGATTGTTTAATACCATCACTTCACTCCCTTCACCGGCCGTAAAATTTCCAGAGAAGACTGAATAATGATATGCATCCTGCAGATGTTTCCAATTGCAGAAAAAACCCACCAGGACACTAAAGAGAGAGAGAGGGTGAAAAACAAGGATCTCAGCAAAGATATCTCGGCAATTTCATCCTCAAAAGCTGTGCAATAGCATTTCTATATATATAGGTTTACTTATTTCTTAAAATTCAATTTTAGATTTTCTCGTCGATTGATTGGACTGAAGTGCTCGGTCTCAGGTTGACGTGTCGGCTTCTTGTGCAGGTGCTTCGACGATGTCTGGATAAGTAATTAGAAGTTAATTGGTGGATGGTGACTAGCAGTCTCGATGGGAACATCATCACTCACTGTGGAATGCAGGTACATCCAATTGACGAGTCCAAAATAGGACGAAATACGCATCGTAGATTCCACAGCTAGTCACCATCCACCAGTTAGAAGTTCATATAGCTACAGTTATCATTCCACTCAGCATCATGACGAAGGAGATTAATGTTGATAATAGTTCTCAACCGGATATGAAAGTTTGAAGCTGTGAACATATAGGTCACAAGGGACACAGAAACAAAATTACATCGAATCTGAAAATAACTGCGTAATATCTAAAATAGCGTTTTTTACGAAAACAAGACGTACATAGAAACAAATAGAGGCAATGGTTTTTTTCATAACTGACGATGGAAAAATGAAGAGAATGAAAAAAAAGTTAAACAGAACTTGATATAGAGAGGATGGACTAGTTTTTTCAACACATAGCTCCGGCTTTTCAATACATATGGTGAGGGCTTGTACAGTACAGAGAAGTCGGAAATACACTGCATTTGGTTGATTTCTGTTGACTTTGTGAATGACTTTGAGTGATTAATCAGTTGAGATACCATCTGGAGAATAACACCCTTAGTGTTGCTTCAGGAAAGGTCTTTTTCAGGGAACTAGAGGTTCTCCTCATCAGGATATCTACCGCTAAGTCTACTCTGAAGTACAGGTTCATATACAATATTTTCGTTAGCACTGAACTTCATTCTTCTCTTTTTGGCTTTAGTTTCATGTTCCTCGACACAGAAAGTGTTAGGTATTCATCTTCAACCAGGATCTTTTTGAGAAGCCAGAACTCTTCTTCTAAGCAGTCATTGTTGTAAATTTTTATGATTTGGTGGGTAAATGAAATAATGAAATCTGTTTTACGACTAACAGACATCCGACTGCAGAAGTATGTTAGTTTGCCATTCCATAATGATGGATAGATCTTCTTAGAGTCTCATCAGCTTTTCTAGTTGATTCGACATTCAGAAATGGAATCTTTGATTCATTTTCTAATTTAATTAAAAGATTCAAATTATTTAATTCTTGCAAGATAAAATTTTTGAATCAGAATAGTCATAACAAACTACAAAGGTATCGTTGATATACCTTCTATTCACCAGTAATTTGTCGATCGTTGGTTTTCAACTTCAGTTTTGCCAAACTCTCCATAAAGCAGTCTTTCAAAGTGAGTCAAGAGGAGAACCCGTGGCTATTCCATCTTTCTGCATGTATCCATCGTATCACAGATAATTCGGATCGTTTCACTAAAATCGCTGTCACAAGTACACCTCTGAGAAGTAAACTTAAATTACCAGGCGTATTCACTTGACCTAAGTTCACGAAGGAAGACATGAAATTTCACTGCTCTGTTTGATTCACTCAACTGCACTTTCATATCATAGGTCCTGAGGATACCTTCAAAATGGAGTCAGTGTATGAATGATTGCAGCAAAATTCATGCATCAGTTATCATCAATTCCATCTGATATCCCTTATACTAATTCTGTCGCTGTTTTCATAGTGAGAGTGTGATTCCTTTTTTAATTAACCCTATATATATGTATATATATCTATATATATTTCTGCATTTACTTGTACTACTTAATCATATTGAGTAATATAATTCTATTTAAACTAATAATCTCCATTAAGACATATAAACGAAGAATACAGCGAAGAAAATTCTCTTTTCATCGATTTGATTTTCATAGCCGTACAGTCGTATATCATTACAGTAGACATTAACAATAAGTTTTCTTGTGTTTGTGTGTCAAAGGTTGATAGGGAGTGAAAATACCAAAGTGCGATAATATTTAATTGGTGGATGGTGACTAGCTGTGGAATCCAGGATACGCATTTCGTCCTATTTTGGACTCGTCAACTAGATGTACCTGCATTTCCCAGTGAGTGAGTGACGATGTTCCCACCAAGGCTCGGACACAGTGCCCATAGTTTCAAACGCCAAAGCGTTATCCACTAGACCACTTGGGCCGTGAGAGCCGCCTCTTGTGCAACGGGTCATGTTAATTTAATTCAATTCTAGGTTTTCTCGTCGATTGATTGGACCGAAGTGCTCGGTCTCAGGTTGACATGTCGGCTTCTCGTGAAGATGCTTTGACGATGTCTGGGCACGTAATTAGGATTTAATTGGTGGATGGTGACTAGCAGTGGAATCCAGGATGCGCACTTCGTCCTATTTTGGACTCGTCAGTTGGATGTACCTTCATTTCCCAGTGAGTGAGTCACACTAGATTAGATATATGAATGAATAACTAAATAAGTAGAGATCAACCTCAATTTCAATATGCATGTGTGAAATAGGTGGTTGGAAAATAAAGTACATTCGGAAATGCTAATATAATATGATGGAGTGAGTAATGAGTGAAATGTTCATAAAATAGTAGGCTAGATAAAATGTTAGAATATGATTATATAAAGTGAAATAAAATAAAACAAAAATGATGTACTACTCACAAGGAGAACTGACAGGTCTTTAAAAAAAGTCTATTCACGGAGGATCAACGTGGACAGGACAACTGACCAATTTTTACAGTTTCGTCTCCAGAGACAGAAAAAGGAATCTAATTCGTTCTTTCTCAACAAGGGTCCAAAAAATTTGTAGTGATGATAGTACTGTGGTGAGAGCTGGCTGCTAGCCAAGTTGATAGACAGTAATTTACGTCAATGTTTACGTCCCCAATATTGGTCGTGAGAAAAATAAGAACAAAGACTGATTCAACAAGCAATCACATAAGACTTTGCGTAGGCGGATATAATTTGCAGATAGATAATCTGAACTTCAAGAAACGACCACAAAGAGATGAAAGATTAGCGTTCAGCGTGAAACCACCAATCAGAAGACTGTTTTTTTTTGCTAACAACAATCTACAATAATGTACATGAGAATCTATAAATATCTGTTGATTTCCTAAATAAAGGATTTGTTACCTGGCCCTTGTCTTCTGTTGTTACAGTATTTATTGATGAACTCTAATAACTGAAAAAAAAACCTTCAAACAGAACGAGTATCCACTACGCTTCTTAGTGGCCAATAGAAAATTACGTGGAAGAAATGTAGATTGATAATGTAGCTAAACATTTTATCTAGTCTACCATTTTGAGAAAATTCCACTCATCCTATGTTTCCATCATATTGTATTCACATATTCACATTCCCAAATGTACGTTATTTTCTGATCATCTATTTCACACATGTCTATTGAGCTTTAGGATGACCTCTGTTTATTTATTTAGTTATTCATTCATATATTTATCTAATCAAATCAATTGTGACTCATATTCCTATAGACCAATATTACTGGAATATAATTATAATTTGTTTGATACTATCGCACTTTAATATGTATATATATATATATATATATATATGCTATTGTACAGCTATGAAAATGAAGTCGTCAAAAAAGAATTCCCTGAAATAGTAGACAGGAAAATAAGTAGACAGATTTAGAACGCTGTAAATCAAGAAGGATAGTATTAGATAGTTGGAGGCAATCGGCAGGAAGCCTTGGACCTGTGTTTCGCGCTAGTTGGTACTCCTCAACAAGGCGAGCACAAATAGCTCAGTGGTAGCGTTTCTGACTGCAGCACTGGGTGACCTGGGTTCGAATCTCAGAAGGGACATGAGTTCTTTCAGGTTTGCAGATACACCCTGCTGACAAATGCCAACTAGCACAAAACCCAGGTCAAGCAAGGCTTCCTGTGGCCGGTTGCCTCCGACAATCTAATATCATCAAATCAATGTGCACCGTGATGGATGGCAAGCTACCTAGAATGGTGGCCACATTACAAACCTGAATGATAGAATTCAGTCTGCTCCAAAGAAAGGACTAGGCATATCACACTAGTTAGTTACTAGCGTCCAATCAAATGTTAACATTTTATTTTATCTATGGTAATTTTCATCTTATAATTAAACTGTATTCCCTGCACATGTTCCCCTTACTTTTACACCTTCTCTCAGATTTTGTTTATGTGGATCTCTCTTTTTTCTTGTTCTGTTCATTCTTCCGTTGTTTGTTTCTGACCGTGGATCTTTTGGAAAGTAGCTGTGCTTTCATCATTTTAACAAGCCACTACAGTACTTCTGACGGGATTCAGTCTTGATACCTAACAATTTGAAATTAGCAATTTGCGTTCATTATTCTCATCTTCAATATTTTATTTTACTTTTATTTTGATTACAGCTTGATGCTACACCGTATTTTCAGTACAAGTATGGAATTTTCAGCATGGATATCGGTAGCCCAAATTTTGCAGGCCGAGCATAGATATTGAGTGTGCGTCGGTAGGAGGTGGAACCCCGGACCATGTGCATGGTCGGCGAGAGTCCTAACCACTATGCCACCGACGCACACATACCGTGTTCTAGATTTTTCCATCTAACTGAAGAATCTAGTTTATTTGGCCAAAAATCCACTGGTTAATTATCATTCTGCAGTGTTTAGGAGACAATTTTATCATGAAATTTTTATTTCAGTGTCTGAAGCACTTTTCAGGATATTTCCTAATTCCTATTTGACTGTAAACCATCGATGTGTTGAAAAGTAATCCAGAAACATTTTTCATTCTTACCTAACTTCTTTAATTCCTTGAGAATTTCTCATATCATTAGTTAAACAACTGTTCTATGGCGTTTAAATTTCGTGACACAATAAAAGTGTGTTAAACCAACTCTGCTATTCATTCATAGTAGGTTGTTATAATACACTATAAAAAATGTAAACTTTCTGGCCCCTAGAAAAGCGATTTATTTCATAAATTTTAAAAAGTATTACTAGCAGATGTGGTGTGTTTGTTAAAGGTTGTTTTTGAACAAATAGAAAACTCAGACAATATGATAGATAGACAAGAAGCTTACTTCTCAATGGGTTTTTGTATCATGAATAATAAAAAGGATAAATTCTGAAGAGAATAATACTCTGGTAGATTGTAAGAATGTAATATTCTCCAACCAACTAACTAACTAACACGAATACGTGCTATTAACACACAGTGTGTTTTTGAAACGGAGTTTAAGTCCTTCGGTAGTTGAAGTATATGTTGCTTATCAGTTTTTATAAAGAACAGAACACCTTTTTTTAATTCCACATTAGCTTATTTTTTATCAAGCAGTAAAAACGTTTCTGACAGAATTTATCTACAACTTTGAGAAATGGAATTATACAACCATCGTCGAAGATTTATTCTCTCTAGGGAGTAGAGGGATTTTTCAAATATTTGAAAGAGTTTTCAATTCATTCTTATTACAAGTGTTTGGTGGTCTTATACGCATAGCTGTTTTTTTAAAAAATTTCTTTACGTTCCTAGTGGGACATAGGGCTTCAAGCTAGAGGCTTGAAGTTTCTATAGCAGCGGTGATTATTTATACAACATGGTGTTGCTAGCCTTATGCCCAACCTTCCGTCTTTACCAGTCTTATTACTGGTTTAGCGAAGTAAGGGAGTGCGTCCATGGCCGGGGATGGAATCCTGGACCACCTGCGTGGTCGGCGAGCATTCTACCGCTGTGCCACAGACACATCGCTGTAACTCACGTTATCTTCAGATTTCTTGTAACACTAAAACCCGCCATTATTGATTTCACTAGGATTTCTTTCTTTGATAAACCAGTGAACTCCGGATGGCTGTTTCGACTTGTGTATTCGACTCACAAATAATTCTGAGAAATTTATTAAACCAAATTATACTGTTTAATAGGCTGAGTAGAATACTTTAGCGGAAAATGTTTATTTCTGAATGAGTTTGTTGCTTTAAACTGTATCTGTAAGAAGCCATTTGTAAAGTTTTGAGGTCATCTAGATACGTTGATGAATGACATATACCTTCTGAAGTATATTACCTAGGAGATGATGCTATTTTACTGTGTGATACAGACAACAAACTTATTAATGTAGAATGAGATTTTGATATTGCCAATCTTAGACTCTTCTATAAACAGCAAGTATTTGAGTATAAACTCTAGTAGTATTTTCATGATTGCATCACGTCCAAATGTTAACATGTGATTCGCCACTGTCAAATATGAAATGATGTTGCTGAACTACTGTGTAATAACTCCCAGTTTAAAGACTGTGAATGACTTGACTGGTAAGGCGTATTTATCACTTCACTTATTTGAGAAGTTGAGTTGGTCGAAATATACATTTCTGCTCATTATGGTTCTTTTGGATTGTTTTCTTTTTCCTTACATTTTTGTGCTATGTATGGAGTGTGACAACTTGAACAGTCATGATTCGAACATTGACGATGAAGGTTAGAAAGCTGAAAAGAATCTTCAGAACTTTGACTTATTTGTGTTTTCTGAGCTGGTTGATTCAGTTGCAAAGTTTTCATCATCCCCTCTTCTAGACGACATCTTCAGCTCAGGTTTGAGTATGGAATGCACTCATTTGAATTCCCCATGAATGATATAGTTGTGTCTCCTGGCAATCATTGTCGTGACTGGTTGTTAATTTGCGTCTCTATTGATCATCTGTATCGACTTGTAATTTGGACTTTCTTTTCATGTGATTTACTTTTTATTAGCTGGTAAATTTGGTCTATAGCCATATGTTTGTTAGTTGCTGGTTGATTCACTTGAGTACCTACCAGGCTTCAAGAAATTCGCTGGCAATATTTTTGGTGTTTCTTCTATTTAAGATTTCTGCTTTCTCCCAATTATCAAATTGGTGTCCATAATTATCTACATGCTCTGATATGAGAGAATATATATCATGCTTTTTTACAGTTAGAATTTTGAATATATTTGTGCGTTGAAGTTTTAGTAGCAATTTGGTTAAGTTTTGGGGGTGGAGTTGCTAGCACCACCCCCGAACCCTCCCTCTTTATCCGGGCTTGGGACCGGCTAGAATACTAGTGAACTAGTAATCTAGGCGAGGTTATTTAAAGTTAACTTGTGTTCTTGGATGTGGATTCAAAATGGACGCCCACTTTAACCGATGTAATGTTTACTGCAGTTGATACAATTTATTTCGTTATTGGTATTAATTTTATCTTCTTTCTCTGTTGGATATTTTGGTCTGCTCAATATCGAATGAAGTGATTGTGTTGGCTGGCTGGCTTGTATGCTATGTCTTTTTCAAACAGTCTTAATATTCTAGCCGTTATTTCAGAGATTTTTTTATACATGGTAGATTAAATTTTCTTGTGATTTTTGATGATGGTTTCTTGTTGGTGTTGTGACCCGAGTCTAAAAACTTTTTAATGAAATTATGAGGGTATTCGTTCTCCATTATTTTAGAATCTTCAGAATGTATGCAACTACTTACCGAGTGATAGCTCTTAGTTCCTCTGCACTTCATTGAATAACTTTATGCTGTTACAGGTTTATCATAAATGCTATAGGCGCATCTTCCGAAAACCCTACGTGCGAAGCACCCTAGACCATTGGAGCATTTAAACAAACGGATGTATAAATGATGGTTGATTTTATTCCCGAAATTGGGGTCGGTGTAGTTGGAATTCTCACTTGAGTTGAATCGGGATTATCTTCATTGTAACTTTACAATTCGATTCCAATTAACCAGACCAAAGTTAGTTAGTTTCCTCTCAATGAGATGATTTCGGTTAATCTTAATTCTTTTCTATAAGCCTTTGCTTACTGATAATGTCATAATGCCATTATTATTCTTGAGACATTTTAATAATGTTTAGTGCCTCTATGAAAATACTTGCGAATATAAAAGTGATAAAATATGACAGTTACCTCCAATGTCTACTATTTTTCTCCCAATTGACCAGATTTAAATCATTCAAATTAACTAAATAAATACTTTAGCTGAGTTTCTGTTTAAATTATGATCATATCTTTTGTGCCCTTAACAGCCTTCCCAGCTTCGAACTCCGTGAGGACACTGCATGCCCCCAAGCTTATTTTTGTTTTCATTGGAAGATATATCATCGGTTGGCTGCCTTACTGAATACTTTCAGTAGCTCGCGTCATTTCGTCTCTCTGATTTCAGAGAAGAATAGGTTGATTCTCGATAGCTTTTCCGTATATTGAAATTCCTCTAGCGACTGAGTTGATTTTCTGGGATAGGGTCACTAGCACTACCGCGAACCTTCCCTACTTTTCCGAGCTTGGAAGTTAAGCGTCGTTAAAACCAAGAGGTAGTGGACAGCTGTTTCATCCTATAATAAAACTCTATAGCAAAAGGCACCCATGACCTCACCAGATATCAAAGCAGAGACCTTCAAGTTACATATTTCTGTCCAAATAATCTTCTGTAGGTTTTCTTTAAATCACTATATACTATATCCATGATTCAATTAAAGCCGATAAGTCTATTTGAAATGGATAAATTTACAATATAAAATAAGTTGATCACGGATTGATATCAGTTAGAGAATCATTGAAAACCCACCAGGGAGTACTATACAGCTGTTCCCTCTGTCCTGGTTTGGGAATCATCAGCAGTACACACCCACCATCCAGGTTAGAACCCCGGACCTTCCGGTTACAAGGCAAGCTAGCTCGTATACCATTCAGCTGTCCAGTACTCCCTGGTTTTCAATGGTTCTCTAACTGGTATCAATCCGTGATCAACTCCTAAAAACAAAGCTAATCCTTACAAACCAACTATAGAAAATATAAAATAAAATAAGATAAATAACTTTTTTTAAACTATCTAAAAAGTTTGACCGAAAGTAAATTTGAAATGAAACACCTAAAATTTAAAACGGCTTTTATATATAATGAGATATTAAGTGTTAACGGGATGAATACTTTAAAGCATTTAGAATGTTTATTCCACATGACCTTTAAGTTTATCTAAGTTAACAAGGTCAAGCTATTATTATCACTTAATTTAAGCGTGATCTTTTTTACACGATTATGTTCATGAAAATATGTTTAATGAATTTAGATTATTAAGTTGTAATATAAACATCAGAAGTTAAATGAGAAAGCCATTCAAATGGCATTTATTATTTCATACATTTGGTTCTCTTGGTGAATTTTGATAGAGAAAGAAAGACCAGATTTGCAGTATAAAATGATATCAACATTCTATTTCACAGGTTCTCATCGGCTGCAAACTACCTTTCGATTCTGTCGACCGAGAGATTCTCTGGCGATGCTTGGCTGTAAAGGGAATGCCAAGAAAATACACTGCACTGATCAAGGCACTCTACTCGTACTCATGCAGCCAGGTGAGAGCTTACGGCGAGTTGTCATCTGAAGTGGTGACGACTAGTGGCGTCCGTCAAGGATGCCCATTATCCCCATTCCTATTCAACTTCATCATAGACGTACTAATGGACTTAACCCTAACTCACTTCAGAGACTCAGGGATTGACTTGCTACCAGGGAATAATCTCGTTGACTTGGAATATGCAGACGATATAGTCCTTCTAGGCGAGGACGCTGACAAAATGAAGTCTTCTGAACACCTTGAGCTGCAATCTACGAATGTTTGGCATGCGATTCGCTCCCGCCAAATGTAAGATAATGTTGCAGGATTGGACTACACTGACCCCTAGATTACAAATAGGAAGTGAAGTGGTAGAGCACGTTGACCGCTTCACTTACTTGGGAAGTACCATCAGCCAATGCCAACGGGTTGATCTCTGATGAAATCTCAGCACGGATACAGAGGGCTTGTTTCGCATATGCCAGTTTACGCCGTCTCTGGCGTAGACGTGATAGCCAACTATCGACCAAAGGGCGTGTGTACTGCTCAACAGTCCGCTCCGTCCTCCTTTATGGCTGTGAGACATGGCCATTGAGAGCAGAAGACATGAAATGATTAGCTGTCTTTGATCATAGGTGTCTGCGTTCTATCTCCCGCGTGAAGTGGTATGATAAGGTGAGCAATATTGAGGTTAGGCGTCGAGTGCTAGGTAAGGAGGAGAAATCAATAGAAGAGGCTGTAAAGCTACATCGACTGAGGTGATTAGGACATGTGTTACATATGCCTAGTCATCGCCTTCCTTGACTGACGGGCTGAAAAAGAGCTAGCGGCGGTCAAACCAAAACATGGCACCAATCAATGAAATCTACTACAGTTAGTCTAAGTCACGTAGGGAGGTGTAGACTTCCTGGTTGGGGTCCTCGGGATGGTAGAAATCAATGGTTGGAAACAATTGGTGACATGGCTCAAAATCGTTCTCAATGGCTGGCGCAGATGCATCCACTCCTTGTGACTTACGATTCCCAATGAAGCTATATTCTTCGTTATTACTATTCCCTTGTCTCACACCTCTGTTTACTGTCTATATTATGCATTTCTCCTACTTTCTTCTCTTGCTTTGTGTGCTACATGGAGTGTGGCGACTTGAACTGCCGCACACATGTGCAAAGTTCTATGTCGAAAAGAGACAGACAGACCTGAAATTACAATGGTTATAAAATATGGCATTTCATACTACAATGTTTGAAAGGTAACAGAGAAAACACTATAAGATGAATGCATCTGCAATATAAGTATTACAACTTTTAGTTTAAATCACCATCAGTATGTATGCTTTCAAATTATGAAAAAAGAGGTGGGGGGATGAGAGAAGACAGAAAATAGAAAAATCTAATAAACAGTGTTAGCCTGTATGTCAACATGGCAACTCAGGAAGGTTACAACTCATCAAATTGAAAACTTCCTCATGTGTATGACTAGTCAGTGTACTCAAAGTAGTACGATTACCAAGGGAGTGAGAGATTGCCTACAATATCTTTCTGAGTGCATAAGTTTGGTCTGAAACGCTCTAACGCAATTGCTTCAGCAAATCGTAGTAAATTCGCTAACCTTTGTGTGTTTTTTTATTTTAAAGGATTTGGAAATCTTTTTACGAGATGACCTGTATCCACAGGGTGTTTTTTCCTAATTGCACTTTGTAAATATCTGCTTCCTTTTTAAGCATAAGTTTCTTGGATTATGCTCTGAAAGCCGGATAGAAGCCCCTCTTTCTGTCCCTCAAATGTACTTGCTGCCGTAGATGCGCGTAAATGTATAAATGCGGTTGGAAGTAACATCTTTATTATTATCTCTCTGGTTACCGTATAGATCATATAAAAGTTTTATAAGAATTTATGAAAGTAAGGAAACTATTTACCAAACAAATGACACCATTTATTCATAAAATGTCTAGCCACTTTTTTTAAAGAAACTTTTTATGAAATCCTGATAGGTTTTATTTCAATATCTTCAAGGATGATTTTAGCTTATTCACAAAAAGTGTTTGAAGACGATCTCTAGGTTTGTTGATTTTATACTTCAGTAAAATATCTTTCTTTTCTCCTTCACGTTCCTAGTGGAACATAGGGCTTCAAGCTAGAGGCTTGAAGTTTCTGTAGCAGTGTTCATTTTTATAGGATAGGATAGCTAGCCTCATGCCCAACCTTTCCTCATTACCAGCTTTATTTCTGGCTTAGTGAGGTAAAGAGGGCGTCGGCCGGGGACCGAACCCCGAACCGTGAGTATGGTAGGCGACCGTCCTGACCGCTGTGCCACCGACGCACAGTAAAATATCTAATATACATATTTATTCCAGTTCTTGTTCTTTGACATTTATTCGTAGAAAATGTTTTCAACCACTGAGAAATATCATTCTTTGTAATGCATACTATTGATTGATGTCAGTAGTTTTGAACAGACCAAAACAGAAACTCTGGAAACGAATCAGTCAAGAATATGTTGCTCAGCAAATATACCAAAGAAAATGGATATGGGTCGGACACACGCTGAGGAGACCGTCGGATGATATCACACGCCAGGCCATCGCTCGAGAGAAACACAGGTAGAATATAACGAGTTTGGAGTCCGGGGGTGACACGGAGAAGATCGTGTGGGTATGAGATGAAACCTTATGGGTAATCATGGAGTCGACTGAGAAGGACTGCAGAGAACAGGGCAAAATGGCGATGTTCTGTTGAAGCCCTACGTTCTAACTGGAGCCTAAGGGAATGAAATTATAAAATTAGATGGACGAAATGCTGTGATCTAAATGGTTTTCTTTTCTAAATGCAAATGCTACTCCATCCCATCCTGAATGCTTATTTTCAGCAATCAGAATAGATTTTGATACATTTTAAAGCTGTAGATATCATGCATGAAAACTGACTGTGTAACGGCATCGCTCAGCTAAACTTCTTTCCCTCGCTTATCTAAGAAAAAAGAACTTTCTTTAAAGGCCAAAGAAGAGTGAACACTAATAAAATCTAATTTATCATTCTTCAGGAGGCATAAAACACTTATATTAATTAAATCGTTTATATATTAGGAAGTAAAATCATATTAAGAAATTAAAAATCCAATAATAATATGCAGCTTTTTGTGATGGACTTTAGGTATCATTTGGGAAGACCATTTTCAATTTAGACATTGTTCTTAAGGAAATCCATAATCATATCAATAGCCAAACTCATATCACACACAGCTGTCTGCCTACTTTGTTGAATAAGTTAACACCATTCAAGTGCTCAAGTTAAACAGTACACATATATATTATAATACAGTATAATTTCTCAGTTGGTTGTTCGCAAAGTTGAATTTGGCGGCCTGCTTGAATCATTGGGCTACCATGAATTTCCATCCAGTATAATGTATCCAATCGCCACATTACTGATCATCATTGAACAAAGCTTGGAATGGAAGTCACCTCTCTATCTCAACTTCATTGGCTTTGAAAAGGCCTTCGACAGCGTCGATCGAGAGTTTCCTTGGAAACTACTTCGCTACTACGGGGTATCACCGACAATTAAACATCTCATCCAACAGCTGTACAACAATGCTGTATGCCAAGTAATCCACAACGAGAAACTTACGGAATACTTCGAAGTGAGGACAGGAGTAAGACAAGCTGGCTGCCTACTATCGCCAATGATTTTCCTGATTGCAGCAGACTGGATAATGCGACAAACAGCGGGCAATGAGGAAACAGGCATAAAATGGACTCACACAAAAAACTTGGAGGATCTGATTTCCCACAAACTGGAAGATATGCAAGCGAAAAGGAACAAGTTGGCAGAAGGAGCACCCAGAGAAGATAGGCCTTCAGGTGAACATAGAGAAAACAAATGTGATGAAGATTCCAGGACAACACCATCAACAGCAACAACAACAACAGACAACAATCAGCAGAAATGGAAGGAACCTGAAAGAAACAACCTCTTTTACCTGCCTACCTGGGAAGCATCGTTTCAACTACAAGCCGAACTGATGAGAATATCAAAGCAAGAATCGGGAAAGCAAGACAAGCTTTCACTACTCTCAAGTCTGTGTGGAGGTCAACAACACTCAGCGTGAAAAATAAGATCCGAATTTTCAACTCCAATGTGAATTGAGTCAGTGCTACTCACTATACGGATCAGAGACTTGGCCAGCGCGTCATAAACAGCATCTCAAACAAACTACAGACCTTCATTAACAGTTGTCTTCGCTCAATACTCAAGATCAGATGACCGGACAGAAAAGATCAGCAACAGGGAGGGATCTCTGGGAGCGAACCAACCCAGCAGGAACCGATTGTGAAACAAATAGGCAGGAGGAAATGTAGGTGGATTGGCTGGCCATACTCTGAGAAAACAAGTCATCAAGTGACATCACTAGACAAGCCATTGCTCGAGTGGAACCCGAAAGGGAAGCGGCGAGTTGGTCGTCAGTGCAAGGATGAGGATGACTTGGAGGAGGTCATGTGAAGAGGAGATGAAAACGTGTAGGCAGACTCGGAGCCAAGTGAAGATTCTAGCAGAGAACCGAAGGCAATGGAGACTTTTGGCTGAAGCCCTATGTTCCTGTAGGAATTAAAGGAAACAATACTAATAATATATCAAATTTTCTTCTCTTCTTATTGTTTGAATAATTCAATTGCTTCCTAGAGTCGTGAAATGTAATTGGATTTCAATCTACAGCTCTGCATTTTTCGAGGAAGAAGGAAAATTATCATAAGAGATTGGTTTCTGCTAAGGATCGAACAGTACTGGGTCACATGATGTACTATAGACTACTATTTTATTTGGAGATCCTGGATGAAGAGAAAGTATCATGCAATAAATTACTCTGAGAATTCTATACACTATTTAAACATTTTGTTCAGGGTAAATATTTATGCGTAGCCATTGAATGTTGGAAATAATCAGATACCTGAGTGTGTTACGAGTGGTCGGTGAAAGAAAAAAGAACACAGAAGTCTTTGATCTTTTAGTAATAATTCAATTGCCACCTTTTTCGCCTTATATAATCGTCTAACTATGAAACTCCTAATCGGCAGAAACTTTAAAGTATTTCGTTTATTTAAAATGGGCAGAAAGGACATCTTTATCATTACCTAACATTTTAAACAAAATTAATCAATAGATAAGAGTCAGTAAAATAAATTCATTATCCGCCGACGGTATACTACTACTTTTCACATTTTTCTTTATTATTTCTGAACTTCAAAAGAAGTAGTGTATTTTATTTTTTTTTACTACATAATTGAATAAGTATGTGGAATTATCTCATTTTTTCACATCTCTAAAGATGAAATTGATAATTAAAAGATTCTTTATTTTACTTTTCAATGATTTAAATTGACTGTCTTAAAGAATTGAAGCGGAAAAAATAATGATGGTTGAAAAGCCCAGGCGAATACTTTTAAGTCTGAATAAGGATGGGGAAGTAAAAAAGCATTTATTCCGACAATTATCCTCACCCTAGAAAATTGTTTCTTAAAAGAAGAACACCACAAAACTTTAACTCTGAAAGTAAATCTGATTATGAGGTTATGAGGAAGATTTTGCGTCAAAAGGTTTACAAAACTTCCATTACACTTGAAAGGATTCTAGAGAATTGATAGTCATCAAGATTTTTTCAAGTATTGGTTTTATAGAGATTTTTGTTTGATTGGTTGGAGGATTTCATCATGAGCTGACATCAGTTAGTTAGAGAACCATTGGAAAACCTGCAGGAGTACTGGACAGCTGTTTCGTCATAGTTTGTGACTCTTCACAGTACGCACCCAGCGAGCAGGGTTCGAACCCAGGACCTTCAGCTGTCCAGTACTCCCAGGTTTTCCAACGGTTCTCTAACTGATGCCAGCTCATGATGAAATCCTCCAACCAATCAAAATTTTTGTTGTTGTCTTGAAACGACTTCATTTAGAATATCATTGAATAGTTAAATGATAGTTAATTCATAGCAGTTTTATCCCTAGTTCACGACTCTGCAGTAATGCAATAATCTTTCCGTAATTGTCGGATCTCATTATTATTATTGTTTCCTTTAATTCCTAGAGGAACATAGGGCTTCAGCCACAAGTCTCCATTGCGTTCGGTTCTCTGCTAGAATCTTCACTTGGTTCCAAGTCTGCCTACACGCACTCATCTCCTCTTCACATGACCTCCTCCAAGTCACCCTTGCACTGACGACCAAATCGCCGCTTCCCTTTCGGGTTCCACTCGAGCAATGGCTTGTCTAGTGATTTCACTCACTTGATGCACTGTTTCCTCAGAGTATGGCCAGCCAATCCATCTCCATTTCTTCCTACCTATCTGTTTCACAATCGGTTCTTGGTTGGTTCGCTCCCAGAGATCCCTCACTGTTGCTGATCTTTCCTGGCCGGCCATCTGATCTTGAGTATTGAGTGAAGACAACTGTTAATGAAGGTCTGTAGTTTGTTTGAGATGCTCTTTATGACGCACTGGCCAAGTCTCTGATCCGTATAGTAGCACTGACTGACTTCACATTGGAGTTGAAAATCTGGATCTTATCTTCGTTTTGATGCTGAGTGTTGTTGACCTCCACACAGACTTGAGAGTAGTGAAAGCTTGTCTTGCTTTTCCAATTCTTACTTTGATATCCTCGTCAGTTCCGTCTGCCTGTAGTTGAAACGATGCTTCCCAGGTAGGTAGAGGAGGTTGTTTCTTTCAGGTTCCTTCCATTTATGCTGATTGTTGTCTGTTGTTGTTGTTGCTGTTGCTGGTGTTTCGCAGAAATCTTCATCACCTCTGTTTTATCTATGTTCACCTGGAGTCCTATCTGTGATGCTTCTTCTGTCTACTTGTTGCTTTTCGCTTGCATATCTTCCAGTGTGTGGGAAATCAGACATATATCATCGGTGAAGTCCAGATCCTCCAAGTTTTTTTGTGTGAGTCCATTTTATGCCTGTTTCCTCATTGCCCGCTGTTTGTCGCACTATCCAGTCTACTGCAATCAGGAAAATCATTGGCGATAGTAGGCAGCCAGCTTGTCTTACTTCTGTCCTCACTTCGAAGGATTCCGTAAGTTCCCCGTTGTGGATTACTTGGCATGCAGCATTGTCGTACAGCTGTTGGATGAGATGTATAATTGTCGGTGGCACACCGTAGTAGCGAAGTAGTTGTTGGGTCTCATGGCGCACATTATTACTACTCAGTCATTCTGTCCGAATCCACTGAATCATATTTTCTCCCAGTTAGGAGTATAATGGAGCTATCATCAGGCATAACTGATAAGTCACTATCATTTCATATGATTCAATCGATCGCACTGATCATGAATTATTTCTGAAACTTAGGGAAATATGATGTGAAGTAATTCACTATTGACAACTTTATTATTGTTCATTTAAGCGATTTATGATTTCTGTTCTTTGGAAAAACTACGAGTTCTTTAAATATTAAGAAACTGCAGTTGACAACGAACGTTTATTCTGTCTCCATAATATGTTGGCAATAGAGGAGCTAGGTCGCCTGTTCTCACCATTTATGGGTTCTGAAGATTCCATTTGTTTCTGAAGCCATTTAGGAATATTCTCTGAGGCCCTTGCTTGCAGAGATCGATGAGTCCTCCCTATGTATGTGTGTCCAAACGTACATTCAAATTGGTAAATACAGTGGGATGTGACATCGTTTTTTGTATTTCCTAAGTCCTTAGATGGATATATATCTCAATTATTATGATCTTAGCTGCATAGCAGCTTGACAACTAGACAAAGATTGAACGCTGCAGTTAAAAAGACTTTTTATGCAGCTAATATCATAATAATTGAGAAAGTTAAGCCGATATAGCCATCTAAGCCTTTAAAACATGCAAAAAATGATGTTACATCTCACTGTATTTGCCAATTTGAATGTACGTGTGGACACACATACATAGGGAGGGCTTATCGATCTCTGCAAGTAAGGGCTTCAGAAACTTTATTCATTTTCTCTGCGTAATTATGCTTTTATCAGATAGATTTTCATAATTCTTATTTTATGCATGAATTGCTGTTTCCCTGAAAAAAGATCGTTAGTTTGTAGGCGAATTAACAATTATAAGTGTATTATATATTAGAATAAAATCTAAGTTAATGAAAGAATATGGAGAGAGTATATTATAGAGATACACATAAATGAGTTATAAAAGGTAATGGTTACTTGAAAATACAGTTAAAGTTTGCTTCTACAAATTAATAATATAAACCACAGATACGCTTCCTTGTTACGTCGTATCCACTGGCAGAATTTGTTCACTGGTTGTTGAAGAGTCTTCGGGCGAGTACGAGATGTTCTTGTAGGTTCGGGAAAGCAAGGCAAGCTTTCATTTCCCTCAAGTCTGTGTGGAGGTCAACAGCACTCATCATGAAAAATAAGACTCGGATTTTCAACTCCAGTGTGAAGTCAGCGCCAATATACAGATCAGAGACTTGGCGTGTCATGAAGAGCATTTCGAACAAACTACAGACCTTCATCAACAGCTGTCTTCGCTCAATGCTACTCAAGATCAGATATCCAGAAAAGATCAGTAATAGGGAGGGATCTGTGGGAGCGAACCAACCCGGCAGGAACTAATTGTGCAACAAATATGCAGGAAGAAATGGAGGTGGATTGGTCATACTCTGAGAAGACAAACCATCATCAAGTGACATCATGCGCCAGGCCATCGGTTGAGTGGAACCCGAATGGGAATTGGTGAGTTGATCGTCAGTGCGAGGGTGACATGGAGGAGGTCATTCGAAGAGGAGATGAAAGCATATGGGCAGACGTGTATCCAGGTGAAAAGGTTGGTGGAGAACCGAACGCAATTGAGATGTGCGACTGAAGCCCTATGTTCCTTTGGGAATTAAAGGAAACAATAATAATAATAATAATGTTGGTTCTAATGAACCCAACTTTGGGATTAGCAGAGGAAGTAGATAGGAGAAACCAGTGAAAAGACGAAGGGTCGGACAGCACGAAAGTCATATATATGTGACAAAGAAGTCGATTAAATAAAAGTTATATACCATGTGTCCATTTTAAATATACGGCAAAAAATGTAGAAATTGGTTGTACAGGGCTCCAGAAGTTTCCACAATTTTGTAGAATGCTTAAGACAATAAGCCTTAATAAACATACAATGTTTCATACTTCTGTTTCATCAACGATGAATACATCTTACAAAACAAAGAGAATATTCAAAATTGAGGCGAACTTATCCACTGAACACTGTTATTTATTATTATTATTGTTTCCTTTAATTCCTAGAGGAACATGGGGCTTCAGCCACAAGTCTCCATTGCGTTCGCTTCTCTGCTAGAATCTTCACTTGGCTCCAAGTTTGCCCACACGTTTTCATCTCCTCTTCACATGACCTCCTCCAAGTCACCCTATTTGTTGTACCTATTTGTTGTACAATCAGTTCCTGGTTGGTTCGTTCATTGCCAGAGATCCCTCCCTGTTGCTGATCTTTTCTGGCCAGCCATCTGATCTTGAGTATTGAGAGAAGACAATGGTTAATGAAGGTGTGTAGTTTGTTTGAGATGCTCTTTATGACGCGCAGTGCAAGTCTCTGATCCGTATAGTAGTACTGACTTCACATTGGAGTTGAAAATCCGGATCTTATTCTCATTTTCATGCTGAGTGCTGTTGACCTCCACACAGACTTGAGAGTAGTGAAAGCTTGTCTTGCTTTTCCGATTCTTGCTTTGATATCCTCATCAGTTCCGCCTGTAGTTGAGACGATACTTCCCAGGTAGGTAATTGAAGGAGGTTGTTTCTTCGAGGTTCCTTCCATTTATGCTGATTGTTGTCTGTTGTTGTTGTTGCTGTTGGTGGTGTTGCCCAGGAATCTTCATCACCTGCCTCTGTTTTCTCTATGTTACCTGAAGTCCTATCTTTGATGCTTCTTCTACCAACTTGTTGCTTTTCGCTTGCATATCTTCCAGTTTGTGGGAAATCAGACATATATCATCGGCGAAGTCCAGATCCTCCAAGTTTCTTGTGTGAGTCCATTTTATGCCTGTTTCCTCATTGCCCGCTGTTTGTCGCATTATCCAATCTGCTGCAATCAGGAAAATCATTGGCGATAGTAGGCAGCCAGCTTGTCTTACTCCTGTCCTCACTTCGAAGGATTCCGTAAGTTTCCCGTTGTGGATTATTTGGCATGCAGACTGAACACTGTTGCTTCATACATATTACTAAGATGGTGGTAACACTCATATCTATGTGAATGAATAAAATAAACAATAAACTCTACAGGCAAGTACAAGAATTAAAATGCATGACATTTTCCTTCATTTTTGTGTATAAAAGCTCATACAAGTGAGTCTCACTGAATATCCATTTTACATGGAATAAAATAGACCAAAAAGCATAGAATAATGTCGATACAATTTGTTTCATCGGATTCCTATCAGCTCTGTACAAAATCGCAACGTTTTTATTGTCAAGATAAACAATATTGACATGATTTAATTCAAAGGAAATAGTGACATTGCATAGAAGAAGTTATGTGACAATATGTCAACAAGGGACATATCTTAATGTCAGTAAAAAGTTTGAGCACTGTGGAACAGATCAAATAAATTATAATTATATTTCAATAGTTTACACACAATGATAAGTTTTTGTTTTTTGGTAATATTTAGAACGAAATTACTGCCCGTGTTCACACCACTGTTGGAATTGTTTTGTTTTTATTCTCACATATATGATTTGTACTTATATATATATATATATAGTTCATTTTTTTTGTTCATTCATTTTTGTGTATTCAAAATTATATTCCAGGTTGTTGACAGTTGTGCTGAGTCGCCCTTGTTACGTGTATCCGGTGTGACCTTAATAGATATAGATTCTAAAGTAAATGGTGGATGGTGACTAACAGGGGAATCCAGGACGCGCATTTCGTCCTATTTTGGACTCGTCACTGGATGTACCTGCATTCTGCGGTGAGTGATGATGTTCCCATCGAGGCTCTGACCCAGTACCCATAATATGACCCGTTGCACAAGAGGTGGCTTTCGTGGCTCAAGTGGTCCAGTGGATAACGCTTTGGCGTTTGAAACTATGGACATTGGGTTCGAGCCTCGGTGGGAAATTCATCACTCAGGAAATGGGGAACGCAGGTACATTCACCTGACGAGTCTCAACTAGGACGAAATGCGCTTCCTGGATTCAACTGCTGGTCACCATCAACCAATTAACTTCTAATTACATGCCCAGACATTGTCGAAGCATCTGCATAAGAAGCCGACATGTCAACCTGAGACCGAGCACTTCGGTCCAATCAATCGACGGGAATATCTAAAATTGAGTTGAATATAGATTCTGTTATAAGTCTGTCTTTCCATTTGTTTATATTAATTTTCAAAATACAAACAATGTCCCAATCAATATTGTGGTTTTTGTCCCATGCATGTGCAACTTTAGACAAATTTTTTCTAAATTGTTGTAGGCTTGTGATCATGTTGGTTGACCTTCAGTTAGGCGTTTACGTTCATTCACTCTTATTTTGAGTGATCTAGACGTTTGACCCAGATGTTTAGTCTGAAACTTGGCACAAGATATTTTGTAAATCACATTGTTTTTATCTATCATTTTTATTGGATCTTCCAGTTGATTTACCTTAGTTTTAATTAGATTCGTTAGTTTAAACGTGCTGCGAATTCCAATATTGTTGAGGTATTATTAAAGCTATTAGCATTAAATAGCGAAACGTCAGTACAGACAATATCGTTTTGTTTTTCATTCATTGGGAAATACAAAAACCTTTATTATAATGAATTGTTGAGGTATCTTCGAATTGCCTCTGATATACCATTTTTGTATGGTATTGTCATTGTATTTTTGCCTCCCCCCTTCTTGTCATTCTCTGGTTTTACCCTTTTTTTTCTTTTTCATATTATCTCCGGCAAATTCTTTTGGGTGGCTGTTGTCGAGTAACATTTTGAATAGGAAGTTTTCTGTTTTTAATTCAATTTTGATTTTCCCATTGATTGATTGCACCTAAGAAAACCCTCTTTATGAACCTGGAATTCAAAGGTGACATCGCAGCAGAAATGCTTAGAAACCACCTTTCTAAATGTCTGAAGAAGACATTTCCAACAGTCACTTTACGTATCACATTCTTTAGCAGACACTTAATCCAGTCTAACCTTAAGGATAAGATACCGCTTTTGGACACTTCAATGTGTATTTATCAATTTAATTGCTCGTGTGGAGCAAAGTATATCGGCCGTACGCAAGGTCAAGTCCACAAACTTATTCTGGAACACTGTCTAGCTTGGTTAGCCAGAGGAGAAAAGAAGAATAGCAGCAGCTCTATCCTCGAATACCCCGTCATCTCCGGACATCGAGCACCCTATCATGAATGCTTCACATACTCCATCTTTACACAGCTGGAGCATTAGTTATTCGGGATCTGAAACCGGACCTCTGAATTCAAAAGCGCAACATACATTCGCTCCCCCTACCATGGCTAGAGTAAAGTTCTTTCTATAATCTTACTTCTTCTTTTTTATTATGTAAGTTTATTATTAGTACTATTATTATTATCCTTATTACCATTATCGTTATTATTTTATTATCATTATTATTCCCATCACCCATATTTTATTACTACTCTATTGCTGTTTATTAATAACTTTACCTTTTCATACAGATTTTATATAAAAACACTTTATCGTCTTTCCACTAGTTCCTGTTCATTCTACACAAGCTTATTGATTAGTCATTATCTCACACTTATTACGTCATGCCAACTTCTGCCTCTTTTCTAACTTACAATTAGTCACCTCTTCTAGGTCGCACCTAACATTGTGTAATACATTTTTCGAGGGCAAAATTTACCAGTATCTGATTGGTCTAAAGATTTCTTCGTTAAATATAATTACGACTGTACAGTTCATGAAAATGAATCGTCCAAAAAGAACACCATCACTCTCTGAGGAATTCAGATACATTCAGATGAGAGGTCCCAAATAGGACGAAACACATCCTGAATTCCACTGCTAGTCACCATTCACCAAATTACTTCAAGGGACATAACCTCTGAGATTATATTTACAAATTTACATGTTCTTGTCAGAGTAAACTATGAGAAAGAAAAGTCGATAGTTACCTGTTTCCTTTGACACACGTAAAGAAACTTACATCCCGAAGTAATTAATCGCACTAACGTTTCCACCTTTGTTCTTTTCATTTACTAGATACAATAAGGAAATCAAAATTGGAGTGGAAATAATCAGGAAACAGCTCAGTTCAACTCTTGGTGTGTTTTTCTGGGTTTGCGTCTGTGTCGATTAGCAATTGAAATACAAACTCCTAAGTCCACCAACAGATTATCCTTATGAATAATCATAATTATTTCCCTTGTTCATTGTTTTATATATTTTAGCAGTAATTAAAATTAACTGGTTCTTACTCATATTATATTTGTCATCCTATTCTTATATCCATAATTACTTATGTGATTAAAGATGTTTTAATTCCTAGTGATATAACATGGACAGTGATTAATTCTAATTTAGACATTATTATTATTGTTCCCTTGGGTTCCTAGTGGAACATAGGGCTTCAACTACACGTCTCCACTTGCTTCTGTCTTCTGCTCTACTTTTCACCTGCATCCATGTTAGTCCATACTGTTTCAACTCCTCTTCACACGATCTCCTCCATATTACCCTTGAACGTCCCACTCGCCGATTCCCTTTCGGGTTCCACTTGAGCTATGTCCTGACGCGCGATGTCACCCAGCGGCCTCCTCAGCTCATTGAGTGTCCAATCCACCTCCACTTCCTCCTGCATATTTGTTGGCCGATTGGTTCTTGTTTTGTTTGTTCCCATAGTTTCTTGTTGGCGATTCTTTCCGGCCATCTGATCTTCAGTATAGAGCGAAGACAGTTGTTGATAGAGGTCTGCAACAGGCTGTTGGAAATATTCTTTGTCTAATTTAGACAGAGACTTTTAATATTCAACTATTTTTTCCAGTTTGGCGAGTTTTACTACTGTTCTCTATTGGACTGTGAATATATATTTCAAATTGTTATTTCAAAAAATTGTATTCCTTTGCATATTTTTTGGAACGTAGGGCTTCAAACTTGAGCTTTGAGTTTTCAGTAGCAGTGTCGTTTTTTTACAGGATGTGGTTGCTAGCCTCATGTCCTACATTTCCTCTTTGTTTGGCTTACAACTCGCTGGGATAGGTAAAGGTGTGCACCGGCCGAGAATCAAACGTGCCGGCCACGTGCATGGTATTTTGAATTATGGATTTTTCCTAATTCTTATTCTTCTAACTAGTCTTATTTTAATAATCTAACCCACTACTTCGGAGCAATTGGAAAGATAGACTTCCGCATATAACCACTTCAATGTGCATATATCAGTTCACCTGTTCTTGCGGAGCTAGGTACATAGGTCATTCTATGCGGGTCTTATCAAAACGTGTTAGAGAACATCATCCAGCATGGCCGCAAAGAGGAGGCACTGGTTCAGTCAGAAGCGCAATAACTGAACATCTTGTTAATACCTGCCACAGGATCTCAACCGACTCATCATTTATAGTCACCTACAAAGTAAACAAAAATCTGCCAAAGACAGTGTGCTTCCGACTTCTTTGTACTGCGGAGGCTCTCGCCATATGCATCGAAAAGCCGGAGCTTTGTGTTCAAAAGAAACTAGTCCAACCTTTACAGCTACCATGGACCTAGTTCGGTATGTTCCCTTATCCTTCAGTTTTTTTCTTTTTTTTTGGTAACTGTGTATGTAATTTTCTCTCTTTACCTTCATTCAATTCACCCTATTATTTCAATTATAAAATCAGTTATTTTAAGTTTGTTCCCATGCTTCTCCTGATCACACTTGTAATCCGTTTAGAATAACCATTTTACAATTATATTCTAATCCTGTGTAATTTTTTGTTTCTATGCCTCTTGTAATCTCTATTCACACTTCCTAACTTACATTTCAAGTTGAAAATTTTGATCTCAATTTGTTTCCATACTCATTTTGTTCACACCTGTAATTCGTTCTAAGCCTCTTGTAATTCATATCAATTTGAAAACAATTATCACCTTTTATTCGCCTTTAAAACTATTTCTCCAGTTGTCAAATATTAATTTTGCATACGTTGTAACTGTTATCTAATCCTATGCAATCTTGTCTCTAAGCCCCTTGTAATCTATATTCGTACCTTCAAACTTTCATATCAAGTTGAAAATTATTATCACCTTCGTTACTATGTGGAATTAAACAAATAAGAATTGTATCCATGTAAACTTATCTATATA
Source organism: Trichobilharzia szidati (assembly GCA_944472155.2). Taxonomy (NCBI): domain Eukaryota; kingdom Metazoa; phylum Platyhelminthes; class Trematoda; order Strigeidida; family Schistosomatidae; genus Trichobilharzia; species Trichobilharzia szidati. The sequence goes on along the minus strand of OX235271.1, from coordinate 177,994,343 downwards.
AATGTGATTGTACAGCTCTTGAGAATGAAATCGCCGAAAAGATATCTTTGCTGAACTTCTTGTTCTTCTCAATCTAATAATCTATACATCAGTCGTAAGACACTTCATACACTTATTCCCCCTTTATGGATTTGAGGAAAGCAAGAACAACAGTTTGTGATGAATAAGATGGTAGAATCATTTATTTCATTGGCTTCTCATCAGCTGCTTACAGTGTAGAGATATTATCATTTTTATGTGCAGAAAGAATTCTAACATACTTGTAATGATTATTTGATGTCAGTTGTCACAGAGTTCAAGTTGAAACAGAAAAAATTAATGTAGGCATACAATAGTAAAGGAGTCACATAATAAACACAAAAGGTGATTAAGATGACGAGTAACTAATAAATTAAGTAACAATATACTGAGTTCACTTCAAATCATGGAAACAAAAGATAAGCAAGATTACACTATTTTGATTGGACACTAGTAACTAACTAGTGTGATATGCCTAATCCTTTCTCTGGAGCAGAGTGAATTCTATCAGTCAGGTTTGTAATGTGGCCACCATTCTAGGTAGCTCACCATCACGGTGCACACTGACTTGATGACATTAGATGGTTGGAAGCAACCGGCAGGAAGCCTATATATCAAAGGGGAGATGGTTAAGGCTGAAGATTACGTAGTCAAATGAAAGAGAGAATAAAGACATCCAGTTACCGGGGCACAAAAATACAGTCTGCGTGAACTGATTACTGAGTCATAAGTAATGTAGCTCTATCTGTGTCAAAGTATTTGTCAAAATCTCTTTATCTAGTGTGAGATTCGGTAACTAAGCTATGGGAAAATACACTTTTAGGCTTTGTGATGCGCTATGATTTGATATTAGAAGTTAAGAGGAGTCATTTGCTGGGATACCTTTAACGTAGACTCTGTGTTTTTGGGACTTATCAGTAAGGTGAATGTGTGATCTTGAGAAAAAACAAAAAAATAATGTTCCAGTCTATCCTTCAATGTGAAACCTAACTTTATGTTTCTTTTTTAAGGATAACAATTGTCAATCTTGAACTACGCAAAAGTTAAATTTTATGTAACTCTGTCTTTTTTATCCCTGCTCGGCCATTTTAATAACTACCCTAACATTCCTTCTGTTTCCTGCCTATGTTATTCCCTTAGGTCATGGAGGACACTTAATTTTTTATTACTCTCACACGTGACTTAAGCTTTTGGTCAGTTTTAGGACATCAGTGATTCTAACTTCTTAGTTTCTTGTTTGTTTTTCTAAAATATTTATTCACTTATAAGCCAAAGTGTAAATGAATTTTATGATTTTATCAAAATATCCGGATTTCTACCATCTTAAATCAATGTTATCTTTGTCGGCCAAGCAAGTAGCCTGGGTTAAATTCCCTCCCGATACAATCCCAAACCGACTAGTTTACTAACCTGCAGTAAGCTTGGTTAAGAGGGAAGTTTGCATATGCAGCTTGAAGCCTCATATCCCCTTAGGAAAACAATGGAATGGAAAAAAATTTATTCCCTTAATCGATGTATTCTTCTCAACATACAGCAAGTAGTTTGAATATTTTTCATTGACATGTTATGCTTTGCATTTTCTTCTCAATCTATTCTAGCTTTTGAATGAGAAATTTTGTTTTAAATTTCAGCTTCTGCCATGAGTCAATACGTAATGCATCGAGTGAAATATAACGATTTTAATGTGGTTGCGTTTTATGAGCTAGGTGATTTAATTGTGAATAATAAAAATAATAATAATTTTGCTCTATTCCAGAAACGGTACTAGTGGTACAGTGTGGAATTTTCAGCTCATATCTACAATATTTGCATCTCATTTTATCAAACATTTAAAAAGAGTATTTCAAAAAATAAATATAAAGACAACAAAAAAACAAAAATAATTAAAAAATGTGAAAAAAAGAGACCAAGAAGTAGAAAGGAAAATAAACAGCCTATAATAATATCTCAGTATTGGGTAGTGGAAGCTATGATATGATTATGCATGGTGACAGTAAAGCTATAGTCATACAAGAAGTTCTGAAATGATATTTAAGAATGTTTATCGCCAAGATGATCAGTTAATTTGATTGAACAACACTAAACAATCATAAAATAAAATTTCAGGTTTTTTATCAGGTCTAATGTCGTGTTTGTGGTGGTAGTGTGAGTAATCCTGCATAATACAAAATTTAAAGATGATGATATTGGCTTTCACAAGCAAGATTGTCAGTTAATGTTACCGAACGAAAAAAAACAACAACAACCGCAAAACTAATATTGCATGATGGTTAATGACAGGACAGTTTTGTAATACTCATAGTGCTAATATAGTCGGAACCAGTAGATACACAAAAAAGGGAATAGAGTAGAGTACAAAAAGTAAGCTATGTTAATAATTTAGGTAGCTAAGTATGTTTAAGAAGGAGTTCACTATAGAATACAAAATAAGAGAGAAATAAAAGAGCCAAAATTGTTATTAACAACAAAGCAAGTCATAGGTTTCGCGCTTAACATTGTCTCTGTCACTTAGAACACGGGCCAAATACGGTATCGTTGAACTTTGATTGTCCTTCTAGACAAAGTCTTCAAGGCAACCTTCAGTAGGAAGTAAACATATTCGAATTCTTCATGGATGATACATTTGTGTCTCCTGACAATCTTTGTCCTGATTGGTTATCAGTTTGCACTACTAATTACTGATTTTCAATTCGACTTTCTTTTTTGTCATGTAGCTTATTCTGTATCGTATAGTTGATAAGTTTGATCTATATAATAATGTGTCTGCTGATTGCTAACTCATCTTAGTAGTAGGCTTCTAGGAATTCCTTGGCACTTTTGATGTTTTCGCTGTCGTGTCTTTTGACAGCTAGTTTATATTCTTGTATTTGGTGTCAAAGGGGACGTCAACTTTGACCAGTGTGATACTTATCTCACTTCGTGCAGTTTCTTTTGTAAATGATGCCGATCTTGTCTTCTTTTAATGTTAGGTCTTTTGGTCTGCATGTGATTTGAATAAAAAGATTTGTCGGCTTGTGCGCAATATATATTCCAAATGATTTTAGTATTCTAGCCGTTTCAACAGAAAATGAACTGATTATTTCATAAATGTCACTGTAAAGATTCATATATATATATATATGTATATATGAATCTGCTGATATATATATATATATATCAGCAGTTAACACATTTAAAATTCCAGCCTAATGAAACATATTTACCTCTCGGTTTCAATTTTTAGCGAAACTTAATTTGCTATGATATCCGTGTTCATCTTCTGCTATTTGCCATCTTATAATGCTTCTTTTGTGATTATATTATTATTATTGTTTCCTTTAGTTCCTAGAGGAAAATAGGGCTTCAGCCACAAGTCTCCATTACGATCTGTTCTCTGCCAGAGTCATCACCTGGTTCCAGGTCTGTCCACACGTTCTCATCTCCTCCTCACATGACCTCCTCCAAGTCACCCCACCTTCGCACTGACGACCAACTCGCCGCTTCCCTTTCGGGTTCCACTCGAGCAATGACTTGTCTAGTGATGTCACTTCATAGTTTGTTTCCTGGGAGTATGGCCAGCCAATCCATCTCCATTTCTTCCTCCATATTTGTTTCACAATCGGTTCCTGCTGTGTTGGTTTGCTCCCAGAGATCCCTCCCTACTGCTGATCTTTTCTGACCGGCCATCTGATCTTGAGTAGTATTGAGCGAAGACAACTGTTAATGAAGGTGTAAGTTTGTTTGAGATGCTCTTTATGACGCGCCGCATAAGTGAGTAGCACTGACTGCACATTGGAGTTGAAAATCCGGATCTTATTCTCATTTTAATGCTGAGTGCTGTTGACCTCCACACAGACTTGGGAGTAGTGAAAGCTTGTCTTGCTTTTCCGATTCTTGCTTTGATATCCTCGTCAGTTCCGCCTGCAGTTGAGACGATGCTTCCCAGATAGGTTAGTGAAGGAGGTTGTTTCTTCCAGGTTCCTTCCATTTATGCTGATTGTTGTCTGTTGTTGTTGCTGTTGGTGGTGTTGCCCGGGAATCTTCATCACCTTTGTTTTCTCTATGTTCACCTGAAGTCCTATCTTCTCTGGATGCTCCTTCTGCCAACTTGTTAATTTTTGCTTGCATATCTTCCAGTTTGTGGGAAATCAGACATATATAAGTCATTGGCGAAGTTGAGATCCTCCAAGTTTTTTGTGTGAGTCCATTTTATGCCTGTTTCCTCATTGCCCACTATTTGTCGCAGTATCCAGTCTACTGCAATCAGGAAAATAAACAAAGCAACAACTACAGATTTTGCAGAATAAAATTGTAGTTGTTGCTTTGTTTAAATTCATTAAGGGGAACAAATATATGAAATCAGGAAAATCATTGGCGATAGTAGGCAGCAAGCTTGTCTTACTCCTGTCCTCACCTCGAAGGATTCCGTTAGTTTCCCGTTTTGGATTACTTGGCATGCAGCATTGTCGTACAGCTGTTGGATGAGATGTATAATTGTCGCTGGCACCCTGTAGTAGCGAAGTAGTTTCCAAATCACCTCTCGATCGACGCTGTCAAAGGCCTTTTCAAAGTCGATGAAGTTGAGATAGAGAGGTGACTGCCACTCCAAGCTTTGTTCAATGATGGTCCGTAATGTGGCGATCTGATCAATGCATGATTTGTTTCTCCTGAATCAAGCCTGTTCTGGTCGGACTTTCTCATCCAGGGCATGTTTGAATCTCTTCAGGATGATGCGGCTTAGTATTTTGCTTGGGATGGACAGGAGCATAATTCCGCGCCACTTCTTGCATTGACTTAAGTCTCCTTTCTTCGGTAGTTTGAATAAGTATCCTTTCTTCCAATCCTCGGGTACTTTGCCTTCTTTCCACACCTTCTCCAGTAGTGGCGTCATCAAGCCCGCTGTTGTCTCTGGGTCCGTTTTCAATGCTTCTGCTGGTATTCCATCTGGTCCTTGTAGTATAATTCACTATGTAATCGACATTGCACAAATTGACACAGTACAACTGGATGATAATTCAATATTATTTATCATTGTTTCCTTGGATTCCAAATGGAACATAGGGCTTCAGCAGCATATCTCCTTTTTGTCCTATTTTCTTTAGTTCTTTTCATCTGGGCTCACGATTAGTCACTGTCTCTCGTCTCCTTCTCACACACTCTCATCCATGTCACACTCGGTTGACTCACTCGTCGTTTCCTATTGGGATTCCATTAGAGCTTCTGTTTGGAACGGGATGTCATTCGACGGTCTCCTCAGTGTATGCCCAATCTACCTCCATTTCCTTCGGCATATTTGTTGAACAATAAGCTCTTGCTTGGTTTGTTGCCAGGGTTTCTTGTCGCTAATTCTTTTCGGCCATTTTATCCTCACTAAAAGTCTGCAACAAGCCGTTGGAAATCCTATCATCAAACGCCAAGTTTCTGACAAGTATAGAAAAACTGACTGACTGACTTTACATTTGTGTTGAAAATCCGAATCTTGTTCTTAATGCTGGTTGAGTGAGTGCCAAATATTTCCAGACTGGTTCCAGGTTGATGAAGGCGTATCTTGCCTTCTTGATTCTGGCCGCCTTTGACATCTTCATCCGTTACGACTGTATTCGAAACTATGCTTCTTAGATAAGTGAAGGAGGTATACTGTGTCGAATCTCTTCCATTGATGCTGATTGGGGCAGGTTGTGGATTTTGTTGGTTGGTTGGTTGGTTGGTTATCTTTGGCACCTCCGTCTTCACTATTTTCACCTGGAGTCCCGTCTCCTCTGTCTGCTTCTTCATTCACGTTGTTGGTTTTTGCCTGCAAGTCTTAGAGTTTGTGTGACATTAAACATAAATCATCCGCACGTGAAACGCAGATCTTCTGGAGTTGTCATGTCAGTGGTTCAGCGTACTTCTGTCTCCTCGCTCCCCACAGTGACACAAAATCCAATACACTACAATTAAAAATATCATCGGTGATAGTAGGCAACCAGCCTTGTCTTACTCTTATATTCATTTTAAACACTTCGATGAGTTTTCCATTGCTTATCACCTGACATGTGACATTTTCATATAGCTGTTGAATAGAGTCTCTAAAAATTTCAGGCACGCCATAGTTTTGAAGTAGTTTCCAAATCACTTCTCGGTCTACGCTGTCTGTTGAATGCCTTTTCGAAGCAGATGAAGTTGAGGTACAGGTTTGACTGCCATTCTATGCTTTGTTTTATGATGACAATGCGTAGAGCTGCGATTTGATCAGCAAAAGATTTGCCTTTCATGAACCCAGCTTGTTCCTGAGGGCGGAGTTCTCTATCCAGTATATACTTTATTGTCTCCAGAATCATGCGACTTAGTATTTTACTTGGCGTGAACAAGAGCATTATTGCACACGAGTCAGTTCTGACAGAGGCCTAAATTAGTCGCCCTTCCCTGGTAGCTGGACAAGGTAGTCAGTCTTTCTTCCAGTCGGTAGGTACCTTTCCTGCCTTCCTTCCAAACCTTTTGCAATAGTAGCGTGAGCACATCTGCTGCAGTCCCTGGGTCCATTTTTAGTGCTTTAGGGGGGGATTCCGTCTGGTACAGTCGCCTTCATAACTGGACTCCAGTAGCTCGATATCATTCAGGATTTCTTCTTTCGTTGAAGGATTTGTGTCTACTGACTGTTTAGTGGCTGTTGGTGATAGTAATGTGTAAATTAATAGTAAGACCACGTAGGCTGGTTTTTGGTTAAGGGAAAGCTTTTATTGCAATCAGCGATACGGTAAGTGAAATAGAAATCTGGGTTGCGATAGCATTTGTATCAGAGGTCTTTAGATTTCTAGCTCTACGCTCTGCAGACCAACCTATTCCCCTCAGCTACTCACCAGGTCTTCATTGCAATCACATAAAAGATTATCACAATCTTTGACGACTGGACCGAAATGATGTTTCGGTCAGGAGTTGAATCTATTTATCCAGGTTGGTGGAACACTGGGCTGATAATCTGGAAGTCCATTATTTGAATTCTCCCGCAGCCCGCATCAGTATGAAACTACATACTACAAAAATACTAATACTGTTACAATACTCAAACTTTACTCTTATTCTTATGAACACTTGAAATTACAATAAGTATATCTGACGCTTAAATCTATGACAATTTGAATACCTTTAATAGTTAGCCACTGTTTAAATGCTTGACAGTGTTGCATTTATGTATGTAATTACCGTAGCTCCATTAAACAATTAATAATTAATGCAGAATGTATAATTGATCACTGGCTGTCTATAAAACCATTGCAAATCTAATTAACTTCTTTTATATGACTTAGAAGGTAAAGGTAATTGAGAAACCATAGCTCACTTAGTTTCACTTCATCTTTCTACTTTCAATGTATAGTTTTGACATTAGTGAAAGTCACAGTAGTTTTAAGGAAGTTATTAGAAACAAAGATGTACAGACAATTACGGACTGCATCCTTATTAGTCAAGTGTATAGACTGAGAGCTTTTTTTGGGTCATTCATGGATAACGAGACACATTTCTGATTGCACACTGGTCAGTAACTAGTGTAATGTGTCTAGTCCTATCTTCAATGCAGACTGAATTCTATCAGTCATGTTTGCAATGTGGCCACCATGCTAAGTGGCTCGCCATTACGGTGCACTGTGAATTGTTGGTATTAGATGGTTGGAGGCAATCGGCCACAGGAAGCCTTGGACCTAGGTTTCGTGCTAGTTGGCACTCATCAGCAGGGCGTATCTGCAACCTTGAAGGAACTGATGTCCCTTCTGAGATTCGAACCCGCGTCACCCAGTGCTGCAGTCAGAGACGTTACAATTGAGCTATTAAGGCTCGCGACTGACCTCCTGTAGGACTGTATTGGATATTTTTGATTGCACACTAGTCAGTAACTAGTGTAATGTGTCTAGTCTTATCTTCAATGCAGACTGAATTCTATCAGTCATTTCATACATTTCAGAATTTTTCACTCATCACTGTTGATTAGATGTGGTTGTTCTGTATACTACTTTATAAGTTTTGTAATGGTGTGACAAAGTGGAATCACTTAGAATATTTATAGTCAGCCTTATTATAAGGATTGTGTTCACTCACATAATGTCATTGGTGAATAGAATGTTAAAATCTTTTTACTGAACAGAACGACCTATTCTCCGTACTTTCTGATGAAAAACACCCGTCAGTCCATTATTAAATCACTGTATAACGATTTGTGTCAAAGTGGATAGCTATACACTAAATGTTTCATAATCGTGTGAAGGTCATCTTTAGGAAAGTGTTTCCGTAGTTTGTCATGTGTCTAAACAACAAAGGAAGTATACTGGATCAAATTGTTTTTACTTGCCCCCAAAAACAGCATATTATTATTACTGTTTACTGAATGAATAAATCTGATAAACAAACTAACCTGAACACATAAAAGTCATCTGTCATAGTGATTTATTCAAACCTTTGAATTCATTGTTTGTATGACGACCATGTGCGTCGGTGGTATAACGGTTAGGACGCTCGCCGACCATGCACATGGTCCGGGGTTCGATACCCGGCCGACGAACTCCTTTACCTCGCTAAACCAGTAATAAAACTGGTAAAAAGGGAAGGTTGGGCATGAAGCTAGCTACCCCATCCTGTAAAAATAAACACTGCTACAGAAACTTCAAGCCTCTAGCTTGAAGCCATATGTTCCATTGAGAACGTGAAGGAATTAAAAAAAATGCTTTCTTTTCTTGACATCTAAAGTGAAGTTAGAAAGTTTTCTGAATACCTTGATATGATTATGAACAGTAGATTGTACTGGTGGAAAAGTCATCTAGTTATTTTAATACTGCATCAGTGTGTGTGTGTGTGTATTGAATCAAATGAAGTTATGTAATATAGAGTAGAAGAGTTAAAGAATTTGAGAGTAAAATTAATCAACTATGTGCGTCGGTGGCACAGTGGTTAGGACTCTCGCCGACCATGCACATGGTCCGGGGTTCGATCCCTTGCCGACGCACACCCGATATCTATGGTCGGCCTGCAAAATTGGACTACCGATATCACATGCTGAAAATTCCATACTTGTACCAAAAATACGGTTGGGAATCAAGCTATAATAAATAAAAATAAATAAAAAAAAATCTAACAATGTGGGGGTATTGATACAAAAATAAAACTTGGACACTGTGATAGAGTATAACTCCATTATGGATAAAATTTTATTTTGATAAAATCACACAGTATTGTTATACAGTAATATCTATTGATGACGACGTTTCGAGCACAATTTATTACTGCTCATAATCATATCAATGTACTCACACAACTTTTTTGCTTCATTTATATATACATGAGTGAAAATGATTAGACATTTGAATAGAAATCAATATAAGATAAAGTACATTCAGAAATAATAGTATGAGTGTTGTCGATCAAATACAGTCAGATGAGAAATAAGATGTTTTCATGGTAAAATAAATAACAGCATCTTGTTAGAATGTTATAATGTGAATTGAATACATTCTAACATTATTTATTATTCTCCGATTTGAATGGTGGTGATAATATCCTCCATATCTCTGGCATTTGCGTTGAGTCACTTCTATTGCATGTGTTGGGTGTAGACTCGATGAACCAGGCAGGATTCAGTAATCAATCTCTCTCTCCACCTCCCAATATTACTCTTTAGGATTTGGACTCTGTCCCACCCTATTGTGTGGTTGTGTGTTCATGCATGCGGTGCTATAGCTGAGTTTTTTTCTAAATTACTTATCTTCGGGGGATCAATCATTCTAACCTTAGCTAAATTCTTATGTTCTGATAGGCAATCTGACTAATCCTAATCTATGTAGTTGACTTAAATCATAGTCACTGCAAATTATTTTGTAAATTACATTATTTTGTCAAATTTAGTCAACCTACAAGGTCTTTTAACCTAAACAGCTTGCCCTACCTGAATGAGTTTTTAGGCTTAAATGCTACCCTAATTCCTGCTTTATTGAGAATCCTACGTATGTATTCAATTCGCATTATAACATTCTAACAAGTTATCTATTTTGCTGTAAAAACATCCTATTTCCCATCTTATTGTATTTTATTGATAACACTAATATTATTTCTGAGTGTACTTTATCTCCTATTGATTTGTATTCAAATGTCTAATCGATTTCACTCATGTATGTAAATGAAGCAAGAAAGTTGTGTGAGTACATTGATATGATTATGAGCAGTAATAAATTGTGCTCGAAACGTCGTCATCAGTAAATATTACTGTATAACAATACTGTGTGATTTTATCAAAATAAAATTTTATCTATAATGGAGTTATGTAGGGTATTGTTTGATATTGTTCCTTAATAAATACTATTTTATAATGTTGTTCGAATTAATTTTTCTTTTTGTGATTTGAGAAAATTTGGAGCTTGGCATCTCAAATGCCCTTCTCACAGTGATAAAATAACACTTATCTATGGTAAATATCATGTGCTAACTTTTAGGTTCCGGGATCAGTCATTTGAAGGCTGTATGTAGTTGGAGGTCTCATGCATTTTGGCACTTATTGCAGCGTGTGCTACTGATATGATCTATCAGTATGCGTTGGTTAAGTTTTGGGGGTGGAGTTGCTAGCACCACGCCCCAACCCTCCCTCTTTATTCGGGCTTGGGACCGGCTAGAAAACTAGCGAGCTAGTAATCTAGGCGAGGTTACTTCAGCAATCTTGGTGAAGTTTTATTCACCCGTCGTACATCGGTGAAATCATATATTTGACTATTAAGTTGCTCAGATGCCTAGAATCCTAAACACAATGCACTGCCATGTTATGATGATTAATGACCGATAGACTTCGACCTGGATTTAAAGGTATTTGTTCAACAACATTCAATGTAAATGATAAGTTCATTCTAAGTATTAGCTCATTGAATTACTATTTTGTGATCGTTAAATGCAGATATTCTACTTGTCTTCATTTAACTTCTACTGTAACTGGAGAGGATAGAAGACTTGGTAATAGAAATTAATTAAGGAAAAACACATCATATATATTTATACATTCTTTGCCACATTAAAGATAGGCTAAATCACAGGGGAATACATTGTTTTGATTGGTTGGCGACTGGTCTAAGATCAAGCAAGTTATCCAGTCAGGTCATTTCATGTCCACAACGTAAACTAAATCCATATTTGAGGAATAAACACTTCTTTCTACCTCTGCAGCTAGCCATTGACTTAAAGTACTGATTACATTTTAGGCTGCTTCATATCAATCCGCATCAAGCTACACTATACTACTGCTTGTTAATTTTAAGTTAAGTAAGATAAGATAAAACCAGTCACAATAATAGAAGGGTATTCAGTTTGATGTACTGTTTTTAGTTACTGAGCTTCATTCTTATTGTTGTTTAATCTTTAAGGAATCGGTTCTCTTGTCAATATATTACATCATACTGGCCTTCTTATTACAGTGTGCTCAAGAACTCACTTAAACAACATTAGTAACTCACCTGCTGTGGAGCCTATAAATACATAAATTCTGTATTACCTTTCTTAATATATTTGATATTCTTTTGTGTGTTCTGTTGTGCGTCGGTGGCACAGTGGTTAGGACTCTCACCGACCATGCACATGGTCCGGGGTTCGATCTCCTGTCGACGCACACCCGATATCTATGGTTGGCCTGCAAAATTTGGGCTATCGATATCGCATGCTGAAAATTCCATACCTGTACCAAAAATGTGGTGTGGCATCAAGCTGTAATAAAAAAAGAATGTTTATATTATCAATTACACATTTTTTTGAAATATAATCTATAAGTGTTACTAATTCAATGCCATTTAAAACACTAATGTTGTTAATAATAATTTTTTGGTTATTTTAGGCATATAATCCAAGAACTCGTTGAAGAGAAAGTTATAGAAAGGATTATTCTTCGTTCACTAAACTCAGTCTTTTGAAATTTGATTGAACATCTTTAATCAGTTAAAATGTTGTAAGCAGTCTGTAGCGTTGAATGCTCTCAGTGAGTTCCTGAAGTATAAGGTGAAACTTTGTGAAACGAAGACTGTGATGGATTTCATTGATTGTCGCATAGAATGAAACCGTTATCCTTAAATACGAATCCAAAAGGTGTACCAAAGATTTAACTTATTCCTAAGTCTGTTGATTTGATTCTCTTGTGTTAATGGATGGTTTAACCACTCGAAATGATGGAAAATAGAAAAGTTGTAAAAGAATTTTTAAGCATTATCTTAATAACTTAGTGGGTGGTGACTAGCGGAATTCAGAATGCGCATTTCGTCCTATTTAGAACTTGCCATCTGAATGTATCTGCAATCCCCGATGGGTGATGGTGTCCTTACTGGGATTCGAACCCTACACTCATCATTTCAAACGCCAGAGCGTTATCTACTAAACCACACGGGCCATGAGAACCGCCCCAATGGGAACACTGTCACTCATGAGAATACAGATACATACGGATGACGAGTCCCAAATAGGACTAAATGCGCATCCTGGATTCCACTGCTAATCAACTTTCACCAAATTACTTCGTGTTAGTCCTCGGACTTCGTCAAAGCTTCCACACAGGGAGCTGATATGTTCACAAAGGCGGAACATTTCAGTCTAATCAGTCAACTGGAAAATCAAAGAATTTGAATTACAAATAAATAATTTATCTGAGTAGTTTAACAATTAGCTACTTTTACTAAACCGAGTTTTTATTATCATCGTCATAATTATCATTTTCAGAAGTGCCCAAGAATCTTATCTCTATACAAGTCAATTCACTATCAGTGACAAGGCATTTTAAATAAACAATATTATTTATATTAGCAAAACAAACTTCATAAACATCGAGGTGCTTGCGAAATACATATTTATTTAGTAAACAATTTCAGTCACGTACATTAAATTGAAAATTCAAAACATTTGCGTAAATATTTCATGTTATTCGGTAATAATTAAAACTGTAAATGTAAGAATTACGTGAATAGCTTAATATATATATATATATCTAAATAATATAAAACTGTAGTGACTAGTGCCTGATTTTGTCAAGATATATAAATGCAAATAACTCTAACTAACAAGTCTTGAAAAAGACTAAAAAGATTTTATAAATAAATAATCTGTAGAATTTAGATATAATTGTCAAACAGTAGGGGATTTTTTTACATCTTTGGTCGAAGCAAGCGGGATAATAGTTACCCCCTATTAGGCGTATATATATATTACTATTGTTTCCTTTAATTCCTAGAGGAACATAGGGCTTCAGCCGTGCGTCTCCATTGCGTTCGGTTCTCTCCTAGAGTCTTCATCTGGCTCTAAGTCTGCCCACACGTTTTCATCTCCTCTTCACATGACCTCCTCCAAGTCACCCTTGCACTGACGACCACTCTCCGCTTCCCTTTCAGGTTCCACTCGAGCGATGGCCTGGCGTGTGATGTCACTTGATGGTTTCCTCAGAGTATGGCCAATCCATCTCCATTTCTTCCTGCTTATTTGTTTCAAAATCGGTTCCTGCTGTGTTGGTTCGCTCATTGCCAGAGATCCCTCCCTGTTACTGATCTTTTCTGGCTGGCCATCTGATCTTGAGTGGTATTGAGCGAAGACAACTGTTAATGAAGGTCTGTAGTTTGTTTGAGATGCTCTTCATGACACACCAAGTTTCTGATCCATAAAGTAGCAGTGACTTCACATTGGAGTTGAAAATCCGGATCTTATTCTGATTTTGATGCTGAGTGCTGTTGACCTCCATATATATAGAAAAATTTCTCATTGAATAACGCATGTCCTTATCCCAAAGAGAACATATAATTATACCTTGCTAACTAATAACAGAAAGTATAACGCTAACTGATTCCTTTTAACTTCGAATGTCATACTAGAGTGTGCCGCAGTGTACAACAGTGATACGTCTGACTGAAGGAAAAACAAACGATATAGCTGGGAATAACAGGTCACAGTGATTATTATCCGGCGGTTAGTTTGCAAATTATTATAGGCACCTTTCACAGCTGTAATTTGCTACTTTATCATAATTCAACGCACAATAAAAGGTAAGCGATAGGATGGATGCACATAATAGATTGTTTATGGTAGAAATATACTAGGGTAGAGGGTATTGTTAGGACTATAATAGTATTACGGAGTGCCCCAAACCTTTGTCAACCTCATTCAGTAGCTGGCTATATGATATTGCCATATGTCAAGTGATCCATAATGAAAAATTCAGCATAACCTCTAAAGTGAAAACGGCAGTAAGACAAAGCTACTTACTATCACCAATGAGATTCTTGGTTTTGGTGGACTTGATCTTGCGGAAAACTGTGGAGAATGCGAAGACAGGAATATGTTGGGCCGACTTTATGAACGATTTTTGTCTGATGTCACACAAAGGCGAAGAATTACAGGCTATAACCAACAAACTGGCAAAAAGAGAAGCCAAGACCGGACTTCAAATAAACATAGAGAAGATGGAGGTGATGAAGATATCTAATCGACGGTAACAGCGTAAACCAAACAGTATTAACGGAAGAAATCTGAACAGAGATATTTCTTTCACCTATCCTGGCCCCACTGTTTCAAATACAGACCTCGTGAATGACAATGTCAAAGGTAGCCAGGATTGGAAAAGCAAGACAGACATTCACTGCTTTGAAATCATTGAGGAAATCTTTAATAATAATAATTTGCTTTATTCCAAAACAGCACTTGTGATACAGAATAAAATTCTCAGCATTTTACTACAGTATTGCATCCAGTTAGTACATTATCAAAATAAATAATACATAAATAAATACAGCACATAAAATTCTACATAGATTAAGGAAAACTCGATTCATTATGATAACATACTGGCATGTCAGTAGCAAAGCCAAAGCTGAACAGTGTTTGAAGGTGTTAGAAAAGTAGGTGCTATCATATTTACTGGAGTAAGCGGAAGAAAGAAACAAATCAGCACATAACCAAAAAAAAGAAAGAGAAAAGGAAAAGAAAGAAAGAAAACGTTGTACCTATAAATGATATGATTTGGAAGGACGAGGTCCAGTTGTTCTACTGACTATTTAATAAGTTATACGTATCGCGCCTAATGCTTTCTTTATCACACAGAACACGAGCTAAGTAGGGTATGGTTGAGTTTTTGTACTTGCTAGTGTGAGCAAATAGTTTTCTATATAGGCTTCTGGTTTTGCCTGATGAGATGCAAGGGGAGAGTTGTGAGTGAAGAGTGTGGTGTGAGTTAGATAAAATGGATTTAGCCCATTTTTCACATGAGTCCATATGCAACAAGTATGGAGAACAAGATTCGGATTTTCAACATTTATTTCAAGTTAGCACGTCAGTATGGTTCAGAGATTTGGCATGGACGTCATAAAAAGCATTTCGAACAGCTTGCTATAAACTTTTGTCAATAGCTGCTGTCACTCTTTACTGAAGATCAAATAGGAACGAAGCAATCAAGAAAATATTGCTTAACTATTATGCTGAAGAAAACAGGGATGGAACGAATACACCTAGAGAAGGCTGTTGGGTGACATTGCAAGTTAGTCAGGCTGTCGAGATGAACCCGGGTCGGAAGTGAAGAGATGAGCATTCGAGGGGGAGATGTGAGCTTATGGACAGTTGTGGAGCCAGTCAAAGAAGACTGAAGAGAACGAGATGATGCCTTATATTCCACTGGGAGCTCAAGGGAATAATAATAATGTTTATAATTAGTCTTGCGACTAAGGTAACATTAACTGTTAACACAACGCCTGGATTCTGCAAACAGATGCTCATATATTTGGTTTACTTTTGGCTTACACCTATACATCGACTCAGACAGACAAGGTATTGTTTTATGAGTGGAAAATTTCTCTTCAAACGAATGCTAGACGACGATAGGATCAGTAATCAAATTAAAAATTAAACTTAACATTGTTAGCCAAGTAAAGTCCATACAGGAAGTGACTGTAATGAGATTAACAAATTATATAAATAAAAATAATTGGCACAAGTTTTTGGACAACAACAGATAACTAGGAATCAGTATAATTATGTCACAACGCTTATACAAGGTTGAGGATAAGTAGGCTTTCAAAGTAGTTTCTTCTGTAAGCATAGCTTCAAAATTCCTCCTGCGTGTAAACCAACACAAATGAATTGATTCATGAAAAATTCCCATTCGAACATTAATAGACAGAAGACCAGTAGTTCAGCGAAGAGTCTCTTTTCGGTGGCGAATTCATTTTCATAGCTGTACAATCGCAAATATACATGGTTGTTTTGTATGTGTGTGTACATTAAATTTGTCAAACGAAAATACAGTTAGTAAGTTCAGATGGATTGGATGTTGATATAAGAGGGTAGTAACAAAAGTGATGAGTTGTCACAAACGATTGTTAAAGAAGAGTTACGTAATAACGTGAATAGTTTGATGAAAGAGTTGTGCTCAGGGTGTATATGGAAACAAAATAACATACGGAATTACGCAAGGGTTTTAAGTAGTTAGAAAAATAAGCATACAAACAAAAGTTAAGTCAAATCAACGGAGTTTTTACCATGAGAGTAGAAGTGGTTGAATAATTTTCTTTTGTATGCATAGTTCTGGTTCTTCCAACTGAATGGCTAGGGCTTCTGCAATGCAAAGAAGACGGAAACGTATTGTCTTTGTAGATTACTTTGAAGAAGGCGTTTGTTGAGATGGAATGACCAGTGTTGACGAGATGTTCGATTATTGCACTCCTTATACGGCCACTACTTCCTTTCTGCAGCCACGCTGGATAGTGTCCTTTGACCCTTTTTGACAGGATGCGCGTTGAACGACCGATGTACCTGGCTCCACAGCAACAGGTGAACTGATATATACACATAGAAGTGGTCAGGTGCGGGATCTTGTCCTTTGGGCTTCTGCAGATCAGCGGGCAACTGGAGAACACTACTCTCAATGTTGCCACAAAGAAAGTTCTTCTTAAAGAAGTGGAAATTCTTCTCTTAAGGACATCCCTGAGTAGGTCACCTTTGAAGTCAAGGTTCATATAAAGTATCTTTTTTGGTACGGATGGTGTCTCTTGCTTTTCGATTTTATGTTTGACGTTTTTGTCTACGAATCTTGATGGATAACCGTTTTGTATGAAGATTTCTTTCAGGGTATCAGAGCTGCAGATGCGTCGGACGCGAGTGGCAAAAGATCTTATTAGGTTTCTTTTTCAACTGATTGGTACCCAGCTGTAGAAGCTTGTCAGTTGGCCGTTCCATATGGGTTTTCTATGGATGAACCTTCTTGAAGTTCCGTCAGCTCTCCTTGTAAATTCAACATCAAGAAAAGGGAATTTAGATGAATTGTATGTGACAGTCGACTTAAAGTTTGATAAACAACTTAGAAAGATATCTACAAGTCTTACCGTTATTCAGCCATACTGAAAGGCTTTCTTTCGTCATTCTAAAGACGGTTCTCACAGTGTGTCAAGCGTATCTTACTCATTAGAAGCTCATTAATTCCAAAATACTCACAGATCTCCACAGATGATGAAATATGCGTTTTCCTTTCAAATAAATAATATTCCTGTACATAAATCAAGTTTCAACATAGCAGATGGATTTGTAACTCTTAACCTTCTTTGCAGTAAATGTATCAGTGAATCTCGTTTTTACTTCATATTCTTAAATAATGATTTTTTGGGGGGACTATTTATGTCATCATTCTTGGGGCTACATCCATCATGTAATTTCTGATAAATACATCACAACGCTAATTCCGTTTCAACACGTTGCTGAGTTCCTCCATTTTTCTACCCATGCGAACATATTTCTGTAGTGATACCAGACAGATACTTGATTGGATTTCTCTCCTTTCAGAGTAGGATAAATTTATAGAATTTCTTATGTTGCTACATTAGCATACGTTTATCAAAAAAGTTTCTCATCTTACTGAGGACGACATCTTTAAATGGAATTTGATTCTGATTCTGAATTTTATATTTTAGAGTGACCATTCCATGATACATACCAAATAACTTTAGAAGTTGACGTTCACACGTCTAAATTCAACATAAAATGTATCATTTAAGTTGAACTGGTAAGTATCTACTGTCAGTAAACTTGGCAGAAGTTTTTTGGTCTGCAGTATTATCATAAACATCATCCAGCGATGGCTTTAAATAGGAACTCCCTGGAATACCGTCATTTTCTTGGTATGAAAGTTCATGGTTCATCTTGGAGTAGAATTCTTCAGATCTTCTGTGGATAAACCAAGAGATATCCCCCGCTGTACTGAGATAGACACTGAAAATTTTCTATTAGGACAATGAAAGCTTCACAATTAAGTCACCTAGCCCAATGAACACCACAATATATATATATATATATATATATATATACAGCTGTTTACAGCATCGTAACGCCCATAAATAGTGAATGTACATCTAAATCAAACATTTAATTGGACTTCAAAAGCTTCTGTCCTTTGAGTTACAAAAAAGTGACAGCATTATGTGATCGTGTAAGAAAGCTCTCAAAAAAGACCGAGGAAGAGCTATCCGTTGTGGAAAAATGCCTACGTGATAATGGTTACCAAAAACATTCATCAACAAATATGGAAAACGTAGTGTTGACAAGTTGAAGTACAACACAGTAGAGAAAAAGCTCCTCTTTCTACAGCTTGCCTTCGGAGGTGATGATACTGATAGTGGAATAAGATGCAGAATGACCGCTGCACTGAAAAGAACATATCCAGTCACCAAGCTTGAATGTTTATATCAAACGAACAGTTATTAAAGTCAATCAAAAGTGGGTAGACTCCCCCATTATGCTACCTTCAACTGTACCTATCACTTTACACGTAAGTTCCAAAGCACAAATATTGGAAGAACAGAGAGAAGAGTTATTGTCGGTATTTCTGAACAAATACCGAAGAACTCAAGACTAAACGGCTCACAGGCACTAAACAGTGTGGTTGTGCGCCATCTATTAGAGACTGTGGACAATCTGGTGTTCAAAATATTCATCGGACAAGTGAAGCCTAGCTTGCCGAGACAATTGCCATGAAACGACCAAAAACCAAATCTACATATGCAGAAAGAGACTGGTAAGTCTTGCACTGCCCTGTTAAAAACTGCGGAAAAATCACTTTGGCTCGTGCCTAAATCCTTATAAAAAATTTAACTGACCCCAAACAGTTCACGTTTAAATGCCAGAGAACTATTTTGGATGTTGCCGGTATCCTGAATCATAATATTGTTATAAGACTGGAATAGTGTGGAACTAAACAGATTTTAAATTTTCGTTTCAAGCAAGACTTTAATGTTGCTCCTTATTCTTCAATGGGCTTCTGGAAACAGACCATTCCGTATCACTTAGGATTTTGAGGGATTTTTTGACCCAGCCAACTGACATTGTTGTCGACCGATATTTACATTCGTGCAGGTTTGCTGAGGTAATCACCATCTTTCTTTTATTTTTATTTTTTATTTTTTTTAATTTTATTTTCGATAGCAGCTTGATGCCACACCGTATTTTCAGTACAAGTATGACATTTTCAGCATGGATATCGGTAGCCCAAATTTTGCAGGCCGACCATAGATATCGGGTGTGCGTCGGCAGGGGATCGAACCACGGACCATGTGCAAGGTCGGCGAGAGTCCTAACCACTGTGCCACCGACGCACACAACTTTCTGTGTGAAACTCTTCAGGAAAACCCAAAAGTAATTTTATTAGGATTTATAATCTTACGATTACACGCCCTGGTGACCAATTGACACATACCAGTACATACTCTAACTGTTTGTCACTACGAAAGATTATACAATTTTATAATTACTACTTAAACTTTTTGGTGTAATCCTTATTATCTAATTCAGAAATTGTATTCTGCCTACCTCTTCTATTTATACAGATATTGTTCTGTTTCACTGCACCGAGACACTAATTTTAATTTCTCTATTGGTATAACTCTAATGGGGTGTTAAAAGCCCATGAACCTATGTACCTTCACACCTCGCAAATAGTCCGCTACAAATCAAAGTGACTTCGGTTACAGAATCTTCTAAAATATACTGCTACCTAACATCATAATCCCATATCTACTAGGAATTGCTAGTTCGGAAGACCTCCCACATGTTAGATTTGTCACCACAGTCTTTGATATGCATTTTGTATTTTTGTAAAATTCGTAGTCCTTATGCTTCTTATCAGGGTTCATCGTTTTAAACCGCTATTTAACTTTTAGTAAGGTAAACTTTTGAGTTCCACGCATTAAAGTGGTGAGCGAAGCGTTTTGTTCAACATTCAAATTCTAATGTAACGTAATGAATCACAAATTATTCTATGATAAGAAATAAAATCACGAAAACGCCTACTTTCCAATGGTGTCATAAAGAAACAGTTATTTATTTCTGGTAATCCCTCATGCATCAGATTTCACCTACATTAATGTTTCTGTTCACTTTAGATTTCGTGGTTAATTTTTCCAGTTTGTATGAGGAGTAAATTTGATGGTAAATAAAAGTGCTGAGTATTCCAATTTGTACAGAAATAGTTGTGTTTCTTAAGTTAAGTCGAGTAATAGTATTGATTAATGCAATTAATAAGGCTGATAACTGCTGAGGTTATTTTGAATTACTACAGAATTAGTTTTTCTGGAACCGAAATCCTTCGGTATTTTAAATATCAGGTACCTTGTCCAAATCTGAGATAGATTAAGTTACATTCAACTGGCAAGTCCAAAATAGGTCAAAAGGCTATTAAGCAACATAACCAAGTAACTCAATAATAGTGTTTTACTGGGTGACATGTCTCATAAACAAACGAATGTGGAGGGATTTTTATCATTAAGGGAAATAAGAATCATTTAATTGTTCACGAAATTTCTTTATGCTCTTCTTTAAGAAAGCTATAAACTATGAATTTGGTGGTAAATTTTACTGATCAGGAGTTGAGATTAGAACCACTTTTGTAACTCTTCATCCAGTGGTTCTAATTTGGATACCTTCATCGTGTAGTTTGTTTTCTCAGAATGTACTATTCGAATCTAAGTGTATGTGCTTCTGTTTCCACTTGACTCCGATTCAGTCAGAATGAGTTGCATATAAACTTCCCACATAATATTTTTCAATCTGAGACCTCTTTAGGGTTATGTATAAATTCCTGTTTTGTTTTGTTTGGACCTCCTTAGAAGATTTGTCGAATCTCATTTTACAGATAAAAACATTTTCTTTAACACTTTGATCAAATCATCAAGTCTCTGTCCTCAGTTTGTGAACCTGCCTCGAGGATTCTCAACATAAAGAAGATTTTTCACTGAAAGCGTCATTTTTCACAAGCGCATAGACGTAACATATTAGCACGGCAAGCTACCTGAACTTTAGCATCTTTCTGAGGATTGAAACAAGGGTTGATATTGTGGGTACACTTCATCATGCTTTCATCACGCTATTTAGTGGAGAAAAAGGATGCTTCTTTAAAAGCCTCATTCTTCATCTATATTTATCATACAGAAAATTTCTTTTTGTTTTCCTGTCTAAGAATTCGATGATTTCAGATTTTCTATTTTCTAACCTACCATTATCAGATTTTACTGCCTGAGGACGCTTTTAAAAAACTGCAATAGAAATTAGCATCTCATCTAATTACAGTTTATGGTTAAGGTTGGTGAGTACTGTCTAATAAAATTGTTAGTAGTTAGGATGTACGGAAATGTGTTTTAAAAACTCAGCTTAAAAAGGTTAGGTTTGAACCTTCGTTGTAATCTCACTTGTTCTATTCTGCCTAACTGCCACGTTCGGGTTTGGTGACAGCAAGTAAAAATGAATACAAGTATAGAATGCTATTCTTCCTTAAAGATTAGATCACATTTCACAAATAGGTTATTCCCACACAAAGTATAAATGCATTAGCTATTCACACTTTATGATGTTAATTAGCAGATTTTCAGAACACAAACTTTTTTATATTTTTAATGGAATTACTGTCCTACTTTCCGGATGTTGCAGTCTGTCAGTTAATCAGTTAATACACCTGAGGTGAAAAGTAATCAAATAACCTTTCGAAATACTTTAATTAGTGGTTCAAAAATAGACAGAGTTCATTGGACTCCTCTATAGTATTGATAGAAGGTAGGCATTTCTATCAGATTGATGTTGCTGATTATTTGAAATATCTTGTGGCAGATTATTTGAGAGTTTGATTGATTGAAAAAACTTCTTTCCTCAGATGAATTCAAAGCCCTGAGTGGAATTAAAGTTTACCTCTTCGATTAGAAATTAGTTGAATACAATACTTGATTTCCTAAGATGCATTGCTTCGTCACTGTAATAATTTATAATGTGGTGGGTAGGAACAGTATGAACTGGGAAGCAATCACATCTGTATAGCTCATATACATCTCAATATGTTCGGAGTTATTTCTGTGACCATCCAATAAGGTGCAAAGAATACAATCAATTAAGACTTTGAAGAAAGAGGTGGAGTACATGGCTGAAAATATGCTCTCTGATAATAACTTTTTGTGATCAAACCGTATGAGAAAAGTAGGTGAAGCTGTCTGATAGGTCATCCGTCGTATCTAAAGTAAAGAACTTCTTATCAAGCTTCTGAGTATAAGCAAATATTACAGCATACTACATCTTGTCAGAAAACACAAAATTGACTGGTTATTCAAATTCTTTACTTAATTCTTTATTTGTGTTCATTTACAAATTTTCATTCACTGTATAAATTAAAATACTTTAAGCAACTTCTAGTGCAACAGTGGTTAAATGATACATCGCTCGTCAGCTATACAGGAGGTCAGGGTTCGGTCCCTGGCCAATGCACTCCTAAAATTCTCTAAGCCGAAAGTGAAACCGATAAAGAGGGAAGGTTGGAGGTCAGGCTAGCAACCCCACGTCGTGAAAAATAAAACCATTGCTACAGAAACTTCACAGCCCTAGCTTTAAGCACTATGTTCCCCTGAGAACGCAAAGGAATAAAATAAAAAATAAAAATTATTCCCTTGGAATACGAGTAGAAAATAGGGCTTCAATAACACATCTCCGTTTTCTTCTATTTTCTGTTGTCCTCCTTAACTGGGCCCACGACTTTCAATAATCCCTGATCTTCTCCTAACATGATCTCCTCCATTTCACTCTCGGACGACCTATTCGTTGCTTCCCACTTGGGTTACACTCGAGTGCCTGCATTGCGCTCAATGTCATTCGATGGCCTTCTCAATATATGCCCGATCCAATTCCATTTTCTCCAACATATTTGCTGAGCAGTTGGATCTTGCTTGGTTTGTTGCTAGAGTTTCTTGTTTCTAAATATTTCTGGTCATTTAATCTTCAGTATGGAGCTAGCGAAGGCAGCTGATGATAAATGCCTGCAATAAACCTCTGGAAATCCTTTTCGTGATGCCTCAAGTTCCTGTTCCATATAGAAGAAATGACTTATTTCTTACTAGCTATCCTTTTTCCTGCTTTCGTCCTCACGTTTCCTATGAGCGTTCGGTTATCCATTTATTCCAAATGAATAACCAACGACTACAACCACGTACGTAGCCGGTAAACATCCTGCTAGTGAGCTAACGACTGATAGAATAAACCATGTTTATTCATTTGAAATGTTCCATTTGTGAATCAATTACGTCGCCTAGATTACCAATTGGCTAGTTTTCAAACCGGTCCTAAGCCAGGAAGAAGTAGGTTGGTCGGGCGTATTGCTAGCGAGCCTACCCAGGAGAATCAATCCAGTAGCCGCAGAAACTTCAAAGCATAACAAAAATATAAAAACCAAACTTATTCTTCGACAAAATCAGAGAGACGTAATGATGCAGGCTAGTGAAATACTTCAGGAAGGCAGTTGGCCGATGTGTCTTCCCCTGATAAAAGTTAAAATAAGCATTGGGATGCGGAATATAAAGACAGTGTATGAAGCTGGGAAGGCTGCATAGGTTGACAAAGAAATAGGAAGACATGGCATAGATATGCTCCGAATCTGTGGGAGCAGATGGAATGGATGTGGATTATCAAAATTGTTAACTGGAGAGTTGATAATCTTCTCTGGTCACCCAGATGACAACCACGAGCACATTGAGTGAGTGGCTATCATGATGTCACCAATAGCAGCCAAGGCTATTATATGGAGGGAGCCAATCTCCTCCAGTATAATGACAGCGAGACTCATCTCAAATGGAAGGAGGGAAGGAAGGTCACAATTATCCAATGATACGCACCTACAAACAACTCCGAACGAGAAAAGAAGGAAGATTTCTATAAAGAACTGCAAACAGTAATGGATAAAATCCCACATAGCGGCATCCAAATGGATAACACGAATGCTAAACTGGGAGCAGACAACACAGGAAGAGTGCTTATCATTAGTTGTCAGGCTGTTGATGATTTGGATGAGAGTGGCGAAATCTTCACGGACTTCTGATTTGGTGACTGGGGGTAGCGTGTATAATCAGAAGGTTAAATGAATCTCACGTGACGGATACATCAAAAACCAGAGAGATTACACCTCAACAATGCTCAAGGAAGTGGAGACGCCGTCTGGTGTGCGTAAAGTCAAGGAGAGGAGCAGATATGGGCTCAGACCATAACCTGGTACTGAATGTTTTCGAAACAACATGAGACAGACCACAGTTCGAGTTCAGTACTCAGAAACTGAAGTACGAAACTACGGAGAATACCTTCACTGCAGCCATAAGAGCAAAGTCGTAGACATTACTTAGCACGTTACGATTTATGTTCAGTGTCACATAAATTGGAAGATCTACAGGTGAAAATCGACAAACTGACAGAAAAGGTAGCAGAGACAGGATTTCAAATGAATAGAGAGAAAACGGAGGTGGCAAAGATAACCAAACAACAACAAGTGCTAATCACTATCAACGGAATAAATTTGAAAGAGGTTATCTCCTTCACTTATCTAGACAACATCATTTCAACTGTAGGCGACAGCACAGATGAGAATTTCAAAAGCAGGACTGGTTAGGAAAGGCAGACCTTAAAATTATAAAATCAGTTTGAAATTCCTCTGCATTCAGCATAAAGAACGAAATTCTAATTTTCAGCACTAGTATTAAGTCAGTCAGTTCTTCGAAATGGGTCAGAAACTTGGCAAGTCACGGAAAGCCTTTCCAGCTGGTGGCTTCAGATTTTTAGCAAAGCTCACTTCTCAGGCTCCCCAATTAAGATCACGTGGTTGGCAAGGAAGAATTAGCAGCAAAGAACTCTGGGAATGAACCAACCAAGAACCTATTACTTAACAGATATTTCGAAGACAACAGAGATGGAGCGGCCCATTAAATAACACCACACGCCAGGCCATCTCTCAAGTGGAACCTCATTGGGAAACGACAAGTTGGGTGTTCAAGTGTGATATGGAAGAGATCGTGCAAAGGGGAGATGAAAGCTCGTAGCCAGATGAAGCGAACTGCAGAGGATAGGACTACATGGAGATCTGCTGTTGAGGGACTATGATCTACTTGGAACCCAAGGGAATAATAATGATGATAAATTTTTGAGTCATTAAAGACTTTTGTTTTGTCAGTCTTCGCTTCGACTTGTGCCTCACCTGACAGTTATTACTACCGGCTATACATGTAGCTCTCTAACTATTAAAAATGTTGTTACCATAGCAGCCGTAACCAAGTAATCGATAAATGACTAATTTCAAGGACCCAAAGATAGATTCGTTTTTAGATCCTTAAGAAAAGGAGTTAATTCTATTTGGAGTTGAAATATGATGCAATGAATGAAGCTACAGCGACAGTATCAAGTGGATGGTGGTTAGTGATAATAGGAAAATTAATTGCCTATTTTGATGATATCGTATTTTGTCTCTGTAAGGGCTTACAGAGCATTTATCAGAGAGATCATGATATGAGATTATCTCAGAGCTTATTGTTTCTCACATATATCGGCCACATTTCGATTTCTCCACTGAAATCTCTAGAGATTATGTGAATGTTAAAAGCTTCCTCAATAATTATATTATTTCATGTGATAATTGCGATAAGAAACAAAAATAATTCTGTGCAGTTGATATGCATACCTACTTTCTACGATCTGCATATAATGTTCAAATTTCTTTTCTGTATTACGACAGCTAGACAAAGGAAGAAAATATTGTACAAAGGGGGGTAGAATTATTTCTGCCTAGTAGTAACCTTGATTCTAACCAGTCATTCGCGCGACCTTGAAATTTCTAAATCAATTGCATGTAAATTTAGAACCAATAATATATATCCTCGATTTCGGTTTACGTCTTCACGATTCTGTATAAAAACTATATAAATTAGCCTTATTTTCAACCAAATAATAATAATAATTATACTTTGATCCTAATTCACAAATTCATAGTTCATACTTTAATTTAATTTAATATTCTTTTTGAAATGCCACTTACCTCACGTTCACCGTACGACAGCAAAACACTACTTGCTAAATATTATGATTTACCACAACCGGAAGACAAAATTCAAGTGATGTATGTATGGATAGATGGAAGTGGAGAGAATCTACGCTGTAAAACAATGACTTTGGAGAATGAACCAGAATCTCCAGACGGTAAGTTTATAAAATCTTGAAACTTTTAATGCCTTTTATTTCATCCAGAATAATCCTTTATATATAGAATGAATTAAACAAGCTGTTTAGTGTGTAAAACACTTTTGTTATTAGAGTTTATTTAATGATTAGATGGTGAGTCGGTAGTTTGTCGGTATGGGGTTCGATCCCCAGCCAACATACCCGTAAACGCCGCTTAGCTGGTAGTAAGCCCAGTAACGATGGAAGGTTTGGCGTGAGGCTAGCAACCACATCCTATAAAAAAAGAAGAATAATAACACTAGTGCTGCTGAAACTTCAATGATCAAATTTAAAGTCCTATATTCAACTTGAAATTAAATATATAAAATAGCGATTAAATGTAAGATGGCGGAAGTTTTAATTTTCTTCCTTACCACCAGCTATCTGTCTACTGGTCATTTAAAATACACGCAACTGTTAATGATTTTTTTGAGAAAGGAAACACCACTTCATCATGGCGTAAAAGTTAAATTTTAAATGTATGAGAATAGGGCTGAGATAGGGAATGAATAGCAATCAATCATTCAAGAAAAACACAACTAGTATTGAATTTAGCATCGTAGCTTATATTTCGGTCATGTCGTGTAGAATCTTTGTCTGCATAAATGAAACCAGACAGACTACTTCTTATTTTTTTCTACTAAAATTAACAGTCAGTATTCTCGTTAAATGGTATTTTACCTTTGTTTACCACCTTTTTCGTATTCAGTAGAGAAATGTAGTATAGGAAATGTTCCCTCATGTATAAGGCATTTAGGGAATTCAGCTCATTTGCTCAGCGGTCTATTGTGTTAATCTAAGCTCAGCCTACCTAATTGTTTCTGGCAGGTATAAGGAATATCCAACAACTTTGTATGTCACGGAATATACACATTTGATCATAGGGAATAAAAAGACAATTGCAGTGAAGAAAATTTTCTTTTCGACGAATTCACCGTCATCTAGACTGTACATTCGTGTACTTATATCAAATGGATGGGAAAGTTCCAGAATAATTTCCGGTTAAGGGTCAAATTAATAAAAATTACAATTAGGAATTAGAATACCATATTAAACAGGGGGACGGATAAAACTCAAACAACTGGGGGTTAGAAATGTAGAAATAACAAAATAGACGGGATGTTTGGATAAAAAAGCTAGTGGGATCATAACTAATTTGACGAATAATTGTTTATGCAATCAGGGATTAAATATGTAGAAATAGTAAAATGAAAAAATAAACAGGAAGTGTGGATATGAAAATATGGTAGTGTAGACAGGGATTAAGAAAAACTCAAAATAACATGAATAAACAGGAAGTTTAGATAAGAAAGGCGATGGGATGGTCATTACTAAAAAAATTTTTACCTTTTTATGATGGCCATGGCAGGGACAGGGGTTGGACGTATTTCTTGTGGATACAAGGTGTGGATTTGAGCCTTTGGATGGCTAGCGCCTCAGCTATGCCCAGATGTTTTGATTTGACTCCCTTTGATAGGTTTGATTGAATCTTGTGTATTACTTTGAAGGATTTTTCGAAAGGCGCTGAATGTCCTGAGTTGACCAGATGTTCTGTCACTGAACTGTATACACGTTTTTGGTCTCCTTTTACTAGCCAGGCTGGGTAGTGTTTGCGAGCGCATGGTACTTTGTCTGAAGGAAACTAAATCACTTACTTTAATTGTCCCTTTACAAATAATTGAAAAAATAATGATACCGAATATGTTTAATCCATATTACCAAATTGCGGATAAGACACTGAAATATATCTAACTTTGGTTGGGTTAGTACATTAAATATTGTTTTTGTTTATATGTTGTAAACACATTTTAGTCGCAAAGCACATATTCGGGCTGTTTGTTGAGTGGTAACTAGGATTCGACTCCAGGATGTTCTTTTCGTCGTATTTGGGACTCATCAGACGGATGTCCCAAAACATTCCCCAGTGAGTGTTGGTGTCCTCACTGGGATTCGAACCCAGCACTCATCGTTTCAAACGGTATATCGACAGAGACAGAACATTTCGGGTAAACATAATCAATCAGTCAGTCAATCAATCAACAGCAAATGCACAATTAACTTCTTTTTTTCCTGTGTTGTCATATGATCTGTGTAGATTACTTTGTAAAATAATCAAGTATGGATTATCAGGAATTATGTAATCGATGAGCTAAAATAATTGTCCAGTTAGTGTTTCACTGTTTGGAGAGATGCAGCTCATTAAAACGAGATAGTTAAGTGTACTGTGGTGTGAACTATCACAAAATCAATGATAATATCATTGGGAAAATTAATTGTGGCAGAAATTCAACAACATCCACCCTTCGCTTACCTTTACTTGTGAAGAGGAGCAGGAGAATAAACTACAATTCCTGGATGTCTTGCTAAGTAGGAGAGAAGATGGGTCACTTGGGAGAAGCGTGTATAGAAAAAGTACATTCACATGGCAATACACACACTTCCTTAGTTACGTGCCCATTAAATATAAAAGCAATGTTGTAAAGTGTCTTGCGAGCAGAGCAAGAAAGATATGTACGGATGACTTCTTACAAAAGGAATTTGAATATATTCACGATTCCTTGATGGAGATGGGCTATCCAAGTAGTTTCATAAAGGAACATATGAAAACATCGGAGGAAAAACCGGAGACTCTGACTGCACGTAAGAAATCTCTATTTATTAAGTTACAATTTAATGGTGACTTATCTAGTGAGATTCTATTCCAAAGACTTTCAAGGAGTATACGAAGAACATTTTATGCAGCACACCCATGTTTGTAATTCTCTAACCGATGAATGATTGGGACGCAAACGAAGGATAAGCTTGATAGTTTTGCCACATCTATGTGTATTTATCAATTCAACTGCACCTGCGGCGACAGTTATATTGGGCGTACTACTAGACAGCTTAGCCAACGTGTTAGTGAACGTCTCCCTTCGTGGTTTGACAAAGGACAGACAAAAACAATTCGTAGCTCAATTTTGTCACACTTAATTGATAGTGGTCATGTAGCCGAGAAAACCAGAGCCTTCAAAGCAATTCATCGTATCCCACCGAATCTTTCCAATAGACTTCGTATTCGTTTACTGAACACAGCTGAGGCTATAGGCATTCGAACTATTAAACCTAAACTATGTATTCAAAAAAAGTTCGTACAGCCATTATCCCTCCCTTGGCCTATTAAGACATAACCAACTAATGACTTCTACACCACCCTTTGTTTATATTTTCAACCCCTATCTTATCATCCCTTAATCTTATCACATCTTCATTATAAACGTGTTTCATTTCCTTCCCTTAAAATCTAACATTACTTAATCGGTTCATTTGTTTTTACTAGCCTTTATCGACTATTTCCACCTGAACAGTTGTTTGTTTAATCATACTGTTTTTTCATTATTCGTGTTATCACAGATTGCCTCACTTTTTCATCCTAATTATTGATATGACGATTTTTATTATTACTATTATTATCATTACTAATACTATTATGACTAATTGCACAATTTATATTCACCATCGTATTATCCTACAGACAAAACACCATGATTGGTTTATATTTGAATTTTTATTTGTAAAGTTATGTAAGTATATTAGAGTTAAGCCTGACGAGATTATATTGAAAACAATATTGTTCGCTTAAATGTGTTGTTCTAAATTTTACTACGGGAATATTTAATATATTGAAATATGGCTAAGTAGAAAAGATATTAAAAACTGTCAGTCTTCTATCTCGGGCTTATAGACAGGAATAAATTCCCTAGCAGTATGATTCATTCTGTTTATATGTATAGAGATAATGATTTATGGAAGTTTCGACTACTCTATTACTCAAGTCAGATCATTTTATAAAAAAGGATTTAGATTCATTCTCAACAATTCACCTCTAATTAGTCGGTTAACTATTACTCTTCAATTAACTTAAGTGATATATTGGTCGGCCAACTGTTTTACTGACTAATATTTATTGGAGATGGAATTATATATGCTTGGGATATTTTTGTTATTACGGCACGCGTTAATAGTTAGGAAATTTTGACTGTTACATTTTAGTTCAGTTCAGCTCGCCGACCGTGCACATGGTCCGGGGTTCGATCCTCGGCCGGCGTACTCCTTTACCTTACTCAAGGTGATATCTTAGTTTTTCCCTTTGTCTGTGTCTTTTTACTTCACCTTTTGTATTTATAATTATAATTGGTAGTGCAATCGTAGAATTCTCATCAGCCACGCACGTGGTTTTGCGTTAGACTTGCTGCCGACGGATTCTTGTCCCTCGCCTAGTTTACTAGCCTATAATAGGCCCAAAAAAAGAGAAGGTTGGATGTGAGGCTAGCAACCCCATCCCGTAAAAATAAACACCAAAGCAGCCCAAAATACGAAGCTTGAAGCTCCATGTTCCACGAGAAACGCCAGGGAATGAAAAAACCACAACGAGGTATTTATCACTTTAAAATTTGATGCCTGACTCAAGTAGAAACAGTTCATTTTTCAGCATTCTGTTGTATGATGTAATAAATATTACAAAGTAGTATGGACTTGTTCTACTCTTAGATTTCAATAAATTTACTCCCCTATTTTTTTTCTTTTTCTTTTTGGAAAAATAGATTGTCCAATGTGGAATTTTGATGGAAGTAGTACAGGTCAAGCTGAAGGTTCCAATTCTGATGTTTATCTAAAACCATGTGCATTGTTTCGTGATCCATTTCGGGGTGGGAAAAATAAATTAGTCTTGTGTGAAACGTATAATTATGATAAAAAACCACATGGTAAGAACAGATTAATTAATCGTACATGTATTAGTAGTATAACTATGTATTTATTGTCATATCCCCTTATAACTATGAAATATATTCATTTATTCACAAGGAACAGCACGCGTTTCGCTCAGCGAAGAAATACCTATTTTTATTGCTCGATGAATACGCATTTGATAAGAATAAGGATGATTAACAGTTAATGTTCTCCGCTCGAAGTATGCAGGATTCTATGTGCATCTACTCTTCGATATACTCCTGTGGAGCTGATTACGCTGAAGGTTGTAAGTATGTTCTCCGGAAACGTGTAGTTGAACATTATCCAATCTGGTTGACGAAAGATGAGCATGGAATGAGGAAGTCTTCTATCTATGAACACTTTCTTGAATCAGACTATTTATTCTTATGCGATTTGTCCTTTAAAGTTATCTACAAGACCAAATCCAACCACTCCAAAAGTTTACTTTTTCCCCAGTTATGTATATTCGAATTTCTAGCCATACATGAGCAAAAACTTAAATTCAAAAACGTTTTCTTAAACTCCTTTCTTTCTTTTAATCATAGTAATGTTCTGAAAAGGAAGTTTTCGCTGTATGTATCCCTTTATATGTACATATTATTTGTTAGCTGCATAATTTTCTTTACACAACACTTAGTAGTAGTTATAAGTAAGAGTTAAGGTTATAGTAGTAGTAGTAGTCATGAATTTCGTCACTAGCTGACTACCTTTAATGTTGACAGACAATTTAAAATACAAGTATCTGTGAAAGTAATGTTTCACATGGAGGAAAATATTCATAAATTCGAATCATTTTATTATGTCTTTACAATTTTATACTGATGAGTGCCAACTAGCGCGAAACCCAGGTCCAAGGCTTCCTGTGGCCGATTGCCTCCAACCATCTAATACCAACAATTCACAGTGCACCGTAATAGCGAGCCACCTAGCATGGTGGCCACATTGCAAACATGACTGATAGAATTCAGTCTGCACCGAAGATAGGACTAGACACATTACACTAGTTACTGACTAGTGTGCAATCAAAAATATCCAATACAGTCCTACAGGAGGTCAGTCGCTAGCCTGAATAGCTCAGTGGTAACGTCTCTGACTGCAGCACTGGGTGACGCGGGTTCGAATCTCAGAAGGGACATGAGTTCCTTCAAGGTTGCAGATACGCCTTGCTGACTGGTGAGTGCCAACTGGCACGAAACCTAGGTCGAAGGCTTCCTGCCGATTGCCTCCAACCATCTAATACCAACAATTTATACTAAATTCTATCGATCAAGACTTTTCCATCGCACAATTTAGTAATCATCTACATTACGTTCTACCAAGTGTTGTCAATTGTCCACTCTCTTCCAACACTTCATAATGATAGTGATAATAATAATAACAATAAAGGGTTCGCGTGTAAAACAATGAATAACTACAAAGTTGGCGGGAAAAATGATTAAAAGTAATGGTTTTTTTTGTAGAGACTTAGTTTGATTGGTTGGAGAATTTCATCATGAGCTGACATAACTTAGAGAACAAGTGGAAAACCAACTGGGAATACTGGACAACTGTTTCGTCAGCCTAGTTCGGGACTCCGCACAGTACGCACCCACCGGCAAGGGTTCGAACCCAGGACCCTCTGGTTACAAGGCGACCTCGTAGACCCTTGAGCCACTGGGACCCGATCCAATGGCTAATCCATGAATTCTAACTTCTGACAATTCATGACATAGCGCGACCACTTCGTAATGTCTACTTCTTCGATGAGTTACTGCCTCACCTTCAACCTGCTGTACCCAACTGGTCACGGCCCTATTCAGGCAGTGACCTGGGGTTCTAGTGGGAAGCCGTGATCAGTAGGGTGCAACAGGTTGAAGGTGAAGACAGTTACTCAGAGAAATGGCCGCGCTATGTCATGAATTGGCAGAAGTTAGAATTCATGGACTAGTCATTGGATCGGGTCCCAGTGGCTCAAGGGTCTACGAGGTCGCCTTGTAACCAGAGGGTCCTGGGTTCGAACCCTTGCCGGTGGGTGCGTACTGTGCGGAGTCCCGAACTAGGCTGACGAAACAGCTGTCCAGTACTCCCGGTTGGTTTTCCAATGGTTCTCTAACTGATGTCATCTCATAATGAAATCCTCCAACCGAAAATGTTTACAGCACATTAGTTTGACTACCTTCATTATTATTATCGGTCATCTTGTCGACACAACAGTAAAAAGAATGTCTACTTCCTGTTCTTGTCTTATCATTATTGTTGTTCTAACATAGAACCGAAACTAAGTGAAAGTTAGATAGATGACTTACAACCTATCATGTGAATAGTGCAGTGTTTTGTTTGCTTCCTTTGTTATGATACAAACATTAAAAACGAATTAGTTTTCACACGCATATTTACATCCTTGTGACCAATTAACAGTGAATTTAATGTATTTATCTATCCACTTTACATTCTTGCTATTTTATAATAACAATTATTATTATTATCATCTGAAGTGACATACATAATCGCCTGATGTGAGTTAATTATTGTTGTTGTTGTTGTATTGTTGACCTTCAAAAGGCTGACTATAGTTCATTATTCTATCGTAGAAACAACTATTGGTGAATAAATTACACTTGGAAAATTCTTTCATTCTGTAGGTTTTCTTTTTAAAAAAAAGTAGATATTGTGCGTCAAAAATTACTACTAGTCAGTCTGTATTAATTCCTTGGTAAGTGATTCCAAAGGTCATCCTTTGAAATAGCATATTAAGTAAAAACAGACATTAAGAAAGAAAGATATTGCAAACATTTCAAAGTGACGTAATGGAAAAATGAACTTTAATTTGATTGTCTTATTTTACTGAAAAAAGGAACATTGAGAGTTAATATGATTTGAATTATTCAAGTGAAAATTCTCTATTGTATTCATTCTATGCATGGCACGTATTATTATTATATTCCATTGGATTCTGAGTGGAACATAGGGTTTCAATAGCACATCTTCATTTCACTCTGTTTTCAACTGTCCTCTTCAGGTGGCTGCTCCACAGTTGTCCACAAGGTCTCATCTCTTCAAAAAATTATCTCTTCTGTTGTCACCCTTGTACAAACACCCAGCTTATGGTTCCCTAGTCGAGTTCTATTTGTGCTATGGCCTGGAGCCTAGCGTCACTTAACGGTCATCTGAGAGTGTGTCCAATCCACTTCTATTTCCTTCGGCGTTTTTTGCTGAGCAATAGATTCGTTGTAGGTTTGCTCTCAGAGTTCCTTGCTGCTTATCCTTTCTGATTGGCTATCTGATCTTCAGTATGAAGCGAAGACATCTGCTGATGAAAGTCTGCAACAAGCCTTTGGAAATGTTTTCGATGACACATTCGCCAAGCACTGATTTGACATTAAAAACCTTTTTATGAAACTAGGTATCTGTCAAGGAACTTAACCCCAAAGTTCCTATTATTTGCGAAGACACTCCGAATCGACAATTACTAGGTACGATTATCGACTTTAACTCCAAAACACAAGGATCAATAAGAAAATGTATTGTTCCGCAGTTAAGTTCGTTATCGTACAAAGTCTATCAACAAATGTTTTACAAGGAATGTATTGTACTTTTATTCATAATCTTTCGTCTTCTTCCAACTTGTACACGATTGAATCATTCGCGCCTTCAAGTTGCCCGCCAATGGTGACCAAGGTCAATGAACCAACGTTTAATGTTCACATTCATTTACAGTATCCTTATTATAAAGTTTTAAGAGGAATTGAATTTATTAATCATTGAAAAATTCTATGTAATAATTTCTTCTCATTTGTAGACTGTTAATAGTGAGTTCTAGTTAGACAAGTATTGTAGTAAAATGCACTGTCCCCATGTGATTTAAATAACCTAATACAACAGTGAATATAAATACTTAACCTCGAGAAATCAGTTTATAATTATAATTTATATACTATCTATAAAAACCTGAAAAGTTGCTGAATTATTATGCTAAGCTGAAGGCAAGCATTTTCCTTCCATAAGAGCTGGTGAATTAACTGAAGCCGAATAAGCCTCAGGTCATAAT
The DNA here is from genome assembly GCA_944472155.2 of Trichobilharzia szidati. Classification (NCBI taxonomy): domain Eukaryota; kingdom Metazoa; phylum Platyhelminthes; class Trematoda; order Strigeidida; family Schistosomatidae; genus Trichobilharzia; species Trichobilharzia szidati. Next base: position 177,959,062 of record OX235271.1, on the reverse strand, counting down.
CCTAATAGTTTGAATTCCAGTCAACTATCTGGTCCATAAATGTGAGATAAGAAGAGTTCTCTTCTGTTCCTAAGTCGAATACTAAGACTGAGTTATAAATATATCGAATTCTGAGTATTTGATCTGCTCTAAGCTAGTACCAAACAAAATAATTATACAACTGTGATATTAGATAGTTGGAGGCAATCGGCAGGAAGCCTTGGACCTAGGTTTCGTGCTGGTTGGCACTCATCAGCAAGGCGTATCTGCAACCTTGAAGGAACTCATGTCCCTTCTGAGATTCGAACCGGCGTCACCCAGTGTTGCAGTCAGAGACGTTACCACTGAGCTATTGGGGCTCGCGATTAACCTCCTGTAGGACGTGACGTGTCTACTCCTTTATTTGGTGCAGACTGTCTATTTTAAACATTGGTCTACACCAAGAAATTCAAGCAAATTAATGAGTATAAAATGAATAACTTATTTTACAACTTCATAAAAAATATCCTGTTTACAAATTGGTTGTCGAACAGTAATCAAAATAGCTGATAAGTTGTAAATGCTGAATAAATTGTAGTAATCAATCGTCATGACACTCTAATGTATTGCGTCAAATGGGAGAAATCGATCTACTGGAGCACTGAATATTTCAGGGTGGCATACAGTGACAACATCATCTACTCGACAGTATGACTGATATGATTGTCAGCAGTAAATAGGGCTAGATGTGGGATTCAGGATATAACACTGCGCCTATGTATGCTATGATATTAAAATGAAATTAGATTTTATCATAGTGCTCATATTCTGTTATTGCAGTGTTATTTATGAATCTTACCATCTTCTAGAGAACTTTTCTTGTTGTCAGTATTCCACTGAAATGATTTTTTTCAAACTAACTGCGAGCTTGCAGTGATCTGTGTGGTAACGTTATTTATATGAATGCTAAAAACGTAAAGTTTTAAACTATTAGGTTATTTTTTGTGACAGTAGGCTGATATCCTTATGAGTAATTGCTGTTTTAATTCATTTTTAACATAGATATCTATAAATTTGAAAATTAGACTGAGATATTTTGTGTTAAGCACTAAATGCAAATGACTTCTTCTACGTATTATACAATGCTTTTCTTGTCTGAACTACATTATTCTACATACTGAAACTACTAATAGCTTGTCTTTGAAAGAAATACAGAGTAGACAAATATAGAATTGATTCAGATTCAAATTAGAACCTGATTTACAATCCAATTTCGAATTGCTGACTTCTAATTACTTGCCTACCGTTTTACCAACTACACTCACCAACTGACTCCGTATTATTCAAGTGTTGGTTTGTGGGAATATGATTGGTCATAGGACTTCATCATTAACTGACACTAGTTACAGAACCACTGGAAAACCTGGGAGTACCAGACAGCTGATTCGTCCTCGCTTGGGGACTCTTCCACAGCATGCACCTATCGGAGTTCGAATCCAGGACCTTCCGATTACAAGGTGAGCTTGTAGACCACTAAGCCATTGAGAACCGATCCAATGGCCCATGAATTCCAACTTCTGCCGATTCAAGATATAGCACGACTGGCACTAGCCAGTATCGTCGGTGGCCAGCATTTGTCCTCGTACTCGACTTGCTGTACCCCATTTTTCATGAATTCTCACTAGAACCCAGGTAAATACCTACCTGAATAGATTATTAATAATAATTTGCTTTATTCCAAAGCAGTGCTTGTGATACAGAATGGAATTCTCAGCATTTTTACTACAGTATTGCATCCAGTTAGTACATTATCAATAAATAGAATTATACATAGATTAAGGAAATCTCAGTTCATTATTACAACAACACATTGGCATGTCGGTAGCAAAGCCAACGCTGAAACAGTGTTTGAAGGTGTTAGAAAAGTAGGTGCTATCATATTTACTGGCGTAAGCGGAAGAAAGAAACAAAGCAGCACATAACGGAAAAAGAGAGAGAGAGAGAAAAGGAAAAGAAAGAAAGAAAATGTCGTACCTATAAATGATATGACTTGGAAAGATGAGATAAAGTTGTTCTACTGACTATTTAATGAATTATAGGTGTCACGCCTAATGCTTTCTTTATCGCACAGAACATGAGCTAAGTAGGGTATGGTTGAGTTTTTGTACTTGCTGGTGCGAGCATATAGTTTTCTATGTAGGCTTCTGGTTTTGCCTGATGAGATGCAAGGGGAGAGTTGTGAGTGAAGAGGGTGGTGTGAGTTAGATAAAATGGATTTGGCCCATTTTTCACATGAGTCCAAGTGCCTGCCTGTCGACCAGAATATTAACAAGCTGGTTAAGTGGCACGTTGCTTACCTTGCTGACAACCTTCAACATCCTGCGTAATATGTCATAGTCTTTCTTCAGTAGCCCGGGAAAAACTAAGGGGGGACAATAGAGAATAATAGGCAGAATGCTAGAATTAACGAATTGTAGGAGTAAGGGTTGGATTATACCAGAATGTTTTAACTTCTTGATGTAGAAGGTAGGTAGGTTTGCCGACGGTTCTCTAACCCATGTCAGTTCATGATGAAATCGTGTGACTCCGTGTTAATTTCACTTTGACTGCTAAAAATTTCACACAAAGTTCATTTGAATCAGAGATTTTTAATTTTCCATTCATTAACACCATAGTGTTTGTAAAACTCACCCGATTTATGTTCTTAATGAATTGGAGGTAGTTAGTTAGTTGTTTGTTCCTCAAACTATTTGATATACACTGAACTGGTATAAATATACGTCACACATATGAGTACTAAAAACATTTAATAGCTTTCTATGCTTTGTTTGAAAATGCTTCATTGCTGTTCCAACGTAATTTGATAATAAAATTAAAATAAATTTAACATGTCACATGTTTTATTGTCCTACTGTTTTCATCTTGTTTGTTCAGAACATTTTCTGTTTACATCATCTGTGGGTGTATCCTTTTAATATCTTTACTTTATAATCCTGTTCTTCATATTTGTTTAAAACAATTCCAGTATTACATGCAACTGGATAATAGTTTTACTGGTATGATTACATATTAATTTATGAACCACAATGATTCATTTATTCAACGTATTTATTATTAATTGTTCCCTTGGGTTCCTAGTGGAACATAGGGCTCAACTGCACGTCTCCAATTGCTTCTGTCTTCTGTTGTACTTTTCACCTGCATCCATGTTATTCCATACTGTTTCAATTCCTCTTCACACGATCTCCTCCATGTCACCCTTGGACGTCCCACTCGCCGCTTCCCTTTCAGGTTCCACTCGAGCATTGGCCTGACGCGCGATGTCACTCAACGGCCTCCTCTGCTCAGTGAGTGTCCAATCCATCTCCACTTTCTCCTGCATATTTGTTGGGCGATTGGTTCTTGTTTTGTTTGGTTGTTCCCATAGTTTCTTGTTGGAGATTCTTTCAGGCCATCTGATCTTCAGTATAGAACGAAGACAGCTGTTGATAAAGGTCTGCAACAGGCTGTTGGAAATATTCTTTGTGACACACTGGCCAAGTTTCTGATCCGTATAGAAGAACTGACTGACTTGACGTTTGTATTGAAAATCCGAATTTTGTTGTTGATGCTGAGTTGAGTGACGAAGATTTCCAGATTGGTTTCAGGTTGATGAATGTGTTTCTCGCCTTCCCGTTTCTCGATTGGACATCCTCGTCCGTTCCTCCTGTGGTTGAGACAATGCTCCCTAGATAAGTGAATGAAGTAACCTCTTTCAAATCCCTCCTGTTTCTGGTGATTAGCGTTGGAAGTTGCTGCTGCTGTTGTTGTTGTTGTTGGTTGGTTATTTTCATCACCTCCGTCTTGTCTATGTTCACCTGGAGTCCTGTTTTTGCTGCTTCTTCGACCAGTTTGTCGGTTGTCGCTTGTAAGTCTTCGATTTGTGTGACATGAAACATAAATCATCCACGCGCGAAATTCAGGTCTTCTAGATTCTTCGCGTCGGTCCAGGATATCCCTTTCTTCTCGCTTCCCACTATCTGACGCATAATCCAGTTATGTAGGAATTTGGATATGATTTGATATTGACTAACAGTGAAATTACGTCTTACTTGGAACTTTCTTTAGATCAATATATCTGCGCTTCAGTGATCATTTCTTTGAATTTTCAATGAAATTTTAAATTGCTGATAGTCGTTGCACACTTTCAAAGATAATTCTAACAAATAGTCATGTGTCAGTGTAAAACTTTGTGCATAACATCAGTCATATTGCTCAGGTGGTGTTGTTACTTTGCAATAACGACGTTCTTTTCAATGAGCGGAACTGATTTGTGAGCTAAATTATTTGGAATGTGCTAAAATCTTAAGTTGTATAACCACTGATGCGAAAGTTATGTCAGTTATCTGATGAAGGTGTTTCTACCAGGACTGTAAACTATCGCTTTTCCTTTCACTAAGGCACTATTGAGTACATATATATTATTATTTTTGTTCCCTTTAATTTCTAGAGGAACATAGGGCTTCAACCACAAGTCTCCATTGCGCTCGGTTCTCTGCTAGAGTTTTCACCTGGCTCCACGTCTGCCCACACGTTTTCATCTCCTCTTCACATGACCTCCTCCAAGTCACCCTTGCACTGACGACCAACTCGCCGCTTCCCTTTCGGGTTCCACTCGAGCGATGGCTTGTCTAGTGATGTCACTTGATGGCTTGTTTTCTCAGAGTATGGCCAGTCAATCCACCTCCATTTCTTCCTGCTTATTTGTTTCACAATCGGTTCCTGCTGTGTTGGTTCGCTCCTAGAGATCCCTCCCTGTTGCTGATCTTTTCTGGCCGGCCATCTGATCTTGAGTATTGAGCGAAGACAACTGTTAATGAAGGTCTGTAGCGTGTTTGAGATGCTCTTTATGACGCGCAGTGCAAGTCTCTGATCCGTATAGTAGCACTGACTGACTTATCATTGGAGTTGAAAGTCCGGATCTTATTTTTGATGCTGAGTGCTGTTGACCTCCACACAGACTTGAGAGTAGTGAAAGCTTGTCTCGCTTTTCCGATTCTTGCTTTGATATCCTCGTCAGTTCCGCCTGTAGTTGAAATGATGCTTCTCAGGTAGGTAAAGGAGGTTGTTTCTTTCAGGTTCCTTCCATTTATGCTGATTGTTGTCTGTTGTTGTTGTTGCTGTTGGTGGTGGTGACCAGGAATCTTCATCACCTCTGTTTTCTCTATGTTCACCTGAAGTCCTATCTTTGATGCTTCTTCTGCCAACTATATATATATATATATATATATATATATATATATATATATAGTATGTGTATGGTTCCATCACTACGCAACACATTATTTATTTGTACAAGTCAAGTTCATCAAGGTAAAGAATTGCATAAATCTTCTCAAAAAAAAAACAACATTATTTTGGTTTATTTTGTGATCGTTTTTCAGTGTCAAATCATCGTCACCTGTGTAATATAGTCATGGAGAAGGCAAAAGTTCATCAACCATGGTTTGGTATTGAACAGGAATATGCCCTACTAGATATTGATGGCTACCCATTACAATGGCCTAAAAATGGTTTCCCACCACCACAAGGTGAGTGTTTGACAAGTATTCGAACGCTGGTAAATTTGCTTTTGAATTTAATAGTAAAGTGTGATATGCGTTGAACACCTTTGATAGTTGTTGTTTTTTCCAGTGTCATATAACCTTTGATATTTAACAGTGAAGATCTAATTTTTAGAATAGTTATATTCATCAATGTGCGTCGGTGGCATAGCGGTTAGGACGCTCGCCGACCATGCATATGGTCCGGGGTTCAATCCCCGGCCGGCGCACTCCTTGGGCATGAGGCTAACGACCCCATCCTGTAAAACTAAACACTACTAAAGAAACTTCAAGCCACTAGCTTGAAGCCCTATGTTCCACTGGGAACGTGAAGGAATAAAAAATTTTTCATCAGTACTGACTGCAGGAGTGATTTTAACTCAATTAGCTTATTCCTCATGCTGAAAGTCGTTGGTACTGAATGAAATAAAAACAGTAATTTGAGCTGGAAAACTAAATATCATTCCGTTTCATTCTTCTTAGCCATCTCATACAAAATGAAATCGAAGATATTAACTGGGAGTCCTAATGCGAAATCGTGACTAGCGCGGTCCACCGAGTCAGGTAAGTTACTTGTCTATGATACTAGCTTGCAGTTGCGCTGTATTTCGCGAATTGGCAGAAGTTGGAATTCATGAATTCCAGTGGCTCAATGGTCTGTGAACTTGCCTTGCAGAAGGAGAGTCTTTGACCAGAGTCCCAATGGGCGCACAATGTTGTAGAGTTCCAGAAAAAGACGAAGCAGGTTTTAGATACCCCTTGGTTTTCCAGTAGTTCACTAACTGGTGTTATCTTGTGACCGGACCTGTAACCGATCTAACTCCTTCAAACCAACACTTGATAATACTATCAATGTATCGCAGCAAACAATTATTCACTATCCTACTGTTTTTAATTATTCGTATATTTATAGTATTATTATTTCACTCTTAATTGTTCATTTTTAGTCTATGCACTTGAAATTACTGTTTGATTTCTTTGTATCTCGCTTTAGTTTCTTTGAGTTATTTAAATTCTAGTATTCCGATGTAGGGTGTGCATCGGTGGCTCAGCGGTAGAATGCTCACAAACAACGCCTCATGTGGTCAGAGGTTCCATCCCTGGCCGACGCGCTTCTTTACCTCAGTAACCTAGTAATAAGGCTAGTAAAGAGGGAAGGTTGGGAATGAGGTTAGCAACCCCATCCTGTAAAAATAAGCAACACTGCTACCGAAACTTCAAGCCTCTGGCTTGAAGCCCTATATTCCACTGGGGAAAGTGAAGGGAAAAAAACTATTCCTACTTAACTTCGTATTTATTTATAGTCTAACTTCGTTTCACTTTAAAGTGTTCATTTAGTTTATCGATATGCATTAAAAAAACAAGCCTGATAACATCTCGTATCCCTAATATCCATTCAGTTCTTCAGGTGATTCATTTAAAGTGTACGAATGTTGTTTTGCATACTTTGATAGTAGAATAATCTTAGGTGTGTACACGGTTGAGAAGAACAGATAAAGTACGAAAATATCGCATTATTCTGCTCAAATTATTGTTATTACTTCTTCCTATTATGACAAACAGGAGAAATATACGAAGTCTTAATGTTAACTGTCTCTTATTAGTTGTTTAACTAGATGTGTCATACACAGTAATATGGAGGCATTATAGCGCATTACAAACTAACACATAGAGTCATACTTTTGTATCAAATTGACTCTCCTCATACCTCTGCTTCTTCTTCTTCTCCATCTGTTTACACGCACGCATATGACAAGTGAGAAAATCAAATTTTAAAGCTTAGTATTCATCATACTAGTTGCAAAAACAGAAAGTTTTTACAATGTGACACTGAAGAAAGCGATAAAACTTCAAGGTGTTTATAGTTGTTGAAATCCAGTTGTATGAAAATACTTCCTGATAGTGTCATATGCAGAATGTCGGCTGTGGGTGGATGGTAGGAAGTTAAGTCAGTAAGACCTCTTGCAGAGGTAAGTAATATGATTGTGAAAGTAAAACTTGACGAAGGAAGTGGTCATTTCAAGTATTCAAGTATTCACTTCAAATCACTTCACATCGTCTCTTACTTATCACTAGTTAGGAGTATCATCCTACTGGAAAACTTATTGAAAAACTCTGGTAAATTAATCTGAACAGAAAAGAATCTAATTATCTGTTTTATAAGCGAATTGAGCATTTACTTATAAGTATGACTGGTGACAGTGTAAACTAGACAGAGACTTTTATGTTTTTCCTCAGATTTACTTTATCTGTATGTAATAACTCTTAGACTACACTATCTGACAATTCGAATAAAAAAATATTAAACAGACGTTAGTCACCACTGGCATTTTACTGCTTATTTACCATTTGTAAATGTATATGTAGCTCTTTACAGTCTAACTGCTCTAGTTAACATGAAATGATGGTAGATAAACGAGATAGGAATCAAAATACTATGTGAAAATAATAAAGATTTAAAAGAGGTATAATATCAGGGAAAATCGAAGGATTGTAAAAGTAAACAATACATCTGTCTAACTTATAGAATGTGATTAGTTCCACTTCCATGGGTCCAAGATAAAACAAAATTCTACTGAAGTTGTAGGAATTCACAATTTCAAAAATCTTCTGCATCTCATAACTGTACCTCAAAAAAAATGTAAAAACCTTAGCGGCAGACCACACTCTGCAATGAAGATGATGCTCCTAAATTCATCCCACTGGGATGCATATTCATTCCCCCATCGAAATACTTCTTTACATTGTAATCCTCAGCCAGCTCTGACATCATTGTTTCTTATAAATCACATTAAAATCTACAAAAGGAAACATAAAAATGGAGAAACAGAATCTTTCGATAAAAATTTCTGTTAACTATTTAACAGTTAAAACTTCATTATTATTATTGTTCCCTTGGGCTCCTAGTGGAACATAGGGCTTCAACTGCACGTCTCCACTTGTTTCTGTCTTCTGCTGTACTTTTCACCTGCATCCATGTTAGTCCATACTGTTTCAATTCCTCTTCACACGATCTCCTCCATGTCACCCTTGGACGTCCCACGCGCCGCTTCCCTTTCGGATTCCACTCGAGTGATGGCCTGACGCGCGATGTCACCCAGCGGTCTGCTCAGCGAGTGTCCAATCCATCTCCACTTTCTCCTGCATATTTGTTGGGCGATTGGTTCTTGTTTTGTTTCTTACCATAGTTTCTTGTTTGTGATTCTTTCCGGCCATCTGATCTTGAGTATGGATCGAAGACAGTTGTTGATAAGAGTCTGCAACAGGCTGTTGGAGATATTCTTTGTGACCCGCCAAGTTTCTGATCCGTATAGCAAAACTGATTTGACGTCGTTTGTATTGAAAATCCGAATTTTGTTGTTGATGCTGAGTGGCGGAGATTTCCAGATTGGTTTCAGGTTGATGAATGTGTTTCTCGCCTTCCCGATTCTCGATTTGACATCCTCGTCCGTTCCACCTGCCTGTAGTTGAGACAATGCTCCCTAGATAAGTAAGTGAATGAAGTAACCTCTTTCAAATCCCTCATAAAACTTCATAATTTCATTTATCATTACTCTAACTGGCTTTTCTTTTACTCTTTGAGGAAAACACATTAATTAGTTCAATAACTGATTATACTTGACAGAGGATCCGTTTGACAAGTATGAGAATTTTGATAAAGCAATAAGAAGGAAGACGTAATTTGTCTGAATCATGTTATGTATTTGCGCAACACATTTCGAACACATGGACTTGTCATAGGAATATATATGAGATTAATAAAAAGTTAAGAGGTGAGAAAATAGACTTAAGTCAAGTTAAAAGGACATATTGAAGGTCAAAATAACAATGAAGACCACCAAACCAAATAGCAGAGGTAATATTACAAATGCTATGGTATCAAAACAAAATTTACCAAGGAAGGTTTAATATGATGACGAATTGTTTTTGGACGCATAAAAGTGGTTCAAACTTTCTAATTGCTAGGGCTTCCACAAACTCTAGGACACGCCCAAAACACGTTTTATAGGTAGGTTTAAAAGATCTGTTAACGTCAATTTTATGTCCTGTCTCTATAGTATGTTTCACAATAGAGGAGCAAGGTCTCCTGTTCTCACCGTTAATATGTTTTGAAGATTCTACTTGTTTCTGGAGCCATTTAGGAATATACTTTGAAGCCAGTCCTTACTTGCAGATATTGATGAGTCCTCCCTATGTATGTATGTGTGTCCACACGTACATTCAAATTGGTAAATACATGTTCTAAGGGCTTCACTTTCTCAGCTATTATGATATTAGCTGCATAGAAAGTCTTTTTAACAACAGCATTCAGTCTTTGTCTAGTCATTAAGCTACTATGATGCCCCATATAGGGTAGCTTGTTGTACACGTCTTTCTTATGGGCAATATGAGAATTGAAATGAGAATTTTACCAAAAATCAAAGAAGTGTAATTTTTATACTTGTATTACATGAATTCGTTAAAAGTTAAGAATCATATAGCAAGCACAGTGTTTAGCCTGCGATGAAAAAATTGGAAATGGATTATCATGGAAATTTGATTAAAGGCTGATTGTGAGAAACTTTCTGACAGTAAGTAAGTGACGAGAAAGTCGAAAGAGAAGTAGAGAAGGCTTGGTATAAAAGAGAAGTAAGGAATATTGAGGCCGCAAACGGAATAATGTTTACTTCAGTGTATTCGAATATAAATGTCTCGATGAAATGGTTCAGTTATACAAGTCACCAATGTGTGATATGCAGTCAAGTGAACAACATCTAAGTTTTCATGCTGATACTGTTTCCTCAAAATATTTCATTGTATATGCCTCATTAATTCAGTTGTTCTTTTATTGTTGTTGTTGTTAGGTCCTTATTACTGTTCTGTTGGAGCTGGTAAAGCATTGGGGCGTGATATACCAGAAGCACTATACAGAGCATGTATGTATGCTGGAGTCAAAATCTGTGGTAGCAATGCCGAAGTTATGCCTTCACAGGTGAGAATCGAATCATGTTCCTCGAGGTGATTTATTCATCCCACCGACTATTTACTCTTTCATCTTAAAATGATACATGAGGCTTATTTCAATCAAATGTGAACCTCATTAAAAGCATACACAAGAATGAGATGTCGGTAGCTTCCTCAAATCATCGAATACGATAGTATAATTAGGATGGTAATGGAACCGGTTAATTTTAAATATTTCACCTAATGCCTGAGGTTAAACTATGTGTCAGAAACATTTAGCTGCCATCTTACAGCATGTCGAATCTTGAATTAAAGCATTCAGATAACTTCACGAGAAATTTTACTATAAGAAATATCTCACCTCTACAATTTGAGTCATACTGAGAATAGTAATCAGCTCACCAAGGTGGACTTCAATAGCAGATTCCAGCTAGACTTAGTCATTACTCGCTAACATTTCTCTTAATAAATATATGTTATTAACTCTCTCCAGTTGTCCATTTTAATTAGATTCATGACAAGTAAGTGCATCAGTAAGCACAACATAATGAGAATGAACAACTGATTATTGAGGTAGTGAAGGTGCAGCAGTCATCGTGGTAAAAGAAGTATTCCCTCACACTTTGTGGTGAGTGGTGCAATGCAATAATGACTTGCATTTCCGTTGTTGGCCGATCTGTAGAGTGACTGTTAACGTCTAAAAAAATGTGAATGTTTTCCAGAATTACACTACGAATGGGTTCATGATGAATACTACATACAATCATTTTCGTACTCTTAGCGTTGAAGTCAAGCACTAAAAACATGTGAAAGGAAGAAATGTAAGAGCGAGTGTGGACTAGAATAACCACCTCAGAAACTTCCAAATACATAACGAGACCATAGTGGCAGGAATGAACATCATAATGAAACTACCGAAAATCACCAAACTTCCTATGATCTTCTTAACGTCTATCTAAAATACGTGTTACGAATCATATGAGAATGTTTCTGTGTCAACTTATAGTCATATGCTTGACATGAAGAACGCAATGCGGGCTCGCCTTGCTTGTGTCTTTCAGTTCTAATTACTGCAGTAGTTTGAATCGATTTGCGATTCACAAAGAAACACTGTGTAAATCTGTCACCCATTCATTAAGACCTTGTGACCGGTATATGTATAAAAATCAATCAATCAACCAATCAATCATCATCGTTTGCTTCTCACTAAGCATAGCGAGGGATCACTTGGAACCCCCACCCAACGAAAACCTACATGGAGGAGTTAAATGCCTAGTTTCTACTGTTGGGTACTTTTCTCCAGCATAAGAAAAATTCATCCATTCCATTTCCCCCTTAGGATAAGAGAGTTCTGTAGTTCACACTGAGATGAGAGCCACCCCTACAGAAAGTGATATTTTGAAACAATTGCCTGATAAAAGTATGAGGGAAACGCATTCAGACTGGCAACCAACTCAGTCTCAAATCAAATAACCTTCTTAAACATGGAAGTTATAGGTGATCCAACTCGTGGATGGCATTCTTCAGTGATCGGCTATCAACTTCATCCAGATACAAGCTTTCTAGAATCGACCATCATTGTAAGCACACACAGATTTCATCTGTTGTCAAGTGTACAAATAAATATGTACATTTCTGAAGACGAAATTCGCATATCTGAGGAGTAATTTCTTCTAGCAATACTCGGGAATTCCAGTGTCAGTTTACCTTCCAGTGATTCGGTGTCATATGTAATCAACTGTCTCAACAAGTGGTACATTACTGAATATTGAAAATGCATGCAGAGATAGCATGTGTTTCACTTACAGCCGTCTGAGGTGCTTCACAGATAAGGTTGAATGATACATTTATTCCATATCTCACAACTTCTTTGAAAGAAAAGTTTAAAAGTCAAAATAAACACTTTTTTCGCTTGTACGGAGAATTATACATGTTTAAAAATGAACGGCAGTCCCTGTTTGTGCACTTTATGTTGACCATACGGTATTGAAGTACTGCTCTCCGTTGGCTTTATTGATTCTTATATCTTTGTTGAAATTATTCCCTTTTATACTAGTTTACTCAGAGAGTCAGTCATTTGCTCTTCAGCTTTTCCATTTAGAAATTTAGAATTATCAAGGGATTTGAATTTAGTTAATTCGGTAGTCGATTTGTCATGTTACGTAATCTATTTTGTTATCCCTTGATATTTCACTGTGGTACTGTTAAAAAATATTTTTGTCGTAGTTAACATTGTTATTATCATAATATTATGTACACCTAATACTTTAGCTTCATAACGGGATGCAGTTTTCAAAAATACCATACGTATATTTTGATGATGACTTCATTGAAATGTTGTGCCTAAGGTTACATTGAGAACTATTAAACACTGTGTATGCATTTGGTCATTGTTTAAATTAACTTTGTGCTCTGAAGCTGTAAAATATCGATAGTGAAAAAATCAATATTTTCAAATTCCACTTGAAATAGCAGCATATTTAGGTTCTATATGCTATGGACTTCGCAAAATTATGACGGTGTGTTCGACATCAATTATTATTATTACTTTGATATTAAGTAAACAGTTTCTACAGTTTTCATATTTCCTTTGACTATTTGTGTTTCTTTCGGATTTTGGGAGTAGAGACTCCTTATGCACACTAATAAATACAAGTGTGGGGAAATGTCAACCTTTTCATAAGTTTCCACAAACTTTACTGTCCACTAAAATCTAATAATACACCCATTAATTTGTTAGGATTTGATATGTTTCAAGTTTGGTCACAGACTGATATCACTTAGAGACCTATTGATTACCGGGGAGTACTGGGCAGTTGTTTCGTCCCAATTTAGATCTCTTTATCAGTCTACTCCTACGGTCACGCTAAGGTCGTGGAATGATAGGATTTATGATTCATGGGCTTTCGGATCCTGGCTCAAGTGGCTGAATGGTCAGCCAACTTGGCCTAGTAACCTGAAGGTACCAGGCTTGATCCCTGATGAGGTTGTGGATGCATACTGACGAAGAGTCCTGAAGAAGAGGTATGGAACGGCTGTCCAGTACTCTTTGGTTCTCAGTGGTTCTCTAAGTGACACCAATCCATGAAAGAGACTACAATCTACCTGTGTATAAATTATTTCACCCTCTTACGGTTACTGTTAGCCATCGTTAGTCAATAACAGAATGGCTTCAGTATAAACAGTCTACACATATACCTAAGTGACTTTTTATAATAACGCAGTTGCAAATTAAGTAGAGTTAGAAATCGTTCACTGGGTTGCTCATTTGTTTATCCACCTATTATCACGGCGCCTGATCTTTACTATTATTACTATTATGTAGATACAATTTTACGAGTATTATCGGTTTCAGTGAAATTTCCAGTTACTAGCTAAAAGTTTTAGGATCATTTTATTTTCATTTAGTCAAACAATTTTTTTTGGCCAAGCTTATCTTAATTTAATAAGAAATTAATTGGTGAATGGTGACTAGCAGTGGAATCCAGGATACGCATTTCTTCCCATTTGGGACTCGCCGGCTAAATGGATGTACCTGCATTTCGCACTGAGTGATGATGTTCCCACCAGGGCTCAAACTCAGTGCCCATAGTTTCAAACGCCAAAGAGTTATCGGCTGCAATACATGGACCGCGAAAGCCATCTCTTGTGCAACGGGTCATATTAATTCTATAATTCAATTTTAGATTTTCCCACCGATTGATTGGACCGAAGTGCTCGATCTCAGTGGTCTAGTGGATAACGCTTTGGCACTGAGTTCGAGCCCCGGTGGGAACACCATCACTCACTGGGGAATGCAGGTAGCTGGCGAGTCTCAAGTGGGAAGAAATGCGTATCCTGGATTCCACTGCTAGTCACCATCCACCAATTAACTTCTAATTACATGCCCAGACATTGTCGAAGCATCTGCACAAGAGGCCGACATGTCAACCTGAAACCAAGCACTTCGGTCCAATTGATCGACGGGAAAATCCAAAATTGAATTATATATCTTAATGTATTTTATTTTCACTAATTTTTAGGCTAATTAATAAGTTTTGGACAGTAGGAGTTGCAAACTTGCTTTTATTTCATTTGAATAATGCGGTGTTCAGCTGATCAATACTGTGGGATTTAAATTCTTACAAATCACATTCTGTCATAGGAGTTAATAAAAAGACAATTGCAGCGAAGAAAATTTTCTTTTCGACGAAGTCATCATCTAGGCTGTACATTCGTGTATTTATATCAAATGGATAGGAAAGTTCCAGAATAATTTCTGGTTAGGGGTCAAATTAATAAAAAATTACAATTAGGAATTAAAGTGACATAACAAACAGGGGGGATGGGTAAACTCGAACAAAGTAGCATTATAATAACTAAGAAGATTGACATTGTGCAATTGGGGGTTAGAAATGTAGAAATAACAAAATATACAGGATGTTTGGATAAAAAACTAATATGATGAATAATTGTTTATACAATCAGGGATTAAATATGTAGAAATAGTAAAATGACAAAATAAACAGGAAGAGTGGGTATGAAAATATGGTAGTGTAGACAGGGTTTAAGAAAACTTAAAATAACATGAATAAACAGGAAGTTTAGATAAGAAAGGTGATGAGATTGTCATTACTAAAAAAAATTTTTTACCTGTTTATGATGGCCATGGTAGGGAGAGGGGTTGGACGTAATTCTTTTGGATACAAAGTGTGGGTTTGAGCTTTTGGATAGCTAGCGCCTCAGCTATACCCAGATGTCTTGACTTGATTCCCTTTGATAGGTTTGATTGAATTTTGTATATTACTTTGAAGGATTTTTCAAAAGGCGCTGAATGTCCTGAGTTGACCAGATGTTCTGTCACTGAACTGTATACACGTTTTCGGTCTCCTTTTACTAGCCAGGCTGGGTAGTGTTCGCGAGCGCGTTTTTCAAGTCGGCGCATGGTACGGCCGATGTACTCAGCCGCGAGCCTACGACTGACGTTTTCTTGCAAGAAACTGTTCAGCCAGAACGTGAAAGACAAGCCGTCGCATTGGGCCACCTCAACGTGCATATACCAGTTTACTTGCTCTTGTGGAGCTGAGTACATCGGCCGTACCATGCGCCGACTTGAAAAACGCGCTCGCGAACACTACCCAGCCTGGCTGGTAAAAGGAGACCACAAACGTGTATACAGTTCAGTGACAGAACATCTGGTCAACTCAGGACATTCAGCGCCTTTCGAAAAGTCCTTCTAAGTAATATACAAGATTCAATCAAACCTATCAAAGAGAGTCAAATCAAGACATCTAGGCATAGCTGAGGCGCTAGTTATCCAAAAGCTCGAACCCACGCTTTGTATCAAAAAGAATTACGTCCAACCCCTGTCCCTGCCATGGCCATCATAAACAGGTAAATTTCTTTTTAATAATGACCATCCCATCGCCTTTCTTATCTAAACTTCCTGTTTATTCATGTTATTTTAAGTTTTCTTAAACCCTGTCTACACTACCATATTTTCATACCCACTCTTCCTGTTTATTTTGTCATTTTACTATTTCTACATATTTAATCCCTGATTGTATAAACAATTATTCATCATATTAGTTTTTTATCCAAACATCCTGTATATTTTGTTATTTCTACATTTCTAACCCCCAATTGCACAATGTCAATCTTCTTAGTTATTATAATGCTACTTTGTTCGAGTTTACCCATCCCCCCTGTTTGTTATGTCACTTTAATTCCTAATTGTAATTTTTTATTAATTTGACCCCTAACCAGAAATTATTCTGGAACTTTCCTATC
This sequence comes from Trichobilharzia szidati, assembly GCA_944472155.2. Taxonomy (NCBI): domain Eukaryota; kingdom Metazoa; phylum Platyhelminthes; class Trematoda; order Strigeidida; family Schistosomatidae; genus Trichobilharzia; species Trichobilharzia szidati. The sequence goes on along the minus strand of OX235271.1, from coordinate 177,942,809 downwards.
CATTTGATATAAATACACGAATGTACAGCCTAGATGATGACTTCGTCGAAAAGAAAATTTTCTTCGCTGCAATTGTCTTTTTATTAAATCACATTCTGTAAATCTTGAAAGTCTACTTTATACCTAAGTCGACACATGATACACCAATAATATGGTGTAAATTGTTTGAATAAATTTGTCAAATATTAACAGGTCCAGATATTATGAGTTTTTGAGACTATTCCATCATGTTCATAATCCAAAGAGCATATTGATTTGCAAACAATTCCTATCACAGTTAATATGAACACTTTAACTTCTAGATTACGTGGTGAATTGAACATAACATTTTTCAAAGTATTTACAAATAAATTACTGTAGAGTTTATGATATTTTATTGTGTATTTTTAGTGGGAATTTCAAGTTGGACCATGTGAAGGTGTTTCAGCTGGTGATCATTTATGGATGGCTAGATTTATACTACATCGTGTAGCTGAAGACTTTGGAGTTATTGTAACACTAGATCCTAAACCAATGGAAGGTAATTGGAATGGTTCTGGAGCTCATACAAATTATTCAACTGCGTCTATGAGAAATCCAAAAACAGGTTTACAGTAAGTACTGAAAAAAAAATTAAAAGAAATTTATTTTATGCATGAATATTATTCACTTTTATTTTTTTTCTGAATTCATTAAGAGGAATTTACTTCCCTAAAGGGCATATATTCATCATATTAGTGGATAATTTTATATCTAATTCACCCCTTACTTGCTTCCTGAAACTTGCACTTTATTCTCGAGTTTTGAGTTAGGCTAATATTCTATTTTCCCATCATTTGGTAATCTTCATCTACAAGAATATTCACTCATTGTTGACCATTTTGTCTAGGCTTTTCCTAATGACATCGGTCCAGATTCATGTTCAATATTTTCCCGCCAACTTGATAAGCATATTTTTAATCTACACACTGTAGAGTGAATGATATTGTTTAGAACAATAGCAGCTTATGAATATCCTAGTTCTATCCACGAGAAGTTTATGTTGTGTGGTAGAAACTAATTTTGAAAATCCCCATTGAGTCATATGAAAAAGAGAAGACGTTCAGCGAAGAGACTCTTTTCGACGGCGAATTCATTCACATAGCTAGCTGTACAATCGCATTTATATATAATTATTTGTGTGTGTGTGTACACATGAGGTTTGTAAAGTTTAGATAATTGATCAGGTAATACAAGAATGATCTAATATAGAAACAAGGTTAATTAGACAGCAACTAAAGTAAGATTGAGTTAGTAAATTAGATGACTAAAATGTTTGTTTGCCCAAACTTCAAAGTCGTCTACAGAGTAAGAAGTAGTCTTCCTAAAGGTGTACGAATCAGACTTCTTCAAACTGCAGAAGCAATGGCGATTCACTTGCTAAGTCCTGAACTCTGCATACAGAAGAAGTTCATTCAATCACTACACTTCCAATGGACGTAATCTATCTTATTAGCTGACAAGTGAATTCTACCTAATCTATTTTCTGTCTCTTCATTAGTATTATTTTGCCTTCTCAATTGTAATATTTTACATTTTCGACTTTCTTGTTCTCTACTCCCACCCGATTCAATTTCTACACCTCGCTACCACTGTTACTGACTTGAACAACGCTCAATTTCTAGTCATTTATGTTACGTCATCCAACTTATTTGCTCAATTTCAGTTCTAATTTAAATGGCATTATTCTCTACCCGACTTCTACTTAGTCTCTACCTGCAATTACCTCTGTTGCTACCGTGACCTAAGTTGAAACATTTTAGTCAATTATATTACGTCATCTAACTTACTAATTCAATCTTACTTTGAAATAATAGAGAAGATTTGTAGCTCAGGTGGATGATTTGCTTTTTGTGCTAAATATGGCGCTGAAGATGTTGTCCAGAAGGACGACGAAAGCTTCGCAACTAAACCAACCAGCTCAGAGAACACTGTTAATTGCAAATCAATCTTACTTTAGTTGCTGTCTGATTAACCTTGTTTCTATATTAGATCATTCTTGTATTACCTGATCAATTATCTAAACTTGACAAACCTCATGTACACACACACACCTCATGTAAATTTGTTGCTGGAGGACGATGCAAGTGTATCAGGCGTCATCAACGCTATTCTGAACGCCGCAACCATTGCCTGGATCATATCTGGAGCAGGCGTGGAGGTCGACGTTGTTGGTGGGGTTGATCACCTCACCGGTGGTGCACTGTTACAATATTCAGGATCACGGGCGTTCGCGTTGTCAGGAGATTCGAGGTCCTTAACTTCTCGCTTTAGTTTACGTGAGTCGGGCCGGCTCGCCATGTTCTGTAATGGAATAACACAAACAATAATACAGGTCAAGCACGCAGGGTAGAGCGAAAAAGCAGAACACGACTTGAGGAAAAGCACTTTATAACTGACACTGAATTGCACCAGCATAAGTCCAAAAAATTTATATGTGGGTACTAAGAGCTAGGCTTTTACAGTTCAGCGTCAACCGGTTTTTTGAACTGACGCTTCCTTTCAAATTTGAACCACTACAAGACCCCCTCGCTTCCAAAAAGCTGTCCACAGCGACTTCAGTCTTTCTTTCTCCCCGCCTCGGCATCACCCCTGCAAGAGAAAGAAACACATGGTTATTATGGTTATCAAGATTAGGTGGGGTTTTCGTCGGTGCCTGTCGGTTTGGTCTGGACGGTTTTAGACGGTTGAAGTGCACACAAATAATTATATATAAATGCGATTGTACAGCTAGCTATGTGAATGAATTTGCCGTCGAAAAGAGTCTCTTTGTTGGACGTCTTCTCTTTTTCATAAGAAACTAATTTCATTATTAAAATTGTTTGTTATAAATACCTATACTCATTCGACTCATTTGCCTAATACTCTGTTATGCCTATTGGAACATATATTCGAAAAGATCGCATAATTCTCTCTCTGGAAGAAAATGACCATCAACCATTTGGAATAAATCGCAAGTGAATTCCAGAATTAAAAACACCTGCTGGATATGTAAGAAAACAGCAAAGAGTAGAATAATACAGACTCAGCGTCATTTCAGTAGTATTTGTTCAGCCAATTAAAAGCTAGAATATCAAAATTTATTTATTTTTTTTCTTTTTCAAAACATTACACGGAAAATTCGATACTCCCTATAGGATAGGAAGGAAATTCTATCATACATTTTACCGCTTAAATTTTTTTCTATACATACACTGATATACATGTATCTGTTACTTACTCTTTCTTTGTTGAGTTAATGAGCAAAGCATACTACAATTCCATGAACATGTTTAGGCTTTTTTATATATATCCTAATTTGTGGACAGGTGGAGAAAAGTTGACTATATAAGTCGAAATTATGTTATTCCGCTTGAATTATTATGCCTACTTTTCTCCAGCTTATTTAGGAGAAAGCTTTTGTATAAAAAATTGCATGAAAGCCTTCCCTAAACATCCTGAGAGGTTTATCTGTAATCCTACACAAACCGTTTTTCTTGATTTATTCAAATTCATAGAGAGGAGTAAATATGTTTGAATTTTCTGGAAAAGCGCCTCTCCATACAGTCTTTCAAATCACTAAATTACTTGATGACATTCTGTTACAGAATATCCAAAGAAGTAACTCGTTTGTAGTGTTACGATGAGTGCTCTCAGTCTCATTGCTTTCTTCGCCAACTTATTAGGACGCTACATGCTCACAGACTACCACCTTCTTTTAAATACTTACGGAACACTTCGAAGTGAAGACGGCAGTGAGACAAGCTGGCTGGCTGCCTACTATCTCCAATGATTTTTATGATTGCTGTAGACTGTATAATGCGACAAACAACGGGCAGCGATGAAACGCATAAAATGGACCCATATAAAAAACTTGGAGGATCAGGACTCCGCCGATGATATGTGTCTGATTTCCACGAACTGGAATATGTGCAAGTGAAAAGCAACAAGTTGGCTGAAGGAGCATCCAGAGAAGATAGGCCTTCAGGTGAACGGAGAAAAAACAGAGGTGGTGAAGATTCTTGGTCAATAGCAACAACAATTGACAAAAATTAGCATAAATAGGAGAAATCTGAAAGAAGAAACCTCCTTCACCTACCTACCAACCTGGGAAGCGTCGGTTCCACTACAGCCGGATGGAACTGATGAGGATATCAAAGCGAGGATCATAGGGAGAGCAAGGTAAGCTTTTATTTCTCCCAAGTCTGGGTGGAGGACAACAGCAATCGGCATGAAAAACAAGATCCATATTTTCAAATCCAATGTGAAGTCAGTGCTACTATACGATCAGCGAATTAGCGCGTCATAAAGGGTACTTCGAATAAATTACAGATCTTCATCAACAGATCAGATGGATGGCCAAAAAGGACCAGCAACAGTGAAGGACCTCTGGGAGCGAACGAACCAACCAGGAACTGATTGTTCAACAAATATGTAGGAAGAAATGGAGATGGATTGGCCATTCTCTAAGAAAACAAACCATCAGGCAGGCCACTGCTAGAGTTGAATCCGAATGTGAAGCGGCGAGTTGGTCGTCAGCAAGAGGGCGATATGGAGGGAGCTATGTGAAGAGGAGATGAAAGAATATGGGCAGACGTGGAGCCAGGAGAAAACGCTGGAAGAGAGCCGAACGCAGTGGAGACGTGCGTCTGAAATCCTATGTTCCTCTAGGAATTAAAGGAAACAATAATAGTAATAATGATACGCCTATGTTTTCATCTCCTTACACAATATCCTTCATTTCAGTCTCGAATGGCCAACTCGTCGTTTCTCGATCGGGGTCCATTCGGACTATGGACTGACACTTGACGTCTGGTATTCGTTCAGCTTTAAATATGTATAATTCTCCATACAATCGAACAGAAAAGCGTTAAGTTAGAATTTTAGAACTTTACTTCAAAGAAAGGGTAAAATAGGGAATAAGTAATATCTGTATAGCAACTCAGACGAGTGTAAATAAAACCCATCCTATCTCTACATGCATTTTCAATATTCATTAATATACCACTTGTTGAGACAGTCAGTTACATATGGCACCAAATCACTGAAATGTAAACTGCAAGAGACACTCCCGAGTAGGGCTGGAAGGAATTACTCCTCAGATATGTAAATTTCGTCTTCAAAAATGTATATATTTATATGTACACTTGACAACAGCTGAAATATGTGTGTGCTCACAATGATGGCCGATTCTAGAAAGCTTGTTTCTGGATGAAGTTGATAGCGGGTTATCGAAAGATGTCATCAATTATTTGGATCATCTATAATTTCCATTTTTAAGAAGGTTATTTGATTTGAGAGTGAGTCGGTGGCCAGTGTGAATGGATTTCTTTCTTGCTTTTATTAGTTAAGTGTTTCGGATGACCATGTTCAGTGGTGGTGGCTCTCCTCTCATTCTAAACTACAGAACTCTCTTATCCTATGGGGGAAATGAAATTGGTGAAGTTTATTATCCTGGAGACAAGTACCTACCAGTAGAAACTAAGTATTTAACTAATCCATGTAGGTTTTCATTGGGTGGGTGTTTCAGGTGATCCCTCGCTATGCCTAATGAGAAGCGAATGATGATGATTGATTGGTTTACACTTATACTTAGACCGGTTACAAGGTTTTAATAAATAGCTGACAGATTTACACAGTGTTTCCTAGTGAATTGCGAATCGAATCAGACTACTGCAGTAATTAGAACTAGAATACACAAACAAGATGAAACCACATTGCGTTGTTAATGTCAAGCATATGATTATGCGTTGACACAGAAACATTCTCATATGATTCGTAACACGTATTTTAGACAGACGTTTAGGAGATCATAGGAAGTTTGGTGATTTTCGGTAGTTTCCTTATGATGTTTATTCCTGCCACTATGGTCTCGTTATGCATTTGGAAATTTCTGAGGTGGCTATTCTAGTCCACAATTGCTCTTAAATTTCTTCCTTTCACATGTTTTTAATGCTTGACTTCAACTCTGAGAGTACGAAAATGATTTAATCAAAATGAATGTATGTAGTATTCATCTTGAAGCGATTCATAGTGTAATTCTGGAAAACAGTCACACTTTGTTTTACAAAAATAAACAGTCATTCGACAGAGTGGCCAACAATCAAAATGCAAGTCATTATATCATTACATCAATCACCGTAAACAGCAAAAACTCCTATTACAATGATGACAGCTGCACCTTCACTACCTCAACAATCATCTATTCTCATTAGGTTGTGCTTCATGTTGCACATACTTGTCATAAATCTAATTAAATTGGGCAACCGGAGTTAGGTAATAACACATTTAATAAGAGAAATGTTAACAAGTAATTACGAAGACTTTCTGAAATCTGCCAGTTAGGTCCCCTTATTTGAGTTAACAAGTATTCTTAGTATAACTCAAATTTTTGAGAAATATTTTTAATCGAAAACACCGAATGAGGCATATTTGCTTTATTCTGCCACACCATTCATTAATTTTCATTTCCACCAAGTTTTCTTTCTTGATTTTGATATCTTCGGAGTTCTCTTCATTTTCTTCTCACCTCGAAAATCGAACTAACTTGCCTTCAAGCAAATTCCCAGTCTCAACTTTTTCAATATATGCTATAAATGTTTTAACCAATTCGTAGCTTTCAAGCATTACAAGAAATAAATATCTCTATGTAGATAAAATCCTCCCACCTTTCCAGTGGATGCTCTGTCAAACATAATTGACTGCTGCAATACTTAAGATTTTTTATCCAGAAAGTTTATGTCATTTGTAGTAATAATGAGTCATATTATGAAGTGTTAATGCTTAAATAGCTGATCGAAATTTCCATCGGAAGGTTGTTTTTTTGCAACTTGTGCTTCTTCTGATGGACTGATATTTGCTTTATACAGTATAATGATTTGAGACCTGGAAATTACAATGTGAACTAATTATATATCGAAACCAGTATGGACCTCGGTGGGATGAATTTCGGAGCATCGTCCACCCTATGGAATGTGGTCTATCTCTAAGGCTTTTACTTCTTTTCGAGGTAGAGTCATCAGATTGAGGAATATTTAGCAATTTAGGATTTCTACCACTTCGGTAGAATTTTGCTTTATCTTGGACCCATGGAAATAGGACTAACCAAATTCTAAAAGTTAAATAGATAAATTCTTTACTTGTACAATGCTCCGATTATCTCTGATGTTTTTGATCTTTGAATCAATTAAGAAAGTTTCGTTTGAACGACTGCTAACACTTACACAAAACTGAATTCGTGTTCTTTTTTTCTACAATTCTGTTATGCATCAATTTAATGTTGCATTGAGCAAACCAACACAGGCAGAGGCAGAATCTAATATTTTCCTAATCCGTACAAACTATTATTAAATAGTTTCATCACATTTGAATTATGCAGTCGATGTTTTCACTTGTAGGAAATATTGACAGCTGTCAATATTATTAAGGTATGTCTAAATTTTGAGTGGAAATGAGTCAACTGAAGTTGATGAATACTTAAGATTCTTAAATATTTATACCCTTAGAGTAGCCATATAAGACTATTTGGTGTAAAACTTATTTGGCTCTACATTTTCTAAAAAAACAGACAGCCTATAGTCATTTGTAAGTGCTTATTTGGCACTTCTAAAGCAATGATTCCATATTAAGAAACGATGGGATCAATAAGTTACTTTCCAAGGTCTTATATTTCATTTTCTCACAAAGCATCAATACGAATAATGATGACTAATCACGCTGACTCATTTGGTACAAACACTTACCTACAAGTGACCTTCAAACAAGTTCACTTTAATCCATGTACTATTTGGCTACGTACACATACTTATGTATAGTGAAATCTCAGTAGTACAATTGAAGAAACTGTATCTCACACGGCGGAAGGTGAATAAATATCCTTTTTTTAATTTTTTTAAACACGCTGGGAATACTTTTCTTAATTAATTTATAACAGTGTAGTGCATTCAGATTATAGGACCTGTGAGAATTCCGGATTAATTTGATCTGTTAGACTCCCCTATTATCTGAATATTGATCCCAAGCTCGCTGAAGATTACTGGATAAGTTTCCGGAAGCTGAAGTGGAAAATAGTGACCACTGAGGTCCACCGTGTGTCAAGGTGAAGTGGATGCTCAACAAAGACACTGATGAGAGCCGTGGTGTATCACGAATGAACTAAATTTGAATTCAGGGATCACTGGATTCCCGTTAAATTGGCTGAACAGCCAACGAACTTGGTCTCGTAACTTCAATGTGTCGGGTTCGATCCCTGGTAGGGTCATGAGTGAGCACTGCTGAAGAACAGTCGCATACTTCAATGACACAACTGTCCACCGCTTTCTGGTTTTCAGTGACCTCTCAAAATGACTTTCGTTAGTGTCGAGAATCAAACAATTGAAACTTATGCAATGTACATTTGAGGAATACCAACAGATTTCATTACGAAGTGACATCAATTAGAGAACTACTGGAATCAGAGGACACTGGATGATTATTCCACCCTTGCATCTGAGACACAACAGTGCTGTTTACTAATAGACAAACGAACAAGTGAAATCGACTATTATGAACATCCTTCGCTTTCAGGATAACCGCTTATTATTAATACTCACTGTAATCCAGCTAATCGATAGTTCGAAAATCCCCTGAAAATCACTTCATGCACAGTAATAATACTTATAATGAAAATAATGGTTTCATAAAATATCAGAAAGGGTGAAAATGTATTTCTCCGAGTGGCGAAAATCCTTTAAAATTCATTGAAATTCTCTAATGATTCAAGGCTATGTCACAACTGCTTTATTAGTTTCCTACAAACGTCATTCCACAGATTGAGGATTGATCATGGATGACGTCAAACGTTCAAGGTCGCTTTCAATGCCCCCTCTAAGCAAAGTAACCTCTCAAAGATTCTATGACATCTTTTATTACCTCAGCTCGAGTGATTACTGAAGTGGTATCAGTTGAAATTCACGTTAACTCAAGCATGACAAATATAGATTGTGCTGAAAATAACAGAGCTTGTCTCCGAGACATGAAGAGAGGTTAAGTCATTTGGTCACATGTAAGCTCTCAAGATTCTACTGTTCACACAATAAAATCTACTTGAATTCAGATAGGAAGTATCGTCTGATTTTCTAAATTAAACTGTTGATAAAAAAGTAAGAGAGTGATAAGACTTTGTGACAATTACCAGCATCTATTTCGTCATAGTGAGAAAGGGAAAAGGATTCTATAATTCTCACAGTTTTCGTAAAATAAGTGGTGTGACAGAGTTTATTATCTTTCGGCCTTTACACATTTACGGTAGGAAGTGAAAGGAAAAGTGTAGCAAAGTGAGAAGTCAATTATTAGTGGGATAAATACCCACTTTATTCACTCATCCGATTGTTGACTGAATGAACAACTTTCACTTACTAATCTGTTCTAATAACTAGATTAGTGATTTGAAATATGAGACAAAATCTCCTCATTCATTTACATATTCATTGCCGCTAACCACCTGGTGTTATACAAGACACAGAATCATCGGTGTCTGTTCAGTGTCAGTATGTTAATACCTGGTCACCTGGTCTACTCAAAATTAATTTATATCTGCAATATACGGCCTTCCATTAATATTTATTGATTGCTAAGTGTTTGTAAATTTGAAGAGAAGTTTATGCAGTGCTGGAACTACGAGGATTGGGCTGACATTTCAGCATTCAACGACCGATTTATGGTCCGATGAACACTATTTTTCATCTTCTGCCGACTATGTTTTCATATAATATAACAGTTGGTAGCCATAACGACAAAATCAATTCACTGATGTTTTCTATAATGGCTCCAATTTTACGCAGTGTAGTACTTGTCTGATATCATTGTTTTTAACCAATCTTACTTTTTGTCGTCATAATCATTGAGCTGTAGGCAGAATTATTAGAATAAGCTTCAATAAGGTGATTAAACTGAGTAACTTAAGGACTTTCATAGCTTGCACAATGTACATACACTTACTTTGTGATTTCTTGTATTTCACGTTTCACGGAGGGGTGCAGGTTTGAAGTCTCAGTAGCGGTGATGTTAGTGTTACAAAGGGAGGTTGCTAATCTCGCATCCAACCTTCCCTCCCTTACAAGATCAGTACTCCCGCGTATCAGTGGTACAGGAGACATTCATGGAATACTGTTTATTGTAGGAAATGTCACACTTAACATTTTGTTCTTAGTCACATCAAGAACCAGAAATAAATAATAAATAAATAACTGACACCTGTTTGACATACTGTAAACATATTAACCACCGCCTATAACCAATAAACAAAATCCACAATTTTTCAACTTCCGCTAGCATATTCCCTTCTCTGATCACCAAATGGTGTTAGTAGTTTTATTTTCTAAACAGGATATTCATGTCATTATACTGTAATGGATAATAATTACACAGTTGTCTGAAATATCCAAGTAAGCGTCAATATTGTGGTTAGATGGTTCAAGAGGGAGTTACCAAACAATTATGCCATTACAATGCATGCACAAAATGAAATTATAGTCACTCTCGTTTGATTAACATTTGAATATATATAAAGCGTACAGGCGTGATAGAACATGACAGGAAACAGGACAAAATAATTGAATGATGTGTTTATGAATTCATATTGATAACAAATCAGTAAAATTACAGGTTTCAAATTATGATTTATAATCAGCGGTGAGAGAAATTATGAACACTATGGAGAAATAAACAAATAAATGACGTAAGTTCCAGGGTTGTCAAAGCGTGATTACAAAATAGTGATTATAATAATAATAATTATAGCGGTAATGTGGCGAGAATACGATGTCGAAAACCGTTTCTCATTTTGTCCACACGCTGTTCCTCACTGTCATTTTACTGATTCAATTATTCAACTACACCAAATGTAAACCACTGAAATGTTCATTCATAATAATATTTTAATAATAATTAAAACCTGGATATTAGGTTTAAAAACGCATATTTTAACGATATCAATCGGAACATAATTAGATTAACACCTATGATGATGTAGGTGTGTTTCCACTATGTGAATTTCAATTAACCGGTGAATATATTTCTACATTTTAACTACAAGTAATAACTGCCTCACCCAACAACGCAAGTGGTATTTGGTTCAAATCCCGGCCGACGAACGCCTAAACCTCAATTAGTCGATAGTAAGCCCAGTAAAGAGGTATGGTTGGGTGTGAGGCTAGCAACTCCATCGCCTAAAACACACCAATGAAAATGAAACTTCGAGGAACGAAGTTTGAAGTCATATGTTCCACTCGGAACGTCAAAGAATGAAATAGAAATATTAAGAAAACTGCAGACATTTTCAGACAATATTTACTTCCAGACGAATATCTGATTTATTTGGTTAGTGTCTATACCCAGGGTAAATCGCCTACAACTAAATCCATAGACAGTAAAATAAAGTATTCCATCGGAAACCAAGATATTCTATTTGCCAACAGGTATTCCATAACATAGGACACATTTACTGGATTCATCATCTGCAGTTTTCAAACTCATAGACAAACAGTCCAGTAATACTGCACTTCACGTTACCACCCAACACACTTCAACTTCAAGTTGAAGGCTAGAAAAAGGTAATATTTAAAATGTTAAGCAGGATAGTGTTTCGAGCATAATTTATTGCTCATCATCACATCAGTGTATTCATACGGCTTCGAGATTTACTTTGCATATTTTTTCTCCTATCCCCTTGTTAATCTTTGCAGTTCTCAATATCCACGGTATATGAGCGGTATCATTTCAACTCCACATGTTTGGTGGTGATTCAATGAGCATGGATTTAACTGACTAACCTTTCTCTCCACCTAACTATGTCACTTATTCATATCTTCACCTTCTCCCACTCTGCTGTGAGACTGAATGCAAATGACTCCACTGAAATGGCTGAGTATTTTCATGACTTATTTAACTTAGTACGGTCAATCATTCTAGGTCTACCTAATTTCTTTGTTTGGATAATCTAATTTATTAAATTCGATCTACTAGTTTGACCTATGTAATTGACCTCACAGTCACTACACAGTATTTGGATAATTATATTATTTTCTCATTTAGATATATGAGGTCCTTTCACCAACAATGTTCTTCTCTGAGTCAGCTGGTTGGTTTAAATACCACCCGAATTATAGGCTTATTCAAAATAATATTCAGTGTTCAGATGTTCCTTCTTTATGTCGGAGTATTGTCGAGGCTCTGAATTTCTTATTAATTATATTATTTAAGTTACCGTTCCCATTTTCCTTATGGATCTCCTTTCATCTTGATTAAAATCTGGTATATCCCTATACACTGAGAAAGTTTTATTTTCATTTGTTTGATTTCAATGTTTCCATATTTTGACTTGCTAGTTGGGTTCCTGGCGTCAACATTTTCTGGTTATCAATACTATATTACTCCTTGTTACATAAGATAATATTATGAAATTATGATCTAACATAGTACCGAAATTACACACTTACATTATTTGGTGGGAAACGTCACCTGTCTAAACAAAAGGAGAAATGTGGTATGACGTTCATAGTAAAGATAACGTCTGAGAAAATTTATGCTTCTGCGACAGATTCTGCATAGTATGACTTCCCTTCCCCACACAGTGGTCTTGAAGGCCTCAAACAATCTCAGAGATCCAGTTAATTCATACTAATCTATACGACTCAGATAGACAATCACTGAATTCATGACATCCACTCACTTTATTTTATTACTTCAATGTTGCAGTGTTCAAAATCTGAGAGATGTTTATAGATAAGACATTGCTGTTATTGTTGCTGTCTGGATTAAAAAAGATATTTGAAGTCACACAGTGAATTTCATTCACTAAATGCCTATGCATTCACGTTCTATCTATTTCACATCTTCGAAATAACAAGAGTTGTCATCTGATTTGAGTGAAGCAGAACATTCCTGCTAACATGCAGAACACAGAATCGTATATTTGCGTTACTTCTGTTGTCATCCACGAATATTTATTCTAATGAATACACTGCTCGTGATTGTCAAAATGAGTGTATGTTAATGAGATTGTACAGCAATGGGAACAAAGTCATTGTAAAGAGAGTGTTCATTGAACTAGTTAGTCTTCTCCCTCCAACTAAGACTATTACTTAGAATTTATTCAGTTGAACAGATTAACACTTACATATTACTATTATTATTATTACTGGTTACTATTCCCAAAAGCTGTCAGTTGAACACTGGGATTCAGTAGCAGATCTTCACTTCACTTCACTTTTCCTTCTTCGCTATCCCAATTAAGCTAATCCCGCGATTATCTACAAGCTTCTGTTTTCTCCCAACACGATGTACACAATCTCTTACTCGGACACACACGATTCAGGTAGCACTGGAGGGTGTGACTGGAACGTGATGTCAGTAAATGGTCTGTTCTGGGTATCTTCAAATCATCTTCACTTCTTTCTGCATACTTGTGTGGTGATAGGTTCTTTGTTGATTTGTTTCCAAAGTCGCTTGTTGGTAATCCTTTCTGGCTGGTGGCCACCTGATCTTGAGTATGGCGTGGCGTCAGCTGTTGTTAGAAGTCAGCAGCAGGCTGTTGGAAGTGCGTTTTGTTGACACGTGTGCCAAGTCTTTGATTCATCGATTTTATCTGAGATCTCAAATAAAGTCGGTAGATCTCACTCATTTCATAAAGCCCACATCACTTACTTCTGTTCTGAGTTTTCTTTTGAGTTGTTCTACTGACTGAATATGAGATATCCTTTTTTTAAACAGAAGGTGTTTAACAGGTAAAAATAATCTTACGTGAATAAAGTGCTCTTAGGTTTCTTAATTTTCGTGTCTTCATTTATTCACTATATTGTGATATGAAGATTTTTTCTAATATTGAACATAATTTTCAGTTTTTAGCTTTGAAAAGTTATTATCTATGCTTTACAAGTTGATCACGGACTGATATCAGTTAGAGAACCATTGAAAACCAGGGAGTACTGGACAGCTGCTGTTTCATCCTAGTTTGGGAATCATCGGCAGTACTCACCCACCGGCCAGGGTTCAAACCCAGGACCTTCCGGTTACAAGGCAAGCTCGTATACCATTCAGTCACTGGGACCCGATTCAATGGCTCATGAATTCTAACTTCTACCAATTCGTGATTTTAGCGCCACCCCAACTATTGTCGTTGATGGAAATCCATCCACACGTGACTTCCCAGTGGGTGCGTACTGCCGATGATTCCCGAACTAGGATGAAACAGCAGCTGTCCAGTACTCCCTGGTTTTCAATGGTTCTCTAACTGATATCAGTCCGTGATCAACTCGTAAAACATAACTAATCCTTACAAACCAAACTATAGAAAAAAAATATTATCTATGCATGTATTTGGAAAATGTAATGGTAGTGCATGAAGTCAACAGCTTGAAAACGGGAAACGATCACTACCATCAATCTTGTGTACTTCACTGGACGTGAATTCTCGTCTGAAGCGTTTTAAAAGCTGTGTCTAGTAGGTCTCAGAGTAGGCTGTTTAATTTCACTTTAAATGTAGGCTGCAGCCTTCAAAGTACCAGGAATCATTGCTTGGAAGATCTCATTTAGACAGTTCAAAATATAGTACAATGATACAGATTGCTATTTTAAACAATGTACCTCCTCCTTCTCATTTGAATAATATCTATTCATCAATATTTTTGACTGTGTAGTGCATATTCACACACTGAACTCCCTACGATAAAGACAATATACCATTTTTACCATTCATTCAATTTTGTCATTTTGTGTACTTTATATTATGCACTCTCTTCTGGATAAGTGTTTTTTTCTTTTCATTTTAAGCAAGTCTCATGTTTCATCCTTACTAAGAATGCATAGGGATCGATTACTATGAACTCTTTTCTTAACAGTCTTAACCTGTTTCGAATTTCACATTATTAATTTTGATTATAAAGCTATTGGGATAGAATACTGACATATACATACATCTCTCATTCCTTTATGAATGAACGTTGACCCGTAAGAGAAGTGGAACTGAAATATGATAACTAGATAGATGTCTCCTTCAAACTTATCTAAAATTATGGCGTCATACCATAAATACTTCTACTATTTACATTTGCGGTTAGATGTATTCATCAACCATATGAATCAACTGACATATCTAACCTAATGAAATACATCGTATATGAATGAAACTGTATATTATTATATTATTATTTCCTTTAATTCTTAGAGGAACATAGGGCTTCAGCAGTGCGTCTCCATTGCGTCCGGTTGCGTTCGATTCTCTGCTAGAGTCTTTAGCTGGCTCCAAGTCTGCCAATACGCCTTCATCTCCTCTTCAAATGACCTCCTCCAAGTCACCCTTGCACTGACGACCAACTCGCCGCTTCCCTTTCGGGTTCCACTCGAGCAATGGCTTGTCTAGTGATGTCACTTGATGGTTTCCTCAGAGTATGACCAGCCAATCCATCTCCATTTCTTCCTGCCTATTTGTTTCACAATCGGTTCCTGGTTGATTCGCTCATTGTCAGAGATCTCTGTTGCTGATCTTTTCTGGCCGGCCATCTGATCTTGAGTATTGAGCGAAGACAACTGTTAATGAAGGTCTGTAGTTTGTTTGAGATGCTCTTTATGACGCGCTGGCCAAGTCTCTGATCCGTATAGTAGCACTGACTGACTTCATATCGGAGTTGAAAATCCGGATCTTATTTTTGATGCTGAGTGCTGTTGACCTCCACACAGGCTTGAGAGTAGTGAAAGCTTGTCTTGCTTTTCCAATTTTTGCTTTGATATCCTCGTCAGTTCCGTCCACCTGTAGTTGAAACGATACTTCCCAGGTAGGTTAGTGAAGGAGGTTGTTTCTTTCAGTTTCCTTCCATTTATGCTGATTATTTTCTGTTGTTGTTGTTGTTGCTGTTGATGGTGTTTCCCAGGAATCTTCATCACCTCTGTTTTCTCTATGTTCACATGAAGTCCTTGAATGAAACTGTACCTTGAGGTAAATTAGAAGCTGACCTCATTTGTACTTTTACAAAAAGGCCAATTTTTTTGATGATTTGGGAATAATCACGTGACTGTAGCATTATTTCCATCAAGTGATTAATTTATTTTCTTCCCATCCACATAAAAAGAACAACTGATAATCTAATTAGAGTTGGGAAAATTATTTTTTTAAATAAAATATCTTTATACAATGCGAAACATTGACTGTTGATGAATTTTGACGAAGATATCACTGTGAAAGGATAACTACAGAATATTTCATCTCCGTTTGGTGTCAGAAATTCCCTCAGCTAGTGTATAGAATGTATTCACAGGTCCTAATGAAAATAAGAGAAGATAAGGCAAAATTAAAGTCAGATGTGAAAGTTAAATGAGTACTTCCATCATAGAATAAATTTATTGAATAAAAGAACTCGGTCATACACTATTATTTAGTGAGTACGCTTCGAATACAATTTATTTCTGAGAATCATATCAAAGCATTTATACTTTTTATCGGTTGATATTTGTGGGAGTAATATTTTTCTTATCTCTGGTAATTGCGTGTCGTTATTCTCATCGTACTTGTTAGGTGTAGATTCAAAGAATAATGACTATGAGGTTAACTTCATAGGTCAGCCGAGCAGATATGGTTGTAGTCAGATTATTGGAATATAAGGATTTAGTTAAATGTGAAAGGAGAGGTTGATCACTTAATTTTCGTTCATCTCATCGACGCCTAGCACGTGAAATAGGAGTGATGCAAAGCTAGCATCAGAAATATAGATAATATTACTACTAAAAGTATCAAGGGAAAAGAAATAATGGAATTATAAAAGTGAAGTCTGAAACTTATGTGAATGCCTTGATACGAATCTGAGCAATAAATTTTACTCGAAACATAATCACCTACTAAAACTGAGGTACTGTGTTCTTTTATCAAATAAATTGATCTGATGATGGAGTTGTACTCTACCACGGTACCCAAGTTTCATTCTTATATCGAATGAGCCCTGTTTCTTAGGCATTACAGCCAGGAAATTCAAGGGAATGACGGACGTAGAATCCGGTATTCAGATTCAAATGTAACTGGAGTTTGTCTATGATTTAGGACAAGATTAAAGGTAAATTCATTAGCATTACTGACAATCATTTCGAAGTTTATAATCCACTAAGTAAAAGTAGTGATCAATGGTATTTTTTTAAAGATTTTTGAGGGACTAACTGAAATTTTAATGGGTATATCATGCGTGAGACTAATGACCTCTTGGATATTTGTTGAAATGACTTTTATGCACCTTCTGACACGTCAACCATAATTGGAAATCTGTACTCATTGACAGATTTCGAGACATAAAATTCATTATTTATTTTAACATTAGTCTAACCAGAAGTTCAGGTTTCATATTTCACCTTTGTGCTTCTGGATTTTCATGGGTTATTGCTTACACATTTTAGCATATGTCATATTGTTATTATTATTATTACCTTATTCAGAGCAATAGAAGATGCTGTAGAGAAGTTATCTCACAAACACATTGAGCATATTCAATCCTATGATCCTAAACATGGTTTGGACAATCAACGACGTCTAACTGGTAATCATGAAACAAGCAGTATGAATGACTTTTCATCTGGTATGTTAGTATTTGTAATTAAGACAATATTGAAGCTTTCACTTTATGAATATGATTTCTTGTAATCTAATTTTTTACAGAATAATCCTAATCAGGTTCTGCAGAAATATATATATATATAATAGTGAATGAATTTGTGTTATTAACAACAATGACGCTGTTTAATTAACATCGAATCAATATTAATATCAACGTATTCCAGTTCGATAGCATCAAAATAACACTATATGCTGAATATCAGAGAAATTAGGAAAGATAATAATACAAATTCATGAACTCATAGTCTCCAGGGCAGTAATAATGGTTGGACTTGCTTCTTCTGCATACAAAGCACTGTTTGTTTCACGCGAATCACGACAGCTTCATCTGTTTGGAGTATGCAGTACCTGGATATTTTTGGCAATTTATTTAGTACCCGGTAAATGATAGAGAAGAACTCTCCAATGTCGCCTTTGTGACCGGTTTAGACCAGGTGGTCTAAAATCGAATCCTTCTCTATCATTTACCGGGTACCAAACAAACTGCCAAAAATATCAAGGTACCGCATTCTCCAAACAGCTGAAGCTGTCGCTATTTGCGTGAAACAAACAGTGCTTTGTGTGCAGAAGAAGCAGGTCCAGCTAGTACTACTGCCCTAGCGGGCCTTCAGTGAACACTATAAATTGTCGAATTTGTTCTATTATCTCTCCTAATATTTGTGATATTCGGTGTATTGTTACGTTGATACTACCGACCTGTAATCCATTGATACTAATATTGATTCGATGTTATTTAAACAACATCATTGTTTCTGATAATACCAATTATGTGTGTATAGCTGTAGAACCTGATGAAGAAGGGGTTATAGAAAAGAATATTCTTTGTTCAGTTAACCATACTTTTGAGAACAATCGCTATCAACACTTTTCTCCTGTAAGAATATCTTTTCATTAAAAAAACAACAAGTTGACTAAAGTAATGTATTTTCCTTTTCAATTCATCTTCCACGACAAGCTCTCAAATAATACAAGCATTTTATAGACAAAATATCAAATTTATGCCAATGAAAATTATAGTATGTCAGTGAGTTGATAGAAAAACCATCAAATGAAGATCATAATTATAAGATAAAATTACCTAACATCATTCTTAACTTGTAGGATGATGATAATTTAGAAAAGTTGATGAATTTGTCAGTTGTTCATTTATTATATGACAGAATTTTAGTGCAAAAAGAAGAGTTATGTATTATTTGTTTTTAATTTAGTTTCCTCCTTTCCATTGATTGATTTGACTGAAATGTTCGGCCTCTGTTGAAATTTCGGTCCCTATCAGTCTCCAGGTCAAGTCAGTCCTTCTATACGGATCAGAAACTTGGCGAGTCACAAAGAATATTTCCAACAGCCTGTTACAGACCTTTATCAACAACTGTCTTCGTTCTATACTGAAGATCAGATGGCCGGAAAGAATCACTAACAAGAAACTATGGGAACGAACAAAACAAGAACCAATCGCCCAAAAAATATGCAGGAGAAAGTGGAGATGGATTGGACACTCGCTGAGGAGGCCGCTGGGTGACATCACGCGTCAGGCCAGTGCTCGAGTGGAATCCGAAAGGAAAGCGGCGAGAGGGACGTCCAAGGATGACATGGAGGAGATCGTATGAAGAGGACCTGAAACAGTATGGACTAATATGGATGCAAGTGAAAAGTACAACAGAAGACAGAAGCAAGTGGAGACGTGCAGTTGAAGCCCTATGTTCCACTAGGAATCCAAGGAAACAATAATAATAGTAATCATAATCAGTCTCCAGGAAAGTCAAAATTGAATTAAAAACAAATAATGAACTGATACATGTTCCAGTCAAGAAAACTAAGCTTTGGCATTTGAAACGATGGGTACTAGGTTCGAATCCGGGTAGGAACACCATCACTCACTAGGAGTGCAGATACATTCAGGCGACGAGTACGAAACAGGACGAAATAAACATCTCCCCATTGCTAGTCACCATCCATCAGAGTTGCTTCACTAGTCAAGTATATTAGCTTAAATATCGTCAGTAATAATAAAAAAGAAGTATTGAGTTAGTAAGGTGGATAGGGTGTATCAGTGGTTCCAAGGTAGAAAGCTCGCCAATCACACAGCACCTGGTCCGAGGTTCGATCCTCCCAAAACTTGCTAAGCCGGTAATAAGCTCGGTAAAGAGGGAAAGGTTGGCCATGAGGCTAGCAACCTCACTCCGTATAAATAAAACCACTGCTATCGAAACTCTTGAGCTCTAGCTTTAAGCTTTATGTTCCACTCAGAACTTAAGGGAACAAAATAAAATAATAATAAGGTAGACAGAGGAAAGAGGTTAGTTTTACCGTTGCGTCTATTTTATAAAGATGACTAGGGCAAACAAAATACTCTTTTGATTTTAACACCAGGGTAATTAACAAGACGAGATATAAGTTCCTTATTTAGTGTATAATTTAAAATTTATCACCTTAGATTGCTTTCAACATTTTTCAAGTGTGAAGGGTAATAATGTAACACTACTCTAAGTTTGGCAAATTGAGAACAAATATGGAAGTCTTCCAACATTAAGCCAGAATGTGATGACTGGCAACCGCATCTCATCCTTTGCTCAGGAAACATTCGTCACAATTTCACATAAGTAAATACGCTCGAAGAAGGTGTTAGTTAAATTTTCAAAAAAAAAACAACAGCGTTCAAGTACGTGTTACAGAGGATGTATTTTGAAGAGTTCGCCAATGAACGTAGCCATAGACCTGTACACTTTTTGATGTAACAGTAGAATTTAGGCACTACGGAAGGATGTAATTCCCTGTTAGGTAAATTTATTAGATATAACACACAGTGATACACTATTAATCCGGTTATTAGTCCTGTATCATTGTTTTTTATGTGAAATAAACTTATCTGTTATCGAATGCACCTTTTCGTTTAGCATTCATATTTCATGGAACCATTTTGTAATCAAATTCTTAATACGCGTCGCTTCTTTTTGTTTCAAACACATCCATCTATAGGTGTCGCAAACAGAGGTAGCAGTGTACGTATTCCAAGACAAGTTGCTGAAAATGGTTATGGTTATTTAGAAGACAGACGTCCATCGTCCAACTGCGATCCATACATTGTCACTAGAATGTTGGTTGAAACCACATGTCTTTAATAATAATTATTACCAACCCGAAAGAAACACATTTTATCAATCCTTATGTGTGTGTGAGTTTGTCTTACCTTCATAGACTCATTTTGTCCAGTGTGTCAAAGACTACTGACAGTCATCAATTCAGCCGTCATCAAGAATCCCATTCATCCTCCCTTTCATTCCTGTCCATCATCATCATAACCTGCAGCAATAATATAATTTAAATATTTTTAATAATAATAATACTTTCCTTCTTCTCTTCTTCGTATACACATATAATGTAGTTCACTTAGTAATTGTTTCAAAAATGTAATTGTATTCACCGTTTAAAACAACAAAAAAAAAGAACACAAACTGAAACATTGAATGTCAGCTGACCATTTAAAATCAATAATCATTAATGCACATAATTTAATTTACTGTTCGTCATTTGAAATGACCACTGGTGGTTTTCATGTTCAATGAAGTAATAATACATTTTATAGAATGTGGCGTGTGGCTATCAAAATTAAGATTATTCTATTAGTCATGTTATGTCATGTCATGTCATACTATTATTTAATTTTCTTTTTATATATATGTATCATCATTGAAAAGTTAAACCAGAAATCGTGACAATAATGCAAGACAGAATTTCACACATCCTGGATATTAATAATAATAATAATGATAATGATTTTGAAATTATTTTGTTCTCACTTACATTGAGTTATACTATTCATCGATTTTATTAGGCAGTCAACTAGTCGTGTTTTCCCCTTCATGAGTTCAGCAGAACGGTGTGGTTTAATTATATAACACAGAATTTGTATCTTGTAAATAGTATTGACTGAATTCACTTTGAAATACAGTGTCAGAAAGCCTGAAAATATGAAATACCTTAGTGTTAACGAGTAGTTTAAGGAGTTACACACAATATTTGAACACAACAAACAGTACTGTGTTTCCAGATCTATAAACTACTTAATTGGCCAAATTATTGTATTATTATTATTGTTTCCTTCAATTCCTAGAGGAACATAGGGCTTCAGCCGTGCGTCTCCATTGCGTTCGGTTCTCTGCTAGAGTCTTCACCTGGCTCCAAGTCTGCCCACACGTTTTCATCCCCTCTTCACATGACCTTCTCCAAGTCACCCTTGCACTGACGACCAACTCGCCGCTTCTCTTTCGGGTTCCACTCGAGCGATGGCTTGTCTAGTGATGTCACTTGATGGATTGTTTCCTCAGAGTATGGCCAGCCAATCCATCTCCATTTCTTCCTGTCTATTTGTTTCACAATCGGTTCCTGCTGTGTTGGTTCGCTTCCAGAGATCTCTGTTGCTGATTTTCTCTGGCTGGCCATCTGATCTTGAGTATTGAGCGAAGACAACTGTTAATGAAGGTCTGTAGTTTGTTTGAGATACTATTTATGACGCACCATGTCTCTGATCCGCATAGTGAGTAGCACTGACTTCACATTGGAGTTGAAAATCCGGATCTTGATGATTTTTGATGCTGAGTGCTGTTGACCTCCACACAGACTTGAGAGTAGTGAAAGCTTGTCTTGCTTTTCCGATTCTTGCTTTGATATCCTCGTCAGTTCCACCACCTGCAGTTGAAACGATGCTTCCAGGTCGGTAGGTAATGGAGGTTGTTTCCTTCAGGTTCCTTCCATTTATGCTGATTGTTGTTTGTTGTTGCTGTTGTTGTTGTTGGTGTTGCCCAGGAATCTTCATCACCTCTGGCCGAATAGGCTATGAGAAAGAGTCTAACATTCCAGTGATGTAGAGGTGATGATATCGAGAAAAATCAGCACTCATTAACCTATTAGAGCTTAAACAGTGATATCCTAAAGTTACTTTAGTATTGTATAAGAAATATAAAGTACTCATTTTGGTAGCATAGGTTTATGGTGATAGATTTACAAATGGAATAGAAGGGAACAATTTTGATAGTTTAGAAAATGATTCTGCATTTTAACTGAATAAAAATTCCCATTAAAATTTTCAAAAGAATAGACACGGAACAAAGAGTACTCTTTTCGATAAATTCATCATCAGGTTCTACAATTATATATACATTGTAATGAATTTTAGATTTTCCCGTCGTTTCATTGGATTGAAGTGCTCGGTCTCAGGTTGACATGTCGGCTTCTTGCGCAGATGCTTCAACGATATCTTGGCATGTAATTAGAAGTTAATTGGTGAATGGTGACTAGCAGATGAATCCAGGATACGTATTTCGTCATATGGATGTACCTGCGTTCCCCAGTCACTGAGTGATCAAGTTCCTACCGAGGTTTGAATCCACTGCCCATAGTTTCAAACGCCAAAGTGTTATCCACTAGACCACGAGAGCCAACTCTTGTGGGAACATCATCGCTTACTGATTGGAGAATGCAGGTGCATGCAGATGACGAGTCCCAAATAAGACTAAATGTACATCCTGGATTCCACTGCTAGTGGCCATCCACCAATAAATGATTCTCCAGTTTGCAAAACCAGTATTAG
Source organism: Trichobilharzia szidati (assembly GCA_944472155.2). NCBI lineage: Eukaryota > Metazoa > Platyhelminthes > Trematoda > Strigeidida > Schistosomatidae > Trichobilharzia > Trichobilharzia szidati. Next base: position 177,919,596 of record OX235271.1, on the reverse strand, counting down.
TTACTGGCTAATTGTAACTCACTGCAATTATGACCTAAGTCACGCGAATTATTTGTTTCATTTAACGCTTTTCACCATTAGACAGTGTTTACTTGAATACATCGCTCTCTAATGAAGACTATTACTTGCTTTAGTTGACTCTTAGTGTTTCGTGCTTCGCACTCTTGCTATCGGATGCATGTAATGCCTATTGACTCATAACTGATATAGCTATCAATCAGCTGCACAACATGGTCAATTGGCTGATCGATGTAACACTGCTATGGACTGTAGTTCAAAGCTGTTTAATTTTAAATATTACCAGAAAATACTGTTAAGTGATGAATTTCAAAATAAACTGTTTTTCAGATATTATGCAATATAATTTCAATGATTTTGGACGCAGTATGTGGTTCTTAATGTTTTTACCACAGAACACTTCTTCGGTGATTCACTAACAGAATACTTACCAACTACGCACAGTGTCTTGGCTTCAATACCCGGCTAACGAACTCCTAAACTTCGCTTAGTCTGTAGTAAGCTGGGTAAAAATGGAAGGTTGCGTGTAAGGCTGGAAACCTCACCTCGTAGAAAAAAACATCAGTGCTACTGACACTTCTAAACTTGAAGGTTTATGCTCCACTCGAAGAGCAAAGGAATAAAATAATAAATGCGGCAAAATATTTACTCCTTGGAGAAAAGTTTCAGGTGGAGTTTTCTAAAGATTAGAAACTTGTCGCGGAATGTACTACTGTTTGGCTTGAAATATGTTGTAATAGCCCAGGCGATTTTAGCTTTATTTTCTGCACAAAAGATGGATCAGTGGGATAAAAACTATTTTGTTTTAAAAAGAATGTGCGTGGGTACAAAATACAATTTAAAGGCGTAGCTGCTGATTGATTTAAACAACGCAAAAGGCATTGAAAATGATGTATTATGTAGGCTGGAGAATTCTGTTGCCTAATAATTCTAGTAAGCTGTGTTATACCCAACAGGTTTTAAAGTTACCTATAATTAGTGACAGGTTCTAAAAATTGCAGTCCACTACGACTTTCTTTATCTTCTTTTTTTCTACATCAACTGTAAAAGAATAAATAAATGCTAAAGCTGAATTTCGGTTAATAATTTATGAGTTTAAGCATTAAAATAAGAGTGGAATTTAGGCAATATGGTAGAATGTAATTCCATGTTCGATAGGTTTATCTGATATAAAGCACAGTGATACAGTATTCCTTTGAGCAGTAAATTATTCTTGAAACGCTGTCAGAAAATAATACTGCATCATTGGTTCTTCAATTATCAATAATTGCGTGACGTTTCCAGCATGATTTATTGTTCATAACCATATCAATGTGATAGGATTGTGAATGGAATATTGAATCCATCACAAAAGTAGGCGAACACCCAATGTGTCTGAGTGTGCAAATATTACGATGGAACTTCAAGCGAATATTAAGAAGACAGAGGTGATGAAAATACTCAAACAACAAAATCAAACAGCAGTCACCATCAACGGGAGGAATCTAAAAGAAGTTGTATATTTCACTTATCTAAACAATATCATTCCAACTACAGGATTTCAAATGTAGGACAATAAAAGCAAGACAGACTTCCACCAACTTAAAATTAATCTAGAGATCTGTTTCATGCCACATGATAGAGAGCATCTAGATCTCCAAGACTAGTGTCAAATCAATGCTCCTACACTCATCAGAGATTTGGCGCGCACGTCACGAAAAGCATTTCTGACATCTTGCTGGTGACTTCTAACAACATCTGCCTGTGCTACATACTCAAGATCAGGTGGCCAACAGCCAGAAAGGATTAACAACAAGCGACTTTGGAAACAAATCAACAAGTCAATACACAGAAACAAGTGGAGATGATTTGAAGATACTCTGAAGAGACAGTTGATTAACATCATGTGATTGGAACGTCCTCCAGTGCTACCTGAATCGTGTACGTCCGAGGATGAGATTGTGTACATTGTGTTAGGAGGAAAAAGAAGCTTGTAGGCAGTCGCGACGATAGCTTAATTAAGATTGCAGAGAACAACCGGTGAAGTGGAGATCTGCTACTGAAGCTCTGTATTCAACTGATAACTAAAGGGAATAATAATAAATAATAGTAATAACAGTAATACATAAGTGTTAATCTGCTCAACTGAATAAATTTTAAGTAATAGTCTTAGTTGAAGGGAGAAGACTAACTAGTTCAATGAACACTCTCTTTACAGTGACTTTGTTCCCATTGCTGTACAACGGCATTTACATACACTCATTTTGACAATCACGAGCAGTGTATTCATCAGAATAAATATTCGTGGATGACAACAGAAGTAACGCAGATATACGATTCTGTGTTCTGCATGTTAGCAGGAATGTTTCTGTTTCACTCAAATCAGATGACAACTCTTGTTATTTCGAAGATGTGAAATACATAGAACGTGAATGAATAGTCATTTTGTGAATGAAATTCACTGTGTGACTTCAAATATCTTTTTTAATCCAGACAGCAACGACAACAGCAACGTCTTATATACATACATCTCTCAGATTTTGAACACTGCAACATTGAAGTAATAAAATAAACTGATTGTCAGTTTGAGTCGTATAGATTAGTATGAATTAACTGGATCTCTGAGATTGTTTGAGGCCTTCAAGACCACTGTGTGGGGAAATGAGGTCATACTATGCAGAATCTGTCGCAGAAGCATACATTTTCTCAGACGTTATCTTTACTATGAACGTCATATCACATTTCTCCTTTTGTTTAGACAGGTGACGTTTCCCACCAAATAATATAAGTGTGGAATTTCGGCACTATGTTAGATCACAATTTCAAAAGTTTATCTTATGTAACAAAGAGTGATATAGTATTGATAACTGGACAGTGTTAACCCAAGGAACCCAACTAACAAGTCACAAAATAAAAACTACGAATTCAAACACATCAAAAGAGAACATTCACAGTGTATAAGGATATGCCAGATTTTATTCATGATATACGGAGATCCATAAGGTAAATGAGAACGGTAACGTAAAGAATATATATAAAAAAGAAATTTGAGGCCTCAACAATACTCCGACATAAGCCTATACTTTGGGTTGCATTTTAAGTAACCAGCTAACTCAGGGAAGAAAACTGTTGGTGAAAGGACCTCATATATCTAAATGAGAAAATAATATAATTATCCAAATACTGTGTAATGACTGAGAGGTCAAATACATAGGTCAAACTAGTAGAACGAATTTAATAAATTAGATTATCCAAACAAAGGAAATAAGTAGACCTAGAATGATTACCCCTATTAAGTTAAATGAGTCATGAAAATACTCAGCCATTTCAGTGCATTCACTTGCATTCAGTCTCACAGCACAGTGGGATAAGGTGAACATAAGAATAAGTAATATGGTAAGTTGGAGAGGAAGGTTAGTCAATGAAATCCGTGATCACTGAATCACCACTAAACACGTGGAGTTGAAATGATGCAGTGCATATACCGTGGATATTGAAAACTACAAAGATTAACAAGGGGATGGGAGAAAAATTATGCAAAACAAATCTTGAATCCATGTGAATGCATTGATGTGATGATGAGCAATAAATTATGCTCGAAACACCAGACTGTTTAACTAAATTTCAAAGATTACCTTTTTCTAGCCTTCAACTTGAATATGAAATATGTTGGGTGGTAACGTGAAATGAAGTAATATTGGGCTCTTTGTCTATGTGTTTGAAAAGTGCAGATGTTGAATCAAGTAAATGTGTCCTATTTCATGGAATATTTGTTAGCAAATAAAATGTCTTCTTTTCGGATAAAATACTTCATTTTATTCCCTATGAATTTTGCTGTGAGAGATTTTCAATGAGCATAGACACTAGCCAAATAAATCAGATATTCGTCTGGAAATAGAGAATGTCTGGAAATGTCTGTATTTTTCTAAATATTTCTGCTTTATTCCTTAGCGTTCCGAGTGGAACATATGGCTTCAATCTTGATCTTCGAGGTTTCAGTTTCAGTGGTGTGTTTAGGCGATGGAGCTGTTAACCCCGCACTCAACCTTACCTCTTTACTGGGCTTGCTATCTACTAATTGAAGTTTAGGAGTTTGTTGGCTGAAAGTCGAATCAAATATCACTTGCATTGTTGGGTTAGGCAGTTATTACTTGTAGTTGAAAGTGTAGAAATATATTCACCGGTTAGGTGAAATTCACATATTGAACACACACCTATATCATCATAGGTGTTAATTTAATTAATTATTCACATCGTATTCTCGCCACATTACCGCTATTATTAATCTTATAATTACTATTTTGTAATCACGCTTTGACAGCCCTAGAACTTACGTCATTTATTTGTTTATTTCTCCGTAGTATGCAATTTTTTCTCTCACTCTGCTGATTATAAATCATAATTTGAAACGTGTAATTTCGCTGATCTGTTATCAACATGAATTCACAAACACGTCATTCAATTATTTTGTCCTGTTTCCTGTCATGTTCTATCATGGTTGTACGCTTTGTATATATTCAAATGTTAATCAAACGCGAGTGACTATAATTTCATTTCGTGCACTCATTGTAATGGCATAATTGTTCGCGAACTCCCTCTTGAATTATCTAACCAAAATAGTGACGCTTACATGGATGTTTCAACTAACTAACAGTATAATAACATGAATATCCTGTTTAGAAAGTAAAACTACTAACAACATTTGGTAATCAGAGAAGGGAACATGCTAGCGGAAGTTAAAAATCCTCGATTCTGTTCATTGTTTATAGGCGTTGGTTAATATGTTTACAGCATGTCAAACAGGTGTCAGTTATTTATTATTTATGACTGATTCTTGATGTGGCTATGGAAAAAAATGTTCAGTGTGACATTTTATAGGATAAATAGTATTCCATGAATGTCTTTTGTATCACTGATATGAGCGAGAGCTGATCTTGTAAAGGAGGGAAGGTTGGACAGGAGATTAGCGACCTCCCCTTGTAAAACTGACATCACCGCTACTGAGACTTCAAACTTGCACCTATCCGTGAAACGTGAAATACAAGAAATCAAAAAGAATGTGTATATACATTGTTCAAGCTATGAACGTCCTTAAGTTACTCAGTTTAATCAGCTTATTGAAGCTTATTCTAATAATTCTGTCTACAGCTCAACGATTATGACGACAAAAAGTAATATTGGTTAAAAATAATGATATCAGACAAGTACTACACTGTGTAAAACTGGAGCCATTATAGATAAACATCAGTGAATTGATTTTGTCGTTATGACTACCAACTGGTATATTATATGAAAACATAGTCGGCAGAGGATGAAAAATAGTGTTCATCGGACCATAAATCGGTCGCTAAATATTAAAATGTCAGCCCAATCCTCGTAGTTGCAGCACTGCATAAACTTCTCTTTAATTTTACTAACATTTAGCAACCACTAAACACTAGATATGGATAGAAGTTCGTATATTGGAGATATTAATTTCGCGGTTTCATTTCTTCTCTTCTATGACATGAAATAAAGTTTAAATGTATTAGCCGGGCAGTTATTTGCATCCTGTCACTGGACAGACACCGGTGATTCTGTGTCTAATACAACACCACGTGGTTAGTGGGAATGAATATGTGAATGAATGAGGAGATTTTGTCTCATATTTCAAATCACTAATCCAGTGATTGGAACAGATTAGAAATCGAAAGTTGTTCATTCAGTCAACGGTCGGATGAGTGAATAAAGTGGGTATTTACCTCACCAATTATTTGGTTCTCACTTTGCTACACTTTTCCTTTCACTTCCTACTGTAAATGTGTAGAATCCGAAACATAATAAACTCTGTAACACCACTTCTTTTACGAAAACTGTGAGAATTAAAGAATCCTTATCTCTTTCTCACTATGACGGAATAGATGCTGGTAATTGCCACAAAGTCTTATCACTCTCTTACTTTTTTATTAACAGTCTAATTTTCAAAATCAGACCATACTTCGTATCTGTATCGAAGTAGAACTTATTGTGTGAACAGTAGAATCTTGAGAGCTTACATGTGACCAAATGACGTAGACTCTCTTCCTGTCTTGGAGACAAGCTGTGTTATTTTTAATACAATCCATAGTTGTGATGCTTAAGTTAACGTGAATTTCAACTGATAGCACTTCAGTAATCACTCATGATGAGATAATAAAAGATGTCATAGAATCTTTAAGAAGTTACTTTGCTTAGAGGGGGCATTGAAAGCGACCTTGAACATTTAACGTAGTCCATGAGCAATGCTCAATCTGTGGAATGACGTTTGTAGGAAACTAATAAAGCAGTTGTAACATAGCCTTGAATCATTAGAAAATTTCAATGAATTTTGAAGGATTTTCGCCACATGATAACTCGGAGAAATACATTTTCACACTTTCTGATATTTTATGAAACCACTATTAGCATTATCAGTGTTCTTATTATTGTGTACGAAGTGATTTTCAGGGATTTTCGAACTATCGTTTAGCTAGATAACTTGTGCGTATTAACAGGTGACGGTTATCCTGAAGGCGAAGGATGTTCATCATAGCCTATTTTACTTATTTGTTTGTCTATTAGTAAACAACACTGTTGTGTCTCAGATGCAAGGGTGGAATAATCATCCAGTGTCCTCCGATTCCAGTCGTTCTCTAATTGCTGTCACTTTGTGATGAAATCTGTTGGTATTCCTCAAATATGCATTGCATCAGTTTCAACTGTTTGATTCTCGACACCGATGAAAGTTATTTGGAGAGGTCATTGATAACCAGGAAGCGGTAGACAGCTCTGTCATTGTAGTATGGGGCACTTCTTTAGCAGTGCACACCCATGACCTCACTAGGGATCGAACCATAAACATCGAGATTACGAGATCAAGTTCTTTGGCCATTCAGCCAATTGAACGGGAATCCAGTGACCCCTGAATTCCAATTTAGTCCATTCGTGATACAGTGTGGCCCTCATCAGAGTCTTTGGTGAGCATCCACTCCACCTTGACACATGGTGGACCTCATTGGTCACGATTTTCTACTCCACCTTCGATAAATACATCCAGTAACCATCAGTGAGCTGGAGATCAATATTCAGATTATAGGAGAGTCTAAAAGATAAAATTAGTCCTGAATTTCCACAAGTCCTCTAACCTGAATATGCGTCATTGTGTTTACAAAATCGAAGCGAGATTTCTTCTGAACGTGTCTCTGTGTAAGGTACAGTTTCTTCAGTAGAACTACTCAGATTTCTCCATATATAAGTATGTGTATGTAGCCAAGTAGTACATAAATTAAAGTGAACTTGTTTGAAGGTCACTTGTAGGTAAGTGTTTGTACCAGATGAGTCAGCATGATTAGTCATCATTATTCGCATTGATGCTTTGTAGGAAAATGAATTGTAAATCCCTGGAAAATAACATATTGATCACTTCTTGTCTTAATGAGGAATCACTGTTTTAGAAGTGCTAAATAAGCAGTTAGAAATGACTATAGACTGTCTGTTTTTTAGAGAATGTAGAGCTGAATAAGCTTTACACTGAATATTGTTAAGTGGCTACTCTAAGGGTATAAATATTTTATAATCTTAAGTATTCATCAACGTCAGTTGACTCATTTCCACTCAAAATTTAGCCATATCTTAATAATATTGACAACTGTCAATATTTCCTACAAGTGAAAACATCATCTGTACTATTCATTTGTGATGAAATTATTGAAAAATAGTTTGTGCAAACTTGGAAATATTAGGCACTGACTATGTCTGTATTGGTTTTCTCAATGCAACATTAATTTTATACTCAACAAAAGTGTAGAAAAGAAAATATTATAAATAAAGATTCGAACGATCATATTGCATATCGCTTTTTTGAAGTGATACCGCCTTTTTCCGGTTGTTATTAGAGTGTTTCTGTGAGTAGGCCAGCATAATTTTATTAAAATTCCATAATAATGTATGCTTAACTTTTGAAGTGACCGCCTCCTTCAATCCATTACATTGTGCATATATCAGTATCAAGCAACATTTTCTGATAAAGGTGCAACAAAAGTAACGCAGTTCACCCATAATATGGACACCAGGAAAAGAAAACTTTTAATGCACTATTTCAGTTAGAAAGCATACAAAAAACATAACTTATCATTCAACCACCATGGTAACGGACTGTGGCGCTACAGTTAGCGGGGTTATGCAGTAAAGCCACCCTGAAAAATCACTAGAGACATTTAGATGTAAGTAGTATTTCACGCGGAACTTGCTTAAGCAACTGAAACAAGATGAATCTAGAAAATCATTACTGCAAACACTATATAAATTGTATACCGTACCTACAGGATGATATCCATCCTTGCATATCAAAGCAATTATTTTGTTTCCTTTCTAATAAAGCCAGAGAATCTACAATGTTAACGAAGTAAATGATCGATCGTAATGAGAATGTTTAATGTCTTATATTGCTAATTTTGTAGAACGGTATTCATCAGTCTGTTGCTGTTGTTCCCTTGGGTTCCTAGTGGAACATAGGGCTTCAACTACACGCCTCCACTTGATTCTGTCTTCTGCTGTACTTTTCACCTGCATCCATGTCAGTCCATACTGTTTCAACTCATCTTCACACGATCTCCTCCATGTCACCCTTCGACCTCCCACTCGCCGCTTCCCTTTCGGGTCCCACTCGAGCGTTGGCCTGATGTCACCCAGCGGCCTCCTCAGCGAGTGTCCAATCCATCTCCACTTTCTCCTGCATATTTGTTGGGCGATTGGTTCTTGTTTTGTTTGTTCCCATAGTTTCTTGTTGGTGATTCTTTCCGGCCATCTGATCTTCAGTATAGAGCCAGCGAAGACAGTTGTTGATAAAGGTCTGCAACAGGCTCTTGGAAATATTCTTTGTGACCCGTCAAGTTTTTGTTCCGTATAGAAGAACTGACTTGACGTTTGTATTGAAAATCCGGATTTTGTTGTTGATGCTGAGCTGAGTGACGAAGATTTCCAGATTGGTTTCAGGTTGATGAATGTGTTTCTCGCCTTCCCGATTCTCGATTTGACATCGTCGTCCGTCCGTTTCTCCTGTAGTTGAGACAATGCTCCCCAGATAGGTGAATGAAGTAACCTCTTTCAAATCCCTCCCGTTGATGGTGATTAACAGTGGATGTTGCCGTTGTTGTTGATGGTTGGTTGGTTATTTTCATAACCTCCGTCTTGTCTCTGTTCACCTGGACTCCTGTCTTCACTGGCTGCTTCTTCGACCAGTTTGTCGGTTTTCGCTTGTCAGTCTTCGCTTTTGTGTGACATCAAACATAAATCATCCACGCGCGAAATTCATGTCTTCTAGGTTATTCCCGTCGGTCCAGGATATCCCTGTCTTCTCGTTCCTCACTGTCTGACGCATAATCCAGTCCACCAGTCCAAAATCATTGTGTTCGCACAGAAAGACTAAATGTCAATAAGGAATTAAAAATTCCACAAGAAGGGATACCATAACTACTAGCAACGAAATGTCACATACTGAATTAATATTGCATAGCTTAACTTGGAATTTTGGTTAATAACACTGAGGATAACAATAATGGAAGATGGATTTAAATTTTGTCCAGAGTGCCTGCATGTGAAATTCACCTAAGTAAGGAGTCTTGAACAAATCTTTCTGGATTACGCTAACCTAATTCTTCATCGGAACTGCAGAAGACTAAATATTTTTTGAAATAACATCTACTTAATACATACTGCTTGTTAACATAACAGTCAGTGTAGTGGAGCAGTGATCATAGATTTTAAAGTTTTCAAAATAGGTTGATTTGGATAATATCCTAACTGAAACCAGCATACTTTATCCACCCAGATATTTTAATGTAGTGTTGAAAGCTATTCAACAGGAGGCTTTGGATGATTTACATTTGGCTTTTATCTGCAAAGCACATCGGCAAACTTAAACTTATGTCCTCTTCTATGTATACATAGTTAGATTAAGGGATAATTTGACATCAAGGTATGTTTAAAGAGCTTTTACACGACTGTAGATTCTCTATGGCGATGAAAGCAGATAAATGTGAAATTTGTCTTCAAGATTTAAGATGGATTATCTGCTAAACTTCTACATGCGGTACAGATTATGTCAAGGTCAGGATAGGAAAAGTAAGACTTATATATATTAATTGCATGGAGGATTTCATCATGAGCTGGCATCAGTTAGAGAACCACTGGAAAACCTGGGAGTACTGGACAGCTGTTTCGTCCTAGTTTGGGACTCCTCATCAGTTTGCGCCCACCGGGATTCGAACCCAGGACCTTCTGGTTACAGGGCGAGCTCGTAGACCATTAAGCCACTGGGACCCGATATAATGGTCCTTGAATTCTAACTTCTGCCAATTCACTCTTAAATCAGTATGAATATCAACTTCACTAAGCACAAACAACTAAATTCGGATTTTTAACACTGATGTCAAGTCAGTCAGTTCTTCTATATGACTCCGATTCTTGTCGTGTCGCCGAAAACCTTTGGAACAGGCTGAATACCTTCAACAACTGTATCCATTCTACACTGTAGAAACCGTTGAGTAATATCGCTCACCGAGCAGAGCCACGAGTGGAACTCGAATGGGAAACGATGACTTGGGAGTACGTGGGTGATATAGAAGAGATGGTGTGAGGAGGAAATGAGGGTTTATGGGAGACTACAGAGAACAGGATAATATGGGAATGTTCTCTTGAAGTCCTACATTCCATTCAGAACCTCAGGGAATTATGATAATTATAATCTGCTCAATTTCAATGACACAATTTAATGCACCAGCATCTTGTCGCTTAATTTAGTGGTAATTTTAATCCTTAAATATCTTCATTGTTACCCTACTCAGATGAACAATGTTGTATCTTGCTACACATAACGAAAATGGTCGTATTTTTAAAAGCTAATATAAATTACGATTTCTACAGTAATTAAATCACTCAGACTTCAAAGTAAGAGCAAACTGAATTTATACTTCGAGGTAGTATATAAGTCTCAGCAGCACTAGATGCATACATCTGGAAATCCCTACCCTACAGCAACAACAATTTACACAATGCATGTTTCTTCAAGTCCCACTAGCTAAGTGATATACGAGTTCGCCTTGTAGCCTAAAGGTCCTGGGTTCGATCTGCAGTGGAGCTATGGGTGTGTACCTTAGAATAGTCGGGGACTAAACGAATGTCCACAAATCTCTGGTGAATCGGTGGTTCAGGAATGAAACGCTCGTCAGCAACGCATATGATCGTGCTCAGATTCCTAGTCAACACAACCCTACACCTCACCTTGCCTGTAGTAATCCTGGCAAAGAGGTCAGGTCAGTTGTGAAGCTAGAAAACCCTCCCCGCAAAAAGAGACAACATAAGCGCAAGTGAAACTCCAAAGCGTAAAACGCTTTTCAACTTGAAAAGCGAAGGAATGAAGATTTCTGCATAAAATGGATAGTTGTCTTATTTTACCAATGGCATGCTAATTTGAAATTACATTCTGAACGTTTTTTAGAAGAAAAACAGACATGTTAGAAGTTTGATTAGTCTTTAACGTTTTAAAATGTGTAGGTTTGGTTTCATTTTTCCTACCTTTTAATCTTTTTTGACCTTCTAGCAGTCGACCATTTCTTGTGCAGCAATACTAAATTATGATTTATCGTGTCGATTATGTCGGATACCGATGTTTATTTTTATCATCATTTCCCCTTCATCACACTTATCATTATATTGTCTTTGGGCGTTTTCCACTAGTGTTTCCGCGGTAAATCTAACCACCTTTTACCGCGTAGGATCATGTCAACATTGTACTTCTTTTCATCTCTTTTCTTAAAAAAAAGTAGTCCAAAGCAAAATTCTGTTCATCTAAACATCAAAATTTCTGCATGATTTACTATTATGACAGTATTTTACGTATGACTGCAAAATGCTTTAAAAAAATTTCTTCTTCAAGAATAGTTTTCACGCGTCTATTACCAAATTTCATATACAATAGTCAGTAATCATTTGTTCTAATAAATTATGTATGATTTATTATGAAACCAGTATAATTAGCTGAGTTGTCCTATGGCTATTTCTGCGCATTTAGTGAATATTGGAGTAAAATTTTACTCAGCATGAAGCCATCATCTCGCTCAAATATTTAGCTTGTAGGTCAGAAGTTTTGAGAATGTATTTGAATAAATCTCGTAGCAGATCCTGAGTGAGCACAGATGATGAAGCTAGGAATGGGACGACTGATTTTAAGTGATCCTTTGACTAAGGCAGTTTCGAGATTGATATGTAGACAGATAAACGATGGGCTATGCTTTCATGGACATCCCTCACTTTTACGCCGTCGACTATAAACATATATATGTATACATATCGCTGTTTCCTTTTGTATATAAACTGTGGCTGATACTGAAATATGCTATTACTTTCCGTTTCGTTTTTTGTGTGTTCTCACTTAAGTGGCGCACTGAAAGAACGGTTAGCTGTTGTGTGCATTGTTGGCGTAAATAAGCGGTATTCATGACCAACGTGAAAGTGTCCAGTTCGACGCCCCCATTCAGCTCAACATATTGCAAATATAAAAGTTGTAACATTACAACAGAGGTTAAATTCATCTTGGCTTCAGCAAACTTGAGGAGATTTGAGCTCTTTTGCCTATTGATAATTCTAAACAATCTTGCGACGTCCACCTCATAACCCATATCAAGTAGATGCCTGGCAGCGGCACTGTTTAAGGCATTTGTTCCCTTTAGACATACGCTTTTTGGTACATGTTCATAAAATCGCGGGATATGCCCTTCTTTCTGTTCTTCCAATGTAACTGCTCCCGCAGATACATGTAAATGTATGAAATTTCTGAAAAAAAAAACACAAATGTCAGTAAAGCTACGTGTGACATTAAAACATATACTGGTGTTATGATGCTGAACATCATGAGTCGGTGAAGGTTAATGTTTGTTGATGGTTTTGGAATAATTAATTTATGCAGTAAATAAAAAATAATTTCATATGTACTGTTAGCGTGTCCACATAAACAACCAGTGTTCCTGCTAAAAAAAACAATCCAATTAAATAGGTAACTTCGGATCATGATCATATACTTTTTCATAATCAGTAGTATGATTTCATTTATGTTTAGCGAGTGAAAATATCAAATGACGTAAAAATGATCTGTTGTGACATGTGATTAAAAAGTGTAAGATATTGTGAATATTTAAGGTAATTTTTGTTGTTATTACGTAGGAAACAATTTCTAAAAATAAAGGCATTTCAGATAAATATGCCCTTGACAGTGTTTATACGTGGTCTTCAACACGCACTGACGTTATCAAGAGAATCATAACCTTTTTACGTTTATTCAAGACAAATTTATCTCCGTACTGGATTGCCTTCATTACTTTCATGATAGTAATTAGTCCAGTTTAGCGTCTAGATTGAAGATCAAAATCAATAACTTTGAATTCGGTTGGTTCGTAGTGTAGAGAAGCTATCGTTTAGTGCCTTTGGTAAAAATTGTCCTTGACTAAAGAATGGTATTTCACAGACTACTCAAAATGTCCAAAAACGTCGTCATTGTCCTGTGTAACCAAAATCAGGAACATACCAGAGTTTTAATCTTGTCAAATTATGAACTTGATAACATTTTCAAAGACGGTGGTGTGGTCAAGATTTTATTATGTTAGCTTTTTAACACAGTGGTATCAAGGCGTAGTTAACACTAATCATTAAACATTAAGATAGTAGGAAAAACCCTTATATTGTTATTAGATATTATTCTGTGTCATGTTTGTCTCTTGCATATACCATGTAGTGATGCTGTGTTGTATATCTGACTGTGTTATGAATATGACTCAGTTAATGGTCTTTCAGTCTTCTCAGTAAATGAGCTACTTTCCGATGACTTCTGAAACTTTAAATAACCACTATGAAGCACATTCATTTAAGTAACCAGTTATACTCATGATAACTGCTCTTGAATTCTCATTAAGCCTAATGATCAATAAAATGTCATTGATTTGCACTTTGTAAGCCGATCAGTTTATGACGCTAACAGTTCACTCAATATGGCTAAATAAAAGGTACGGATATAGGACTAACAACACTGATTTCAGACAACTATTCAGTTATTACAACGTAAAACTATCCTCATGAAAATCTATGATAAATTTTTACTACATTGTCCCATTTAACATATCATGAGCTCAGAGCCTGCATCTGTTATATCATTTTTGTTCAAACAGAACACCACAATCAAACAGGATTTATCTTTTATGAAATACCTGATCTGATATAATAAATTGGAGACTGAAAAACACAGACTAAACTCTCCAGAAACGCACATGAACTCATGTACGCTTCTATAGAGAAATACCTTTCTACAGTGTCAACTTTGTCTAACTCTCAGAGAAGAACACAGAAACACTTTCTTTCATGACTCCGAATACATAACATCCACAATCAAATTGTAAGTGGAGGGTGAAAATATGTAAGTCTAAACTGAGGTTGCGTTATATTTGGAAGGTTCAGAAAAGTGGATGCGAGAGCATTTAAAGTTTTCTACAAAGTCAAAAGAAGCCTCCTGAAAACGATATGCTTCTGTATACTTTGCTTAGCTGAGGTCTTAGCGATTTGGATGGAAGAAGTTGATTTATACACACAGAAAAACTTTGGCACTCCCCTCTTCTACCTAGGGTATAATTCCAAGCTCAACTTTTATCAGTGTTTTTTCCATTAATTTTTGTTTGTCTATTTTCATATGATATTTTTTGACATAATTTTAACAAACCTTTTGTCTACTCCCTTTACTTACTATAGAATTTATTTTGATACTTGTCTCCATGCTCTTCCATTAACGTCTAATCTTTCTGAACATTCTAAACAACTTACCAATCTTCACCCCCTTCCCGGTTACAATTTTGATTATTCATCATATTTTATAAATTCAAGTATTGGTTTGTAGGGATTTGGTTGATTGGTTACAGGATTTCATCATGAGCTAACATTGGTTAGAGAACCATTGGAAAACCTGGGAGTACTAGGCAGCTTTTTCGTCCTAGTTTGGGACTCTTCACAGTACGCACCCACCAGTCAGGGTTCGAACCCAGGGCCTTCTGGTTGCAAGGGGAGCTCGTAGATCACTAAGCCACTGGGACCCGATCCAATGGCCCATGAATTCTAACTTCTACCAATTCACGGTATAGCGCAACCGGTAGCCAATGTCTTCGGCGAGTATTTGTCCTCACACCCGACCTGCTACACCCTACTGGTCACGACTTCCCACTGGAACCTCAGGTAACTACCTACCTGAATAGGGCCAGTCGCCAGTGAGCATCTCATGGGCCATTGGACTGGGTCCCAGTGGCCTAATGGTATACGAGCTCGCCTTGTAACCAGAAGGTCCTGGGTTCGAATCCTAGTGGGTGCGTACCGATGAAGAGTCGCAAACTAGGACAAAACAGCTGTCCAGTACTCCCAGGTTTTCCAATGGTTCTCTAACCAATGTTAGCTCATGATGAAATCCTGTAACATTTTAAAAATATTTTGATGATGTAAACGATACTCCAAATTCACTTTTACTCTTGTTTGACAAACCTAATGTACACATACATACAGAAATAATGATATGTAATTGCGATTGTAAGGTTGAGTGAATGAATCCACCGATAAGAGACTCTTCACTGAATTCTTTGTTCTTATTTCCATGTCTGGATGGATGGATGTTTTTCACGAATTTCTAATACTCGCTGACGTTATCATTTCCATATCTTAAAATGCATCGTGTCAAAAAGCAGAAGAATCCTTTATTCAAGTCTCAAGGGAATATATGACAGTCATAATTTATTTTCCATGTATTTATGCAACAATCTTTTACAGAATATGTCGTGGAATCTAAGTTCATATGAACTGGAATCAACCTACTTTTAGCATTGAATAAGATGTAGTATTTATTTACGTGTGTCCTAAAGTTGATTATTCTAATAGGTCATTTGTGGTTATTCATGCTGTAAACATCACACCTAGGACTATTATCAACTTTTTAAACACAGGAAGTTGATATTTATGAAGTAACTTAACATCTCGGCTGTCATGCACATAAACTTCAAATGTCCCGCTCATTCTAAGCAATTTTATTTCGTTCAAACAAATTTCATTATATAAACATCAAACTGTTGTTTATGTATGGAGAGATTATACATTGGTATTTTTAACTGCTTTTCATAAATTTACCATTCATATACCTGTAGACAGGGAAAGTATAAACTGGCTACCATCTGTAAATAAGAGATTTGTAATATAAAATTTGTTATATTTTACCATTTTGAAAATGTCCGTTTAATGGGCGTCTTTCATGTACAATATACGTAGAATAAATAATGAGAATAATAATAGCTTTACTCTCAAAAATGTATTTAGCCATAGTACAGAATTTTCAGCGAGTTTCCCTTGTATGGAATCTTTAAATAATATAATAATCGATAATATATCATCTGAAGGAATATTGTTCCCTTCACAGTGTACTCCAATGTTACTCCACAATAGTCTTCTTTCATTACTTTCAAAAAACTCCTAGCGATAGTTAGAAACTTATTTCAAACTGTGCACAAGTAAAGGTCACGACCAATTGTAGTAATTACAAGATTAAAACAATTCGAAACGGAGTAAAAATGATGCTTTTTGATGGATAAAAAATTTAGGTAACTCAGTGATTTAAGCAGGCCGTCGTGTTATTATTATTAACGATATTATTTATATCTTCAAGTCATATAATTTTTAAGGACTATTACAGGAGTTATTGCGTCACTTCGTTAAAATGGGTTTTTTGTACTTATCGATTATTTCACACTAATGGTTAAAATATCAACACAGAGGAAGTGAATGGCCTTTTTGAAGGAAAGAAAGGTCGGTCACGTGACTTCCTATTCGATAGAAAGAAATATACGTACATAAGTTTAGCTATATATATATATATATATATATATATATATATAATTTTCGAATTGTGAGTGGTTAATAATGTAGGCCATTCGGTAGCCAATCAGCTGGATATACATATGATTAGCCTTTATACTTCACTATATATTCTTTGTTATTCGTATATTTATGATCAGTTTTTTTTCTTGAGGTTTTGTTGAACATAGTTGTATAAATTTCATAAGCTTTGTATTAAGCAAGCTCTCACTGTATCAAGATGAAAGCCAAAGATTTGTATAGCAAAGAATCAGCGTAACCAAATTAGAAACAGTGTAATTATTCTTGAATGAAAATGGGCAGTACAAGAAAAAATGTTTCAGTAATGTTAGGTTGTAAGGTCATATATTTCTTCCAGGTCAGATAATTTTTATCTTGAGAATTTTGATGATGACCAGTTGGTTGGAGGCAGTCGGAAAAAAAGCCTTAGAACTAGGTTTCGTACTTGTTGGTACTCGTCAGCAAGGCGTACCTACAACCTTGAAGGAACTTATGTTTCCTCTGACAAATGCCAACAAGCAAGAAACCTATGTCAGGCAAGGCTTTCTGCCGATTGCTTTCAATCATCTAATAAAAACAATTCAGAGTGCGCCGTGATGGCAAGCTACCTAGCATAGTGGTCACACTACAAATTCAGACTGCAGCAAACAAAGAACTAGACTCATGTCACTAGTTAATGACTACCTAGTGCTCAATAGGAATTCTGATGATCAACTATTATGACCTAAATATCCGCCTAACTTATTCAGTATACGAGCGATTAGAACAAACAATTTCTTTTCAACAATTTTTGTTTAGGTTCTAGTGTTATAAATGCATGAATAAAGCTCAGTACAGTAGCCAGTCTAATGCACACATTAAAATATTTCACAGTAGAAATAATCAGCATTATGTCTAATTGAATGTCAAACAACAGAGTAGAAAACTAGGAAGGTGGATTAAAAAACTAATCTAATACTGGTTTTGAATTCAATTCAGCATAGGTGGTCGAAACAAAATCTTAATCTAATGGTTCCGTGTTTTGGTAATATGGATATGCGTGAGTGTATACTTGTTCGTGATAAACTGTCGTCAGGTAATCATGACATACTAATATGTCTTATAATGTGTTAGTGTGAAATGTGGAGATTAGAATGCAAGCACATGAAAGCAGTCTAAAATATGCTGTTAGAATTAGAGTTCATGAGCTATTGGACTGCAACTCAGTGGCTAAATGGCAACTTGCGCTACTTACAGATTGCATGTCCTTAGTGAAATTCTCGGTAAAGTCATAGGTGCGTATTATCAAGTTGTCCAGTGGATCCTGTTTTTCAGTGACTCTTTAACTGATGACAGTTCGTTACGAAATTTATCTTGAAATCAATCAAAACTCCACAATTTCAGCATACAGTAATGGTGGTAGACATAGTAAACAAGATCATGAAATTTCAAATGCATAAAATAGAGGTTTTTTTGGAAACACTTAGAAAAAGTAGGAGAGAAAGTAAGGGAATAGGACGGGGCGTGAAACTGTTCATAGAGAATATCTTGACCTTGCTGCTGGATAAAGAAAACAAGATGGATATCCGTTATTTTTCGGATACAAAGACAGGGTTTTTTTCATTTCAGCCACCCATAAAGTTATAACGACAGAAGACAAGTGCCAGGCAACAGACGTTTATTGAGGAAATCAAGAAATATTTATAGATTCTTATGTACATTATTATTCGTTATAATTAGCAGAGAAGCAACTTCCTCTGATCGGTTGTTTTCCTGCTAAAGGTTATTCTGTCATCTCTTTGTGGCAGTTTCTTAGACAGTCCGGTGATATATCTGCGAATCGTATCGGCTCACGCTAAGACTGCTGCGATTGATTGCTGAGTTCCTCAAAGTTAGGCTTTGTTCTTGTTTTCTCTCCTGACGCCAATTCGGGACGTAAACATTGACGTAAATTGTTGCATACAATTTTGGCTTGCAGACAGCTCTCATCACAAAGTAAATAGTCACATTCGTCTTGACAGATTACTAGGATCTCAGTATGCCCATGAAAACGTCTGTTCTGGATTACTTTGTTGATCTTTAACAATGTAAATAGTTGAACTTTTCGATCATGTAAATTTTCCTGCTTAGGGTTAAAAGACAGTCCTTATAGGTATTAGACAAGCCCTCAAAGATGTATAAATTTTCTAACCAGATTTCAGGTGATCTTTGCTGATAGACAATATGATATCTGGTTCTAACTATTACACTAACTACTAAACTACTTTCAGACTCCTAGTACATTTTTAGTCTCCGAATAATTTATCTACCCTGCATTTCACAAGAGATAGTAACACCCTCTTCCATAAATGTACTCTAGGAATTGTTTTCCTAAAGAAAACGAAATTAAATACGTTAATCCCTTCACACAGTGCATTCAACTGTAAGTGTATGGTGTTAATTATTTTCTCGTAGTTATACTTGTTAGAGACATTTCCATTTATAATTAATTTATTGTTCAGTATCTTTGAAATACACTAAGACGGTATGCATAATTCATTCACTTACATTAATTACTTTGGCTAATGTGAGAGTAATGGGAGATACACTACAGATATTTGAGGGAAGTTACTTCTTTCATTCATCTAGGCAACATCGTGTCAACTACACACAGAATGGATGACGATGTCAGTGGCAGAACAGATCTTCTTTAATCTGAAATCAGTATAAAAGTCGGGTGCAATAAGCAAAAAGAACCAGATTCGGATTTTCATCACTAATGTTAAGTCAGTCAGTTGTTCTATATTCTACAGAAACTTGGTGAATGCATCGCCAAAGGCGTTTCCAACAGGTTGCAAACTTTCATCATCAGCCATCTTCTCCCCACACTGAAGATCAGATGGCCAGAAAGCATAAGACGAAACAACAACGAACCTATCGCCAAACAAATATGCCGAAAGAAATAAATATGGATCTGGGATACATCCTGAGAAGACCGTTGAATGGCAGTGCATACCAGACAGAGCCTTGAGTGGAACCTGAATGAGAAACGATGAGCTGGTTGGTCAAGGGTGAAATTGAAGAGATGAAAGCTCATGTAAAATCATAGACCCAGCTGAAGAAGCCTGTAGGAAACAAAATATAGTGGAAAAGTGCTGTTGAATCCCTCTGTTCCACTCGGAAGCTGAGGCAGTGATGATGACACTAATAACATACAGTTTCAGTTGTAGGAAATCTGCTGCATCTGGACATGGCTGCTACTATAACTACAACAACAACTACTACTTCTAATTCTACTATAGCCAATGAACATGGCTCTTTTCAGCGTACAGATTCCCACTGAAATATTCAGCTAAAATCAAAAAGCATGATGTGAACTTTCCCTCGAATAAGAATGATAAAAAATGCGTTTAAAACGATACTTCTTTTTTTCTTCTAAAAGCTTCAGTAAATCTCAAAGCAAGTATAATTTATTCTTAACTCTATATTATTATGGTATAATAGATGTTGAATGCTTATCACCTACACGTACTTTCCACGAGATATTTATGGGAAAGTAAATGAAGCATATTTTTTGTAAAATGTTTGAATAAAATCATAAGATTTAACGGTTGGATAAGAGGACATACACAACACAATAGAAGTCAATAGACAGAAACGATAAAAGTACATTCATTCACCTTTTTTCAGTCTTAACAAATTTATCAAAGAGGGTCAAGTAGAAAAAGAGAATTTTTTGCCTTTGTGTAATGAATAAAATTGTTACATGGTTGCCTTGTTTGACTATATGTATGATAAATTTTTTATTGTAAACGAAAAGAAGTAAGAAGGTGAATTTAGTAATAATATTTCTATTATGAATGAAATCGATACATCCAGGTTATGAATTCAGATGATTTGATGAAAATAAAGAGGAACACAAGTGCCAATGAAAGGTAATCTGTAGATGGCATGGATGGTCAAGCATCCCCACCATTTGACACGCTGTCACGTTACGTTCGGTCGTTCGTCCACCATCCCTAGCTAGCTAAGCAATCATCATCGTAGAGCAAGTGTTTTGGGAGTTACAGGACAGAAACTTGTGTTTGTTTACGACGTATGCTGTGTAACGGTCAACATCCTTCACCTTCTAAACTGGAGAGCCGGTTAAAACGAACTGTGGCTTCTAAACTTGTGAATACTTAAATAATCTTGACTGTCTCTCGGTGAGTTCGTTCCATTTTTTATTATTTCCAAACTGGTCTCATTTTGATAAAGGCGTATCTTGCCTTTCTGATTCTGGCTAGCTTTGACATCTTCATCCGTTCCACCTTTGGTTGAAACCGTGCTTCCTAGATAAGCGAAGGAACTGTTGTATAACTGGTAGATAATTTTTTGTTCACATTTGGTTATTTCATTTTCGGTCAAAAATTCCAAGTCTGCTAATACTACGATTGGTAATAATGGTAATAGCTTTCTCTCTGAATATTAAAATTAATTTTTTTCTTTTCTAACCAAAAACTGTTATGTTGTAAGTACTAGAAATATAAATATCTATCGTTTATATACATTTTACGTTTATATAGGCATTTACCTACCTAGGAAGCATCGTTTCAACTACAGGCAGACGTAGCTGAAGAGAATATCAAGGCGAGGATCATCGAGAAAGAAAGGCAAGCTTTCATTTCTCTAAAGTCTGTGTGTAGGTCAATAGCACACTCAGCATGAAGAAAAAGATCCGGATTTTCAACTCCAATGTGAAGTCATTGCTACTCACTTGACTTGTCTCCGTGCCGCTTCACGAAGGCCACTTCGAACAAACTACACATCTTCATCAACAGTTGTCTTCGCTCAGTACTTCATTCAAGGTCAGATGGCTGGTCAGAAGAGGTCAACAAGAGGAAGGGATCCCTGGCAATGAGCGAACCAACCCAGCAGGAACCAATTATGCGACAAATATGCAGGAAGAAATGGAGGTGGACTGACCATACTCTGAGAAAACCAACGATAAAATGACATCACTAGACAGGCCATCGGTCGAGTGGGACCGGAATGGGAAGCAGCGAGTTGGTCGTCAGTGGGAGGGTGAAGTGGAGGAGGAGGTGATGTGAAGAGGAGATGAAAGCA
This sequence comes from Trichobilharzia szidati, assembly GCA_944472155.2. Lineage (NCBI taxonomy): Eukaryota > Metazoa > Platyhelminthes > Trematoda > Strigeidida > Schistosomatidae > Trichobilharzia > Trichobilharzia szidati. The sequence goes on along the minus strand of OX235271.1, from coordinate 177,897,594 downwards.
TGTGGGTAGACGTGGAGTGAGGCGAAAAGGTTGGCAGAGAACCAAACGCAATGGAGACGTGTGGCTGAAGCCCTATGTTCCTCTAGCAATTAAAAGAAACAATAAAAATAATGCAAATTTTAGTTTCTATTCCTACCTTTTTTTAAATACTTAGAAGAGGGAATTCAATAAAAATGAAATTTTTAGTTCTCAATAAAGTAGAGCGAAAGCATTGCGAAAAGTCTCTACAATATGCTCACAAAACGGTACACTGAAAAGTTCCCCTGTCTATCTTATACACACACAGATATGATAAAAATATGTTTCACAGAGAGAATTCACACGCATACATGTAAAAATAGACTATCTAGTCAGGGAATGCACATAGGTAAAATAAGAAAACCGTAGGGAAAATGGTCAGTTTTGAATATATATACATATATATTGAGTATAAAAATGAAATTAAAGTAAAAATATTAACAACAGTAGTACAAAGAAAGAAAGACTAAAAAGAGTCTTTTACTTGATGTTTCTCAATATGTTAGTAGTGTCATGCCTTACACTTTTCTCATCTCATTACATGTATGCCAAATAAGGTACTGGAGAGTTTACATACTTAGTCGTTCGAGCATAAAGCCTTCTGTAGTTGTTTCTAGTTCTACTCGATTAGATGCAAGGAGAGAAAGAGAGAGAGAATTGTATATAGAAAAGATGTTGAGGGACCGACAAGATGATATTCGATAGTTTCTTGAATGAGTCCATGTATCTACCTATAGCAGTATTAACAAGTTGGTTTAGTGACACTAACAGCTTTCAGTGGCCTTAACAGTGCAACCAAGCCCTTCTTAAGTTGCCGAGGAAAGATTAAGGTGGAGAGAGCTATACAGAAGAGCAGGTAGAATACAAGAGTTAACAAACTGTAGCAGTAGTGACTGAGTGATATCAGACTGCCTTAGCTTCCTCCCCTCACGTTAACCACTTTTTAAACGGAATGCTGCCGAAGGTTTTACTCACTTTAACCATGTTCAAAAAATTCTCCTACTGGGTAGATTGCATAAAAAAGACCTATTCCCTAGCTTGGTTCATTTATAACCACTTTTCATCCTAGATATATAGTAGTAAATATTTTGGTAGGTTCCCGGAAATGCGATAAATGCATCATGATGATTACTGGTTCTATGGTTAATGTAAGTCTAAAATGAAGGCTGTCCTAAAAATGAATGCTTTTTGACAGATCATTCTAATAGTCAATAACTACCCGTTTTTTTCTACCGCAGTTTTCTGAGACTGACGGTTATGCGTTCTGTTACAACTTAATAGGAAAGTGAGAAGGCGTTTGAGCAAGTATTTATCCCCCTGTATTTGATTTCATAAAAAGTTTAAATGGTATGTTTCTAGTTAGCGTGAAAGTTGAGTGAGATAAACCGACAGTACTATTCGACTTCTTATTTAATTCAACTTTGACTTTCCTACTGATTGATTAGACCGAAGTGTTCGGCATCAGGTTGACATGCTGGCTTCTTGTGCAGATGCTTCGATGATGTTTAATTATTTAACTTGAAGTAAACTGGTGGATGGTGACAAGTGGTGGAGTCCAGGATGCGCATTTCCTCCCACTTGGGACTCGCCAACTGAATTTGCCTGCATTCCCAAGTGAGTGGTAGTTTTCCCACTGAGGTTCGAATCCAGCAACTATAGTTTCAAACGCCAAAGCGTTATCCACTAGACCATGTCAACCTGAGACAGAGTACTTCAGTTCAGTCAATCAACGGGAGAGTCCAAAATGGATTAAATAATTACTGATATCCACTGCACAAGAAAGAGGTGGCTGTCGTGGTCCAAGTGGTCTAGTTAGGAACGCTTTGACGTTTGGAACTATGGGCACTGGGTTCAAGTCTAAATAAAATCACCATCACACACTGTCGAGTGCAGGTGTGTCCAGATGACGAGTCTCAAGTCACCACCTGCCAATTTACACTACGAAAACTGTTTCAACGTGATTGCCTTCAAAAACAGTTTACTAAGTATACCCACGAGATGTATAGCCAGCATGGATAGCAGAGATTGTCAATGTAAAGGCAGCATGTCATAAGAATACAAAAGAACTAATTGTTAACCATACTCCAGTTGGCAGTTAGCTGTCTACTTTTGATCAAGTTCCATGAATTTCCATTTGTTTTATCTTTTTTTTCATTCTGAAGTATGCTACTGATATACTTTTTTCAAGGAAAGCCAAACGAAGACAGCAGAGCTTTATTGTTTTCATATTTTATAGGTTTTGACCAACGATACAGAGAATTCAGAACTTTGCATGAACAGAGATTCTTTTTCTGTTAGAGTGCTGATACCTGGTATATTGATTTAACACCCTTTTTCTTTCGTATCCTAAATGATATAGACTTCATTGGTTATTTTAGTCTGCAGTAAAACTTTATCTGTCATAAATTTTATGCTACTTGTTGATAAAACAATCTTGGAAATCTTAGTAATTTTTTCCTTCTTGCCACAATGTCTCGAAAATCATCACTATTATCAAGAATATATTTAATTGAATTTTAGATTTTCTTGTCGATTGATTGGACCGAAATGCTCGGTCTCAGGTTGACATGCCGGCTTCTTGTGCAGACACTTCGATGATGTCTTGGCATTTAATTAGAAGTTAATCAGTGAATAGTGACTAGCAGTGGAATCCAGGATGCGTATTTCGTCCTATTTTGGACTCGTCAGGTGGATGTACCTGCATTCCCCAGTGAGTGAATGAAACGTTTTCTGAGGGAAAGGGAAAGAAGTTTCTAATGGCGTTTTACCAGTGACTAAATTATAAGACTTGTGTGCACAAGAGGTGGCTCTCGTGGTCCAAGTGGTCTAGTGGATAACGCTTTGGCGTTGGAAACTATGGGAACTGGGTTCAAGTCTCGGTAGGAATATCATCACTCACTGAGGAATGAAGGTACATCCAGATGACGAGTCCCAAATGGGTTGAAATGCGCATACTGGATACCACTGCTAGTCATCATCCATCAGTTAACTTCTAATTATCAAGAATACTTTCAATAAAACAATAGGACTGTTGTGGATGCTTCCTTTCAGTTGTTAAGAAGTACCTTCTTGAGAAACAACTTGATATTCTTCTAGTTTCTACATCGTTTAATCGTTGTACTCTTAAGCATATCTGTCTGTCTGGACTAGACTTTTCATCAGATAGATGTAAAGATCTTGAATATTATAGTATTTGAGGACATTTAATGACTAAAACAAAGACACTTAAGTCATTAAAAGCCACCAGACGTCCATGCAAAATTCATCATTAAGTAGGAAGAATATTTTTCATTTAAAATCTTATCTGAGGTAGTGTAGTGTAGTGTAGTGTAGTAGAAGATAGTTTCTGGAACGATCAAAATTGACGTATTGTGGTCTGAACTCTGGGAATCATTCTTTGCATTCCATTGTGTAGCTGAGTAGAACTTCCCTGAGCTACGCACAATACTAAAATGTCCCAAAAGTTATTTCTGATAATATCTGCGGTACTGTTGAACAATCATAACACATCAGAATGCAAAACAACGCCGTTAGGCAGCTATACAGATCAAATAATTTTCCAGTACAAAACAATCAGTCAGAACCAAGTAGAATATTTCTAACAAGGTGGGACCAAAACTCTGTCAGCAAGAATTACGCGCTAAACAATTCTTACAAACAGTCCAAAGTCAGAAACACCTTGAATCGCTCAGACAAAATCGCAGTCGTAGGACACATTATCAATATAATCACATAATCACAGAGAGAAGCACTGAAATAAGAGATCAAGCAGGAAGAAAGACAAATAATAAGGATTGAGTCAGCAGACCTTGTGCAAACGTCCGAAGAATGACTTTAGTCTATAAGAAGAGAGGAAAATAACTACAAATTTAGTCACAATATCCAAATAAGTATCAATTATGTAATTATATTGAGCAAGGGAGATTTTCTAAACAATTAACCCAGCACGACTCCTATAAATGACGAATTTTACGGTGAAGTAAATACACAAAAATCGTTTTTACGCCTCATAACTATCATTCAATTTCACACTGACTTGCTTCTGTTGATGACAGTGATGGCTGTGATGTAAAGGTGAGGCAAAATATTCCTTGTTTGTGTTGTCAAAAATGTGATGATTAGACACTAAAACAGTGTGACCGGATCTCAGCTGCCAGTTGACTAAAAATGTTAAAAATAAGAGGTTTTCTGAAGAAAAGATGTTTTTTACCGGTGGCTAAACTATAAGACTTGTGTGCGTCAGTGTTTTGGCGGTAGAATCTCTGCCAACCAGGCACATAGTTTGAATCTCAGCCGAAGCGCTCCTAAACTTCAAATAGCCGGTATTAATCGTGACAAAGAGGAAGCGTGGGGAGGGAGGCTGGCAGCCTCACACCTTTAAAAAATATATCACTGCTACTGAAACTTCAAGACTCAAGCTTGGAACTCTGTGTTCCACTCGGAACACAAAAGCAAAAGGGGACGGGGGAAGCCATAAGTCTTTTGGTAAAGGTGCAGCAATGTGCTTATTCATTATAATTGTAACCAAACTGATAAAGATAAAAGATCCTAAAAAGAGTCTTATAAAGAAAGCCACTTTCTTTGATTAAAGCAATTACAAAGTGGACACTGTAAATTTACTCTAATCAACCGTAACTCTGGCACATCACTGGTTGCTAATATTGTAAGATTCTTGGTATTAGGTGGTTGAAAGCAATCGGCAGGAAGCCTTGGACCTAAGTTTCGTGCTAGTTGGCACTCATCAGCAAGGCGTATCTGCAACCTTGAAGTAACTGATGTCCCTTCTGAGATTCGAAACCGCGTCACCCAGTGCTTCCTGCTGACTGCCTCCAACCACCTAATACCAACAATTCATAGTGCACCGTAATGGCAAGCCACCTAGCATGGTGGCCACATTGCAAGCATGACTGATAGAATTCAGTCTGCACCGAAGATAGGACTAGACACATTACACTAGTTACTGACTAGTGTGCAATCAAAAAATTGTAAGATTCTAATTCTTCGGACCATTTCGTATATTTTAACTTCATTAGATTATGCACAATATGCTTAACAGTTGAAAAAACGGTAGAAATTTTCTGAGATTGTGAATAATTCTTTACCACATTCAGCACGAGGGTTCAATGTGATTAAAATGATTCCCACCAATGGAAGCTCAATCACACACTATTTAGTCAAATAAGTGGAGTGGTAATTAGTTGGTCAATGGGTTCTTCACTTTCAGATTGCTTCACTGCAAGTCTAGAAAAGACTCATTGGAGAACTTTTTCAGACGTACCGAAGCTATGTGGATGATACCTTCATCATTTAACAAAGCCGTTGAAATCTCAATGATAGTGACGAAGTCCAACAGTTGCCACCATCCTATCAAGTTCACATTAGAATTCAAGATAAAAGTTGAATTTCTTCTTTGAGATGTCTTGTTACAAAAGAGATCTGACCGTTCACTTAAGAGATCAGTCTACGGGAACTCAATATGGAATCGTTAACACACGAAGGAAGAGAAACACAACCCACCCCTTGACTTTAATTATAAGAAGGATCTCTGAAGAGTATCCGACATGGTTATCAAGATGAGAGTGTTAGACAATTGCTAGCTCAATTCTCGAGCACCTGGTGAACTCAGATCTCTCAGCCTCACCAGGGTCGTCTTTTAAAGTTATCTTCCAGGTGAAACCGTATATTACAAGGGGTGTACGGCGGAGGCGCTTGCCATTATTTCACATAACCTCAAAATCTGCGTGCGGAAAAGGCTTGTTCAGCATCTTATTTTATCATAGTCTTAAACTCTTTTCTGCTTGTTTGCTTCTGTTTCTAGTGACTTTTTCACTACTATCACTTTTGAATTTTTTTTGTGTATTTTACTAAGCATTTTAACATCTTCATAATTTTCAAGTGGGTACTTAACCACCTTACTTCTTGTCGAACAACAGTTTCCATCCCATTAAATTTTAAATCCTTACTTCCATTGTGTCGTTGACTAGTAAGTACATTTTTTATCTCTAGAACCACTTCAGTGGAGTAGTATCGACTATATTACCCCTTTACTAATCAGTAATATATTACTATACGTGTTTGGTAAATACTGCACAGCCTTTGAAAATAACATAGTCAATAAAGGAGATTCTCTTCAATGAATACCCTATGATGGAACAATCCTAACTGTTGCACTTTTAGCGAACATTGCCTATAAATTATATAAATTACATCTGAACGAACAGACCAAGGATTAATAAAAAGTAAAATACGGTGTGAGTGATATTCTTCTTCGATATAGTTTTTTTCTCTCAGCTGGATGGTTTACTTGAGAAGCTTTCATTGACCTACTAGGCAACATCTTCAGCTCATACTTCAGTTTGAAGTGAGCTTTTGAATTTCTCCACGAGTTCATTGATCATCTCTCCTGGTAACCCTGAATGTGACTAGTTGCTGATGTCTGTTTTCACACACTCTAGTCTACTTGTATTGGTATTGATTGTTTCCTTGACCTGAAGTTTGACTTTGTGTGCATGAAATTGGATGGATTGGTAAATTTTATATAAGAATAGAACTTGTACACTGTGGTAGAGTATAATTCCATTGTGGGTAAAATCCGTTTTGACAAAGTCTCACAGTGTTATACAGTATTATTTACTGATATGATTATGAGCAATAAATTGTGCTCGAAACTTCATCAGTAAATACTACTGTTTAACACTGTGAGACTTTATCAAAATAAATTTTACCCACAATGGTAAATTTTATCTATGCCGATGTGCCTGTTAGTTACCAACTCATTGGAATTTCAAGCTTCCAAAAATCTTCTGGCGTTCTTGGTATTTCTTCCGTCTAATATCTGAACTTTATTCCAGTCAAATTGATGTCCGTGATTGTATGTATGCAGCGATATTGGGAAGTGGATGCCATATCTTTTGACAGTTAGTGTGTGTTCATGGATGCGAAGACGAACTGGGCTTCCACTTTGGCCAATGTAGTGTTTTTCGTAGTTGTTGCAATTTATTTTGTAAATAATGTTGGTTTTATCTTCTTTCGCTGTTTAGTCTTTTGGTTGACACAGGTCTGGCTGAGTAAAGTGATTCTGTTGGTGTACTCATTTTCACTGTAAAACAATGTAACTATCTTGTTTCTAGTGAAGATAGAAAAGGTTTGAAACAGTAGAGATTTGTAGCTCCAGTCAGCAGCCGAAATTCTTCAGTGCTCTCCGCCTATTGGTATTTCATATTTTTTCTGAAAATGTGCTCTTCACTGCAGTTATTTAATAAATAACTGATTTTTGGCAAACCACATGAAACTTTAAACTATTCACAGCTGGTATGGTAATTAAAATACAGTGGATTCTTTTTGATTTTGCAAAAGTCTAGAAATGCATGGAGAAAATTTGGCCGTTATAATGGATTAACATAAATGGATTAAGACCATGAAAGAAGGCCTACTTGAACAAATGCTATCGGTATACTAAAATTTTCGCTTTCCTGTTTCGATGGCCAAAGCTCCAGCGACACACATAAGTCGAACATACAGTGTTTTTGAAAGATTATCTATCAACTTATGGATAACTTTAAAGCGAGGGGCATTAGAGATTTGGTGACCTGCATCGACCAGATGTTCAATTATTTGACTTCTTATAGTCACATTTTAAGCACTTCGTAAACACCAGGGTTAGCGCTCTAATAAACAAAAACAGTATTGAAAGACTGTTATACCTAGATCTACACGAGTAGGTAATCTAGTAAAGTTACCTATCAGGTGAAAAATAAACTGTCAAAATCATCACGTGTCTGACTCACCTGTATTAGTGGTCATCAAAATAGGGAAGCCGAAGGTTTGTGTGCAGAACAAGTATATCCAACTACACCTTTCATGATTCTGAAAATTTAATCTCTGTACAGTTTCCCTATTATTTATTATTTATTTTATTATTTCTACATATTTAATCCCTAACTGCATAAACAATTATTCGTCACATTAGTTATGATCTCACTAGATTTTTTATCCAAATATCCTGTCTATTTTCTATTATTTCTACATTTCTAACCCCTAATTGCACGAAATGTCAATCTTCTCAGTAATTATGATGCCACTTTGTTTGAGTTTTATCCGTCCCTCCCCTTGTTTATTATGGCACTTTAGTTCCTAATTGTAATTTTATTAATTTGACTCTTGATTGGAAATTATTCTGGAACTTTCCCACCCATTTATGATAAATACACGAGTGCACAGTCTAGTTGATGACTTCGTCGACAAGAAAATTTTTTTCCCTGCAACTATCTTTTTAGTTTTCCTTTTCAAGTATTGGTTTTGTAGGGATTTTGTTTGATTGCATGGATGATTTCATCATGAGGTGACATCAGTTAGAGAACCACTGGACTTTGTTGAACTTGAACGAAGTACGAATAGCTTACTGAGTATAAGAATAAAACTTGGGCACTGTGGTAGAGTGTAATTCCATTATGGGTAAATTTTTATTTTGATAGAGTCTCACAGTGTTATACAGTAATGTTTACTGATGACGTTTCGAGCACAATTTATTGCTCATAATCATATCAAGTTGATATGATATGATATGATTATGATATGATATGATTATGAGCAATAGTTTGTGCTCGAAACGTCATCAGTAAATATTACTGTATAACACTGTGCGACTCTATCAAAATAAAAATTTACCCATAATGGAGCTTACTGAGTAGAATATTCTATTATTATTATTATTGTTCCCTTGGGTTCCTAGTGGAACATAGGGCTTCAACTGCACGTCTCCACTTGTTTCTGTCTTCTGCTGTACTTTTCACTTGCATCCATGTTAGTCCATACTGTTTCAACTCCTCTTCACACGATCTCCTCCATGTCACCCTTGCACCGACGAACCACTCGCCGCTTCCCTTTCGGGTTCCACTCGAGCGTTGGCCTGACGCGCGATGTCATCCAGCGGCCTCCTCAGAGAGTGTTCAATCCATCTACACTTTCTCCTGCATATTTGTTGGGTGATTGGTTCTTGTTTTGTTTGGTTGTTCCCATACTTTCTTGTTGGTGATTCTTTCCGGCCATCTGATCTTGAGTATAGAACGAAGACAGTTGTTGATAAATGTCTGCAACAGGCTGTTGGAAATATTCTTTGTGACCCGCCGCTAAGTTTCTGATCCGTATAGAAGAAGAAGTGACTTGACGTTTGTATTGAAAATCCGAATTTTCTGATCATTTTATTTCCCTGGTTCTTTTCAAATGAATACATATACTTGCCACAATTACTTCTATATACACCAGAAAGCTAAATAACAACATCTATCCTTTTCCCCACATTATTTAGTTTTCTAGTAGGTATTACAAGCCAGTAAATACTGTCACCGATAGCACAATCCATTGTCTTGTCAAAAGAGCATCAACTAAGAATAAGAAGTCTAATTAATAATGAGAAAGCCATGATATTACAACCTGACAAGGGTTCCATGGTAGTTTTAGTGAACAGGGATGAGCATATAGGAAAAGTCAAATCAATTCTAAATGAATCATCGCTACGTGTAGTGGGTAGTAAGAAGAAAGAGGTGACTGAAGTCACAGAGAAACAGTTTACAAGGAAATTGCGTGATAGACAGTTGAAGTTGTAATGGACTGAAACCACAAAGTTTGCGTCTGCTGTTTACGTATGGTCTTCCATGGGTAAATAGACTCAGTGTACTGATAAGACCCATATTACCAATGGTAAACTCACCATTTCACAAATTCTTTCGTTGGTTAGTTAAAAAGCTAAAAATGATCCGTGGGAATTCGGAAGTGAACCGTGTGAAAGAAACATATGAATTCTCTAAGAAACTAGAAAATTTAGGCATTTCTAACAAATTTATGGTGTCATTCGATGTATCTTCATTTTTTTTCAAATATCTTACTCACTGTCGTAACCCAAACTCAAACGTACAATTGAGTTTCACGTAATATCTAAGCTTAACAACGTCATGTATTTTCAGACTGATGAAGTTGCTATGGCCAGTCCAGTAGGTCACATCCTATCCGACATTTTTTATGGGGTAGCTTGAACAGATGAGTTTGAATCCCTCAATAGACGAGGCGATATTTTAGGAGTGGTAAGTCGATGACGTATTTATTGTATGTGATGACCGAAGACATGTCTTAGATCTTCTTGACCTCTTTACCTAGGTATATAACAGAGCCCTGTTCACAAAAGAATAAAAGCAAAACAAAAGGTTTCATTTCCTGAATCTTGGACTCCTACAAACTGTGGATAGAAATGTACAAAGTCATTTCCATCATTAAAAATCCTCGGAATAGACAGTACCTAAATTTCACCAGCTTATGTCCCTTAAGTTCCAAGTAAGTTCTAGTTAAGACATTGTTTAACTTCATGCATTTATTCCCCTTGATGAATTTGAATAAAGCAAGAACGCAAGTGGTTTGTGCAGAATAATATGGTACCATCATTTATTTCGTAGGCTTCTCATCAGCTGCTTACAGCCTAAATACATAATGAGGTTTGCGTACAGAAAAGTTTTAACATACTTGCAAATTTTTACATGTTGCCAGTTGACAAAAAGTTCCACAGTAAGTGAACAGTGCTCAGAAAATTGCGCTTATATAGTTTTTACACATGCAGTTCAAGTTTAAACAAAATAGATGTATTCATACAATGGTAAAGGAGTTACGTAATAAAGACGAAATATGAGTTAGATACAGAGTGACTAATAAATTAGGTAACAATGTACTGAGTTCAACTCAAATCATAGAAACAAGAGACAAGCAAAATTACAGAATATAAAAGGGGGTGAGGTTAAAGACAAAGATTACGTAATCAGATGAGAGAATAAAGACATTCAGTTACCAGGGCAAAGAGAGATTAATAACTGCTTCTTTCTGAACACATAAATCTGGTTTCAAGCGTTTGATAGAGATTGCTTCGGCAAACTTGAGGAGAATGGAACTCCTTTGTCTATTGATAATTTTAAAGGATTTCTCGATTTCTACCTCATGACCCGTGTCGAGAAGATGTCTAGTGATAGCGCTGCTATAAGAGTTTGTTCCCTTGAGACGTAGGCTTCTTGGCACATGTTCAGAAAATCGGAGGTGTGCCCTTCTTTCTGTTCTCCCAATGTAACTGCTCCCGCAGATACACGTAAATTTGTATACACAGTTGGAGTTAACATGAGAAGGGTATCTATCGACTTTTGACTGCACCAAAGAGCATGTTGTTCGATGGACGGGAACCAACTTAGCTGCAGGATAGGCTCTGGCTAGTGATGTTCTCAGTCTTCTGTTGACCATTTCTGCAATGTTTTCACCTTTAAAATCTAGTTGAATGAAGACAGGCTTTTTTTCAACTGTGATTTTTTTGGTATTTGAGTCTTCACATCTTCCATATTTGTTTATGAATCTTTGAGGGTAACCGTTATTTTTCAGCACCTTTTCGAGGAACATAAATTCTTCCTCTAGTTTCTCTGTAGAGCATATTCTCCTTGCTCTATAGTACAGAGTCTTGACTAGTGCTCGTTTATAGCTATTTGGACAAAAGCTATTAAAATGTAAGTATTGTCCATTCCATGTAGGTTTTCGGTAAATTGACCTCTGGAGATTACCATCTTCTAGGCGTTGCATGGCGATGTCAAGGAAATGGAACTTCCCGTCATTTTCATGTTCCATGGTAAATACAATATTTGTATGTGCTTTGTTGAATAGGCTGAGTAGCTAGGAGGCATGACTGTCGTTTTTGCATACTACAAATGTGTCATCGACATATCGGCAATAGGAAGTTGTTTGATCGATTGCATGCTTCAACTTTGTTTTCTCAAGGTTTGACATGAAGATATCTGCTAGAACAGGGCTAAGTGGACTGCCCATGGCTACGCCATCTATTTGTCGGTAAAGTGTTATCAAACTGGAATTGTACATCCATGGTACACATTACCAGTAGGCGTTTGAATTCTGACTCTGGTAGTGGAAGTAGATCAGAATGTTGACAAATGATTTCAATGGTTTCATTGATTGGGATCATTGTGAACAAGGAGGTTGCATCAAATGAGACCATGAACTTATTTAAAACGTTCATATGATTCACGCTTTCGGCGAAATGAAATGAGTCTTTTATGGTATGCACGGCTAGACGTCGGCGAATGGGTTCCAACTTCTCCGCAAGCCAACGGGCAACCTTATGTTGAGGAGAGTTGATCATCGAAAGTATTGGTCTTAGAGGGACTTCTTTCTTGTGTATCTTTGGAAGGCCATACATATATGGCAAGCGGGACCCTCTGGGCTTTAATTCATTGTACGTGTTGTTGTCAATCAAATTCTTTTTTAGAAGATCTCTCAGTACAGTGGTGATGTGTTTTTCAGTTGCATCTGTCTTGTCTTTCTGGCAGTCGTCGACTTTAAACCTCAATGGGTCATTCAGCAGAGTTTTCATTCTTGCGATGTAGTCATCTTTATCCATCAGTACCACTCCTGAGCCTTTGTCAGGTCGCAGTATGACGATTTTGACATTATTTCTGAGAGATTTCAATGCCTTACGATGTTCTTCAGAGAGGAATTTGTCAACTGGCAACATGTAAAAATTTGCAAGTATGTTAAAACTTTTCTGTACGCAAACCTCATTATGTATTTAGGCTGTAAGCAGCTGATGAGAAGCCTACGAAATAAATGATGGTACCATATTATTCTGCACAAACCACTTTCGTTCTTGCTTTATTCACATTGTTTAACCTCATTAAAAAACCTTGTTCCAAAAGGACTTGATGAGGAGTTCCACAATGTTGAAAAGTTCATACAAGACAATGGATATCCCTAAAAGTTTATTGATAAACACAAAAGCAGACTGAGTATTAAGACAGAATTAGGCGAAATGAAGAAGAAATCAGTCTTCTGCAAATGTGACGAAGGGTCCAGACAAACCAGGTTGAGAAGAGGAATTACCTAGCCACCTTATACCGGGAATAGAGAGTATACACTGAAAAACAGGTGAAGGTCTTTTTAATCCTATTTCGAAGCTAGTTCAAGAGATTTCGACAACACAATAAGAAGACGTAGTTTTTCTGAAATGTGTAATGTATTTGCGCAACACATTTCGAACATTCTGATCACACACGTACTTGTCATACACAGTTTTTATAGATGGCAAGAAGGCACCAATTAGTACAATACAGGTCAGATTGTGTACAGGTCATAAAAGGTGTGGGTAAGAAAGAGAAAAAGAGAAAAAACAAAGCAAAGAAGGAGTTCAAAATATTATGAAGTAAATTGAACATTGATTCTAAATTGGATTACCAAGGCAGGTTTAAAGTAATAACAAATAACTTTTGGACACTTTTTATGGCCAATGCTTCAACGAATTTAAGTATGTGACCTAACCTTGTTTTATACATGGGTTTAAAGGTATTATTGGAATCAACCTTATGATACGTTTCTATAATGTGCTTCGCTGTAGATGATGTTGGACATCTATTTCCGGAGTCAATTGTGTCTGGCGATTTTATTTGTTGTTGCAGCCACTATGGAACGTATTCTGTAACCCTAACCTGTAGAGACCTTCTTGCCTTCTATAAAAACTGTATGACAAGTACATGTGTGATCAGAATGTTCGAAATGTGTTGCTCAAATACAGTACATTTTTCAGATAAACCACGTCTTCTTATTGTGTTCAAGAGAATTCTCAAGCTTTATGTTTATATGCCTTTCACACTTCAACACACTGTTAGCTGTGAGATAAGGAATATACTATATGTCCTTGAGACAGCTTTCAACTTCTTCCATCTAAATGGTGCGGTTTTCCAAAAACATTGACATGTGTACTTCGAAGAATATAAACAACTGTTTTCCACTAGCGTGATAAGCTTTTTCGACTAAATAATATCATTAACTTTTCCATTTCTGAAGTCCCTTTGTAATTTGACTCTAGTTGTCTGTTCTCTACTTATTTTGTCATCCAACTTTGCATAAATCCATTCCGTGATACTCAGTTATTTTATCACCACTACCTTTCTATGTCTACGTTTACTGCAGCATTCACCTACTTTTTTCATATCAATAAGGAATTTAGTGATTCTTCTAACTGTTTACTGAATTTCTCTAGATATGGTAATGCCATAGCATCTCATCATATTTTTGTTTGGTCAAATGTTTATGTGAACCTAATGGGTGAAAATAAAGGTAATTGCGGGATGTTTTCGATATCAGAAAAGTTGATAAAACACTTTTGAAACAGTCAAAGATAACATCTAATATGATTACAACATTCCTCTAAGCACGTAATACAAAGTCATGTAAGACCAACTATCTGAGGAAATTTAGATCGCAATTGGTTGCCTTCATTCCCTCTATTCTAGTTAATTGAGGCAAATGAGCAGCAAGTTTATTTTGTTATAACTTATATAATCACTCGGACTTAAATTTACTGTTATTATTCCCCTGAATTCTGAGTGTAACAAGGGGCTTCAACAGCACATATCCCTTTTGTCCTGTCCTCTGAAGTCCTATTTATCTAGCCACACGACTGCTCATAGTCTCTCGTGTCCTTCTCTCATACGATCTCATCCATGTTACCGTCAGATATCCCACTCGTCATTTCCCATTCGGGTCTCACCTGAGGGCCTAGCGAGAACTGTACATAAATATTTCTTGTGTTTCAGTTCAAGTTATTTACTGTATTTTAAGCAGCTGGTGTATAGTCTCAATATTAGATGCATTCAACTTAACATGATGCAACTGTTATTCGTATCTTATTAATGTACATAAAAGCAACACACTGCAAAAGTACAAAACCTTTTGATTCACATCGAAGTAGTAGTTGTTTCAAACAAAATTTAGTGGTTTCAAGGATTTTAATTGTCTTCTACTTTCATATTTACATTCTACAGTAAAGGAAGGTTAGCTGAGGCTGCTAACTTTGTCTTTCTTGCAGGTAAAAACGCAGAGCCTTCGTCTATTACTGCAGACAAAATTATTATCATTATTATTTACTTTAATCCCAAGAGGAACATAGAGATTCTCTCGCACGTCTCCATTGCGTACGGTTCTCTGCCAACATTTTCACCTGGCTACGCGTCTACCCACATGCTTTCATCTCCTCTTCAAATCACCTCCTCCTCCACGTCACCTTCTCACTGACGACCAACTTGCCGCTTCCCATTCGGGTTCCACTCGAGAGAGAGCCTGCCGTGTGATGTCACTTGATGGTTTGTTTCCTCAGAGTATGGCCAATCCACCTCGATTTCTTCCTGCATACTTGTTACACAATCGGTACCTGGTTTGTTCGCTCCCAGAGATCCCTCCCTGTTGTTGATCTTTTCTGGCTAGCCATCTTATCTTGAGGGAAGTAGTGAGCGAAGGCAGCTGTTGACGAAGATGTGTAGCTTGTTCGAAGTGGCCTTCGTGACGTGGCGTGACAACAAGTCTCTGATCCGTATAATGAGTAGCACTGACTTCACATTGGAGTTGAAAATCCGAATCTTATTTTTCGTACTGAGTGTGCTGTTGACCTCCACACAGACTTGAGAGAAATGAAATCTTGCCTTGCTTTCCCGATCTTCGCTTGATATCCTCATCAGTTCCATGTGGCTGTAGTTGAAACGATGCTTCCCAGGTCGGTAGGTAAAGGAGGTTGCTTCTTTCAGATTTCTCCCGTTTATGCTGATTGTTGTTGGCCAGAAATCTTCATCATTTATGTTTTCTCTATGTTCAGCTGAAGGAAGTCCTATCTTTGATGCTTCTTCTGCCAACTTGTTGCAGACAAAATTAGCTCAACTTTATCAACAAGTAAAATCAGCTAAAAGCTAGAGGGTGTTCGTTCAGTAAGCTAACTTAGGAAAACCAGCATATTATAAACTGACTGAAATTTCGGGATTTTCTTTGAATTAGAGAAAAAATGTTGATATTTGCATTGATTGGTTGAGCAGTTAGGGAAATACTCATTTGCTTTTTTTTAAGTAAATGTCCAGATAGGATAACAGAATGTTATTTCTGACACGAAAACACCATAGTATAGTGGATTACACTATTGCAGGAAACCGCATAGCTTTAAACCACTCATTCTCCTGAAGTCATCTTTGAACAGTGCAGTAGTATAAATACGAACTATTCAATTTATAAGTAATAGGACAAGTTTACCATTCATTTTAGTGATTTTATTTATCTGAGAAACGTAAAACTATGAGAATCAGTTCAAATATCTGGAACTTTAAACTGAAGGTGTACATTGGAAAAACAGAATTCATACTAACTATAATATGATGATATTATTTCAGGCTTTGAGGTTTTCTTCTTATCACAGCCTTAATTAAAATAATTAACTTACTAGCAAATTCCCCACCATAATATTTATTTTCTCACTTCAAGGGACCAGCTTCGAGTTTCTTGTTTGATTTGTTTCAAGATCACAGACTGATATCAGTGAGAGGACTTTTGAAAACCGGGGAGTACTGGACAGCTGTTTCATCCTTTCTTCTTTGAAACTCTTCGGCAGTACTCACCTATGACCCAGCCAGGAATCGTACCTACGACTTTCATACCACGAGAAGTGCTCGTTGACGATCCAGCCACCGGGACTGAATCGCTTTTTGTCACTTTTTTTATACTTGGAAGTTTTATTTCCCAAAATAGTATAGATCAGCTTACAGTTTGACGTTTAGGATCATTCAACGTAAACAGTCAAGCGTGTTTTATCATCATTTTGATTTCATGGTGAATTCATGAACTTTTTATTTGTATTATCAGTCTACTGTTGTTTATGGACCACCAAACCTTATGTTTTTTAAACTTTTAATCGCCTCCGGCTTTCATCGGAGACTAGAACTTTACGTTCTTATAATTAATTTCTGCTTACACTATCTTTACACGAGTAGAGCTTATAAAATCTAATGTTCGACTATATAGTCGTTATATCTTTTTTTAGATTTAAAATAGGTGGAAATGATCAATTTCTTTCCTATATTTAATCGATTCACAAGCTTATCATACATGCTAGACATTATTCCACTAAAATATAAATCAATATTAAATAAAATCGATTCATACAATATCAACATACCAAAAAGAATCTGACAGCAGTATGTAGACAAATGTGTATTCAAGCATGAATAAAACATTCATAACAAGCTGTCTATCGATTTTATGCATACAAAGACGTCATTCTTTTCTTCACAAGTTGGAAAAGAATACAAAGTACCGGATCACAAGCGGAATATAAAAAGTCATATTCCATATGCAGATACGAAGGCAGTAATAAAAACAGCACTGCCACTATTGATTTATTTCCACTGATTTGATTACTTTCACACTTCCTAATGCCTCAGTTAAAATTATACGTTTTCGTTGTACATCTGTTGCCATAGCCATTGGATGCCATATTGAATGTGATCCTTTTTCAGCGATCGGTCTCAATGGAGATAAACTAGTCGATGCGTTTTTCGAAGTACCACTGACCAGTGTTTCATTCCAACCTCCAGATGGTTTTACAGGCTTAACTAGATCATTTGTCCAGTCGTTATCATTTTCATTATTCATGATAAGCCTTAACTGGCATGCTTGTATTCGATGGTTTACGTGATCTGCGATCAGAAATGATCGAGTCCATGGTGCATAGCATATTCCATAAGGTTGTAGTATCTTTAAAAAAAAGGGAACAAAGTAAAAACATCATAATTGTAATTGTTTCAATTAAGTTTTACAGTAATAATGTAAGCATAATGAAATTACAGTGAATTTTATACTCCATCCTTTCATGCAGTTAACGAAGGCTTTTTAAATAAGAAAATACTGTTAAATCGATCTTTTTTGCTGTGCCCAAATGCTGCTTTAACCAAATTTTCACCGCTGAACAGAATTGATGTTAGTGACAGTAGGAAATCAGAGTAGAACGTAATTTGAATCACAACCTTAGATTATTTACTAGTACAATCAATGTTCACAGCAATGAATTAGCATGAATTTATACCTGTAAAAAATAGAAAGTGGATTTCTTTAAAATTGCAAATCATATCTAGTCATGTATAGCAGCATAGAAGCATGCAATTTTCAACCCCAAAACTGCCCAGTTTCAAGTTACCACACTCCATATAGCACACAAAGGCAAAGGAAAAAGAAAGGACCAAAAAACAGGAAAGAATTACAATGAGCACAAATATGCAGGAGGAATAATAGTTACAAGGAAAAGCACAAGGGTCAAACAGATAAGGAAGATCACAAAGAGTGGATGCGACTGAGCCATTGAAAACAATTTCGAGCCATATCTCCAATCGTCTTCAACTATCGGTTCTTAGCATCCCAAGGAATCCAACCAGGAAGCTTACAGCTCCCTGCGGGACTGGCTAAAATCAACTATTAGAGAATTTGCGGATTGATGTCTTGTTTTATTCTGTCAGAGGTAGCCTAAAACCGTTTTAAACCTACTGGAAGTTATAATTCACGATTGTACGGTCTGCCCAAAGTACGTAAACCAGGACTTCCTCTTCCCTCACTCCTAGACATGTGTAATTTCTCCTACCATGGAGTAGCAAAGTGGCTAGGTGAAATCCTCCAACAGTTACACAAGAAGATGGTAAATCATAGTGTTAAAGACATACATAATATTAATGTAAATGGGAAGCAAATGCTATCCTTAGACGTCGCATCACACTGTTCACCAATGTACCACCTATGGAGACTGTGGAATTCATATGCCAACAGATACTAGAAAAACAGTTCGACGTTGGAATTTCAGTTATTAGTCTGAAAGAGTTGCTTTTAAGATGTACTATGAATGTACACTTCACATTCAACAACCTTTATTACAGACAAATCGACGGCATTGCCATGGGTGCAATTTCGGCTGATTTCTTTCTTGCTAAGCTTGAAAATGGTCCATTGAAACAAGTAATAGATAAAACGGATTCTTATTTTCGTTATGCTGATGATACGCTTATTATTCTTGATGTGAAAGCTGACAAGAATGAAATGTTAGTAAAATTTAATGATGCACATCCACCGCTCATCTTCACTTGTGAAGAAGAACATGATGGTAGACTACGCTTCCTTGACGTCTAATTGAGCAGAAGAGAGGATGGTTCACTCAAGAGGGATGTCTATATAAAACCTACATCTGTAGGATAATATACACATTTCCTCAGTTTTGTACCAATCCGATACAAAATCATTTTGGTCAGATACCTCACGAATAGAGCAAGACGGATCTGTACAGTAGACTCCCTACAAAATGAGTTAGGATACATTCAAAATACGCTGGTCCAAATGGGTTATCCTAGTAGACTTTTAAGGAGACACATGAACACCAAATACAATAAAGAGAAACTGACAACAGTCAAAAAGAAACAAGTGTTCATGAAATTGCAATTTAATGGGGAAGTAGCTAGTGAAGTCTTACATGTGAGATTATCGAGAGCAATAAAACGGATTTATACTTCCGCCTTACTTTGTTTGTCATTTTTCAGCAGACCAATTATGACTGCGCAAGCAAAAGACAAGCTACCTAGCTGTGCCACTTCTATATGTATCTACAAATGTAGTTGCCCCAGTGGAGAGAGCTATGTAGGTCAAACAACTAGACAGCTTAACAAACGCATTAATGAGCATCTTCCTTCATGATTTTTTGTATTTTCTAATGAGTGAAAAACAAAACGGTATTGTAAAATACAAAAAACCTTTATTATAATGAATATCATATACCTAATGCCTAATTTTTTTCAAACTGTTAAAAGTGAACTTGGTTTGGATATATATATCTTTATTCATGGTTCGGAAAAGGCCAAACAGAATTTATATGAAGTTCTATTTTGGCTCATTTAATTGATAGTGGTCACCAAGCTGACAGAAATAGTGCCTTCAAAGTTATCTGTCGCATCACATCGAACCTTTAGAACGGAATTCGAACCCGCCTTCTACACATAGCCGAAGCTATGGGAATCAGTTCGAAAGAACAGTCCTAGTCTTTGCGTACGGAAGAAGTTTGTTCAAGCTTTGTCTCTCCCTTGACTTAGTAAAGTTTAATTAAAACCCTCCTACCCTTTCCTATTTTCCACTTCCTTTGTGTTTTAATGATATTTATTTAGACTCTGATTATCTGTCCACTTCAAATTTAGTATTACGCAGCTTTTAAGTCTTGGACTAATTTATTTATTGAATTGTACACATATAAACATATTACTACCTTTGTTATTCTTATCGCCACCAGCCTAAAACTTATTATTATCATTACTTTTATCATTATAATCATCGTTATTAATGACATTCAAAACATTTACTACATTATTACTATTATTATTTGGTCCACAAACTCACCGTCATTGGTTAAACTTTTCATATATAAATCTATGTAAATTGCAGTAAACCCTGAAGAAGATCTAATTGAAAACAATATTTTTTGCTTATATGTCTTATTCTTTTATTCGATCACCTCAAACTTTTCTTGAAACCAATCTTATCTGAGCCAGCATCACTTGTTAAGAAAGTCAGTGATTATTATTATTATATCCTTTAATTCCTAGAGGAACATAGAGCTTCAGCCGTGCGTCTCCATTGAGTTCGGTTCTCTGCTTGAGTCTTCACCTGGCTCCATGTCTGCCCACACGTTTTCATCTCCTCTTCACATGACCTCCTCCAAGTCACTCTTGCACTGATGACCAACTCACCGCTTCCCTTTCGGGTTCCACTCGAGCAATGGCTTGTCTAGTGATGTCACTTGATGGTTTCCTCAGAGTATGGCCAGCCAATCCATCTCCATTTCTTCCTGCGTATTTGTTTCACAATCGGAGCCTGTTGGGTTGGTTCGCTCCCAGAGATCTCTGTTGCTGATCTTTTCTGGTTGGCCATCTGATCTTGAGTATTGAGCGAAGACAACTGGCTGTTGATGAAGGTCTGTAGTTTGTTTGAGATGCTCTTTATGACGCGCTGGCCAAGTCTCTGATCCGTATAGTAGCACTGACTGACTTCACATTGGAGTTGAAAATCCGGATCTTATTTTTGATGGTGAGTGCTGTTGACCTCCACACAGACTTGAGAGTAGTGAAAGCTTGTCTTGCTTTCCCGACCCTTGTTTTGATTTCCTCGTCAGTTCCGCCGCCTGCAATTGAAACGATGCTTCCCAGGTATGTAAGTGAAGGAGGTTGTTTCTTTCAGGTTCCTTCCATTTATGCTGATTGTTGTCTGTTGTTGGTGTTGCCCATGAATCTTCATCACCTCTGTTTTCTCTACGTTCACCTGAAGTCCTATCTTCTCTGGATGCTTCTTCTGCCAACTTGTTGTTTTTCGCTTGCATATCTTCCAGTTTGTGGGAAATCAGACATATATCATCGGCGACACGTGTCCTAGCCATCTCAATCGACTAAGTATGCCAGCTTCTCTGACTAGCTTTCTTTCTTTACCTAAAACTCCACTCCAATAACTCTAGTGCCAATAGTGGTGATGCAGTTACTACTCCTCGTTGAGATGGTAGTCGGATTTTCAAATCTCCCTCATTCACTTGTATTAATTATATGAGTACATAGGCCAATGTTAGTTCCACTTTTAATCTATCAAACTTCAGCTTAAAAAATTTGTGCACTGAATGACTCACAACCGATCATTTATCTTATCAATTTATAGATTTATGCAAAATCCATTACTCTTAAGTTCACTGAAATATTCCAACAGAATATTTTGGTTCAGTGGTGCACTTAATCATATTAACATATGTGTAAAACTTGGGCACTGTGGTAGTAAGTAATTCCATATTAGTTTGTTTATTAGATATGTCACACAGTAAGACAGTATTATTTACTGGATGACGAGGTTTCGAACAAAATTTATTATTGTTCATAATCATATCAATTGTAATCACACGACTTTGAAACTTGAGTTTTATAGTTTTCTTTGTTTTCTCCTATTTGTCGTCGTTGGGGTAGTAGAATTTTCCAGATATCGGGACAGGTGATGAATCATTCCTATTACATGTATTTGCAGTTGATTCGATAAACAAAGCTTCTGTTGTCAATCTCTCCCTCCACTCAGCTGTTACATTAGATTTTAAAACTGTCATCTTATCCCATCCTATTTCACGGTTGTGTGTAGTTGCATGTAGTGAGTGCTATAGCTGAACTATTCTCTAGATTTCTTATCCCTTACAAACCAAACTATAGAAAATTAATCTGATGCTCGCTAGTGACTTGCTACAGGATGGAGTTTCCTGGAGTTCTAGTGAGAAGTCATGACCAGTGAGGTCCAATTAGATGTCACGTGTGTGGATGGATGTCCCACCAACGACAATGGTTGGGGTCGCGCTAAATCACGAATTGGTAGAAGTTAGAATTCATGGGCTGGCCATTGAATCGGGTCCCAGTGGCTGAATGGTATACGAGCCAGCTTGACTTGCAACCGGAAGGTCCTGGGTTCGAATCCCAGTGGGTGCGTACTGCCGATGGTTTCCAAACTAGGATGAAATAGCAGCTGTCCAGTACTCCCTGATTTTCAATGGTTCTCTAACTGATATCAATCCGTGATCAATTCGTAAAAATCTAGATGTTGCGAAGTTTTTATGCTCAGCTAGTCTGACTGCCCCTGTTCTACTAGTTTGCCCTATGTATTTGACATGACAATCAACGCAGACAGGGTATTAGATAAACTAAATTGTTTTGTTTTAAAGGCTCTACAGGATCCTTTAACCGACAAGGCTTGTTTCTAATTGAGTTTGTGGGTTTGAATGCCAGCCACTTTTATTCCTGCCTTGTTAAGAATTCTGCGTAAGGTTTCCGAGGTTCATGTTGTCACCTTGATATATTTTTAATTCTATTCAAATTTTTAGCTATTTTTAATTACAGTAAGTTATTTCAAGAAGCGAAACTGTTCTCGGTTCAGCAGATTTGTAAAAATGGTTGATAAATTAAAAAAGGTTTTATTTATGAAATGAACTTGCTTTACTAGAAATGTCAAAGCATTGAACAAACGGAAATTAGAGTCAGTCAATGAATAATGCTTGCTCAATTTCATAAGCTCACTGCGGCTGAAAAGGTGAATCAACGAGATGGGTAGGTGAGGAAAACACTCTTTATGAATCGTCCTAGTTCTGATTTTCATTTCATATGGGGTCGTAATCAAACAGTGATGAAGAATTCCAGACTGAGGAAAATCTACTCAACGTTCTCGATAGTTTGAACAAAGCAAGAACTACAGTTTTAGCAGAATAAAGTGGTACCATCTTTTGTTTCGTCGCCTTCTCGTCATCTGCTTACAAGGCAAAGACATTATTAAATGTATCTACAAAAACAATTTTAACATACTTACACAGAGTTCATTTTAAACAAAAATCAATCGATCAATATACGCATACACTAATAATATATACATATATATATGCAATATTAAACACTATTCCGAACAATAATGATCATACACAATGGAAACTTTTCAGCATTTCTCATTCGGATGAAAAATATCCAGTTACCAGGGCAAAGAAAGACTGATAACCGCTTCTTTCTGGACGCATAAATGAGGTTTCAGGCGCTTGATGGAAATGGCTGCTTCAGCAAAGTTGAGGAGAATTGAGCTCTTTTGCCTATTGATAATTTTGAACGATCTTGCGACGTCCACCTCATGACCCGTGTCAAGTAGATGCTTGGCGGCGGCACTGTTTAAGGCATTTATTCCCTTTAGACATACGCTTTTCGGCACATATTCAGAAAATCGTAGATATGCCCTTCTTTCTGTTCTCCCAATGTAACTGCTCCCGCAGATACATGTTAATTTGTACATACAGTTGGAGTTAACATGAGAAGGATGCCTATCGATTTTTGATTGCATCAAAGAGCAAGTTGTTCAATAGACGGGAACGAGCTTAGCTGCAGGATAGGCTATGGCTAGTGATGTGCTCAGCCTTCTGTTGATCATAGCTGCAATGTTTTCACCTTTATAATCAAGCTGAAAGTAGATTTGCTTTTATCCCACTGTGATTTGTTTTCCATTTGTGACTTCAGATCTTCCATACTTGTTTGGTGAACCTTCTTACTAAATCACCTTATCAGTGAGTATTTGATCAATTCCCATTGTGATGTGATGATGAAAGTGATTCTATTTTACCTTGTTCAAATTGCTCACTTCTAGGCAAGACAAAATGAGTTTATGAAAGAGGTTACACATTTATTGTTAATCCTCTAAAGTACTTGATTACAAATTGTTGAATCTTGATCGTCACCTGATTTAGATAGTGCATTATCGACATGCATTCACTTACCTATGGCTCGTTATACTACAGTGAAATATGTGGAACCTAAATGACTAAAAGTGAATACAATTAAGTATAATTTCCACTTGAACCCCCCCCTCCCAAAAAACTGGGATATGTAAATATTACTCCGTTTCTGTCAACTTAATCTTCTATTCAATTATTAAAGAAATAAGATGACTTAAATGCTTTTAGTGTTTAATCTGAAAATAATAAAAAGATAGTTGCAGAGAAGAAAATTTTCCTTTCGACGAAGTCATCAACTAGGCTGTACATTCATCTATTTATAACAAATGGATGGGAAAGTTCCAGAATAATTTCCAGTCAAGAGTCAAATTATTAAAATTACAATCAGGAACTAAAGTGCCTTAATAAACAAGGGGAGACAGATAAAACTCAAACAAAGTGGCATCATAATTACTGAGAAGATTGAAATCTCGTGCAATTAGGCGTTAGAAATGTAGAAATAATAAAAAATAGACAGGATGTTTGGATAAAAAAGCTAGTGGGATCATAACTAATGTGACGAATAATTGTTTATGCAGTTAGGGATTAAATATGTAGAAATAATAAAATGACAATATAGACAGGAAGTTCGGATATGAAAATATGGTAGTGTAAATACAGATTAAGAAAAGCTTAAAAATAACATGAATAAACAAGAGGTTTGGATAAGAAAGGCATTGGGGTGGGCATTACTAAAAGAATTACCCGTTTAGGATGGCCATGGCAGGGACAAGGGTTGAACGCATTTCTTTTGGATACAAAGTGTAGGTTTGAGCTTTTGGATGGCTAGTGTCTCGGTTATGCCCAGATGTCTCAATTTCACTCCCTTTGATGGGTTTGATCGATTCTTGTATATTATTTTGAAGGATTTTTCGAATGGCGCTGAATGTCCTGAATTCACCAGATGTTCTGCGACTGAACTATATACACGTTTTCGTTCTCCTTTTACTAGCTAGGCTGGACAGTGTTCCGAATGCCTTTCTTATCCAAACCTCCTGTTTATTCATGTTATTTTTAGGGTTTTCTTAATCCCTATTTACACTACCATATTTTCATATCCAAACTTCCTGTCTATTTTGTCATTTTTTATTATTTCTACATATTTAATCCCTAACTGCATAAACAATTATTCGTCAAATTAGTTATGATCCCGATAGATTTTTTATCCAAACATCCTGTATATTTTTTTTTGTCATTTCTACATTTCTAACGCCTAATTGCACGAGATTTCAATCTTCTCAGTAATTATGATGCCACTTTGTTTGAGTTTTATCTGTCTCCCCTTGTTTATTATGGCACTTTAGTTCCTAATTGTAATTTTGTTAATTTGACTTTTGACTGGAAATTATTCTGGAACTTTCCCACCCATTTATCATCATAAATACACGAATGTACAGCCTAGTTGATGACTTTGCTGAGAAGAAAATTTTCTTCTCTGCAACTGTCTTTTTATTATTCCCTATGGTCAAATGTGTAATTAAAACGCGTACGGTTGAGTTGATTCTTATTCCTCGATTAAGGTTGTTCAACTGATTGAAATCATTCCTTCAGTGGAAAGAATACAGTGAATTACTATGCTGCTTATCTGATATATTACTGAGATCAACTCAGATAATAAAATCCGTATACGTTATAAATGACTGTAGATATGATGGAGGAGATTTGTAGCTAAAAATAAATGACTGTGGATTTAATTTGAATATATCTGAAAGTTGGGAAAACACTTCTTACAACTTGAAATTCTAAGTTGCTCAGGATTGGTGTACTTTTAAAATGCATACCACAAGAAAAAAATTGATTTGTTACTATTATCTAGTAAAAATTTATTAGCAGTCATTAAATTAATTGTTAATTGCATTATTGAACGACCAGTAAAACGTTATGTCACATCACATTGTTCTGACTTTTGATCAGTGAACTTCAGTCACAAGGATATACCTACCATTTATGGCTCAATAACTTATTGATTAGAAATGCCTCACTTAGTGGACAGGCCATCTGAAATGGAATCTCGAACCACGTGTTCTGACATGGTGTCATACTAAGGTGAAAGTAGACTAGCAGTTAAGAGAAATTCCACTTTCTCTTTACAATCATGTATATACACGACTACGGATACAAATTAGACTGGAAAAATATGGAGATCTTAGAAGGAACACTAAACATCTGCTACCAGTAGACGTACTGATATCGATAGGATTTATCTACCAACAAAGAACAGGCCACAGGGTAGAAAGAGCAAGCATTCGATCAACAAGATTATTATTACCAATGTCAATTATTATTACCAAGTTGTCAGTGATAACTTCGTCTAAACGGACGATGAGATGGTTGCAATTAGAATACCTAATTCAGTGAACTCGTTGCACACCTCCGTTATTTCGAAATTCCAGCACAAGAAATACACTAATAATACCTCGGAAGTGTTAATACTACTTTGTAAGGAGACATGTATTTTCTGCAATTCATTCATTCCGAAATGTGTCACTACTAAGTGATTCTAAAATACTGTTCACCCCTACTTCAGATACTTTGGATGAATAGTGAATTCGAAGAAGCCTCAATGAAATCAGTAAATAATTTCACTTCAGTTTCTGCCTTTCTAGAGGTAATTTTCAGCGCTAAGTAACATCGCTTGAAGAAGTAATGACTCTCAGTGTGTAATTAAGACTAGATTAAGTGTAAACTTTCTCCTGAGAAATTATGAAGTGTTAAAACCTAACTGACAATGAACCATTAGCTTCTAAAGAGAACCTCACAGCGGAAGTTAGTTTATACCTTAATACAGGTTATTATTATTTGCTGCACTAATTACTTTGTTTTACAGATGCTTGCTAACGCAGTACATTAGATAGTGTTGCTTACACTACCCTTGACTCATTATACAAACCCACAGTCCCATGAGACAATGCTCCCTAGGTTACTTCATTCACTTATCTAGGGAGCATTGTCTCAAATACAGGAGGAACGGACAAGGATGTCAAATCAAGAATCGGGAAGGCAAGAAACACATTCATAAACCTGAAAACAATCTGGAAATCTTCGTCACTCAGCCTGCATCAACAACAAAATTCGGATTTTCAATACAAACGACGTCAAGTCAGTTCTTCTATACGGATCAGAAACTTGGAGGGTTACAATGAGCATTTCCAACAGGTTGCAGACCTTTATCAACAACTGTCTTCGTTCTATACCGAAGATCAGATGGCCGGAAAGAATCACCAACAAGAAGCTATGGGAACAAACAAAACAAGAACCAATCGCTCAACAAATATGCAGGAGAAAGTGGAGATGGATTGGAAACTCGCTGAGCTGAGGAGGCTGCTGGGTGACATCGCGCATCAGGCCATAGCTCGAGTTGAAGCCGAAAGGGAAGTGGCGAGTGGGACGTGCAAGGGTGACATGGAGGAGATCGTGTGAAGAAGAGTTGAAACAGTATGGACTAACATGGATTCAGGTGAAAAGTAAAGCAGAAGACAGAAGCAAGTGGAGATGTGCAGTTGAAGCCCTATAATCCACTAGGAACCCAAGGAAACAATAACAATAATATAATATAACAGTCCCATGAAGAGTAGCAGCAGATTTTGCCAACTCACTGGTTTACAGCCTTTCCAAATACTTATGATTAATACTGAAACCACTCCAATATGACATTCAGCATTCTGTTAAAGATTCAAATGATGTCATATTTATCATAGAAAACCAGGAAATTGATAAAGAAAATATTATGGTAAACTATGATATTAACTTATGCTATACTAGCATTCCCATTACCAAAAAGCCTTGATATCATTTTCAGCTTCGTAGAATCAGACACAAATCTATCAGAAAGGTGCCGACTGGAACAGTTAAAAACATAGAATTCTGACTGGAGACTAACTTTTTACATTAAGGGGAAATTTATGTAGGCAGACAAATGGTGTTGCCATGGGTTCACCAGTTTCCTCAGTAGTCGCTGATGTTTTCATGAATAGATTTGAAGACAGGATATTCTCAACCATACTCACACCTAATTTCGATGCACTAAAATGAGAACTAAACATTTCATTGTTGGAGAAACTGAACAGTCTATCTCCCACCATCCAGTTTACTTAGGAAACAGAATCAGACTTCGGTGAGTTACCTTTTCTAGACTGCCTAGTTAATAGGAAGGGAATGGATGTCTTAGCATATCTATATTCAGGAAGAAACCACACTTCAACAAATATTTAGACTTTGGATTATCATACCCTATCAGTATAAGGATATCAGTTCTCTAAGATCTTCTTAGACGAGGAGACTCTTTGACAACGGATGAAAAACAAACGGAGAAAGAGATATCAAATATTCTCAAGGAAAATAACTATCCAAAGACCTTCATCAACAAAATCAACACCGACATTAAACATATTCGAAAACGTGTCCCGAAGACAGGGATCTCAATGGTTGTCACTCCGAATAGATCAGAAACGTCAGGCAATATCAGAAGAGTACTCAATAGATCCAACACTAAAGTTCTCTCCAAAATATCAGACACACTAAAAAGCAACCTTGTCCATGTAAAGGACCAAATCCCTAAGGATTCTCAATCTAACTGTGTCTATAAAATGAGGTGCTTGAAATTTGATGCAGTATACACCGCACAAACCTAACTAGAAATCAAGATCGGAAGAAATGAACCACCGAGAAAACCAGTTGAACTAGAAAAGCTTGAAAACCAGGCCACAAAACTGATTTTGACAATATTGGAATCATCCAAGAAAATTTCAGAAATCACAAAGAACGTCTGATATAAGAAGCACTTTATATCAAATGGAGACCAAATTGTCTAAGACCGAATTTGACCTGGTTACAACACCACCGCTCCCGTCGCAAGAAGTGACAAAATTAACACGGATGTGATAAGCAATTTTCATTATGTAAACACATGTTTTTTTTTGTAATTTCATACACTTATCAAATCCAAAAATCTACACCTGGTGTTGTTATCTTTACTAATTGACTAACAAACTTGACAACATAAAAATTACCTCATGCTGAAACAGTATGATTAAGTTGCTAAAAATAAACTGAGATTTTGTAAATTCTGGTTTAATAATACTACTTTGATAAAGCTATTAGCAGCATTAAATAGCGAAACGTCATTGAAAGCAATATCACTTGAGTTTCCATTCATTGGGAAATTAAAAAAACTTTTATAATCATGTGATGACTATGTAAAAATAATTAAGAGCATGTTCAGAACGCATGAATGTGTATATCGGATTTCTGCTGACCTCAGAAGTCACTAAATGTTTGGTAAAGCATAGCCTTGTCACACATTAATAGATTTTATTTCTATTTCTTTTGAGTCACCACCACTGAGAAAAGCATGATTGTAAAGTCCACTGATCAATATTTTATTTTCAAGTGTTGGTTTGTAGGGATTTGATTGGTTACAGGATTTCATCATGAGCTGACATCAGTTAGAGAACCTTTGGAAAGCCAACTGGGAGTACTGGACAGCTGTTGCGTCAGAATAGTTTGGGACTCCGTACAGTACGCACCCACCGGCCAGGGTTCGAACCCAGGACCTTCTGGTTACAAGGCGAGCTCGTATACCATTAAACCACTGGGACCCGATCCAGTGGCTAGCCCATGAATTCTAACTTCTGCCAATTCATGACATAGCGCGGGAATCAAATCTAAAGAGCACAGTCACCACATATTTCAGAACTAAGTAGTAATGTGAAGTTTCAAATAACTGGAAGAGTTTGATCCTCCTTTCAGTGTTTTAGTGTGGTGACAGCTAGCTGCAAGCTAAAAGTTGTAGACAGCAATTTACGTCAATGTTTACGTCCCTAATCGGGGTTATGAGAAAAAACACTAACAAAGCTTAACCTTAAGGAACACACCAACTAATCACACAAGACTTAACGTGTGCAAATACGATTTGCAGACACATGACTTAACTTTCTGAGAAACGGTCACAAGTAGCGCAGAATAACCTTCAGCAAGAAAACAACCAATCAGAAGACGTTGCTTCTCCACTGACAATAATGTACATAAAAATCTATAAATATCTGTTGACTTTCTCAATAAAAGATCTGCTACCTGGCCCTTGTCTTCTGTCGTTACATTAGTAATCTGTCAGTTAGAATTAATTTGTAATTAAGTGTTTTACTCTGTAAATTATTTATTGCGAATTATTTATAATTATTATTATTTTTTAATTTTATTCCTTTACGTTCCCAGTGGGACATAAGACTTCAAGCTAGAGCTTTGAAGTTCCGGTAGCAGTGGCTTTATTTCTACAGGGTGGGTTTTCTAGCCTCACACCCACCCACCCTCTTTACCGACCTTACTACCGGCTTAGCAGGGTTAAGGAATACGTCGGCCGAGGACCGAACTGCGGATCAAGTGAGTAGTTGGCGAGCATCCTACCGCTGAACCACCGATGCACTTATTGTGTATTTATATTATTATTATAACGTTATTATTGTTTCCTTTAATTTCTAGAGGAACATAGGGCTTCAGCCTCATATCTCCATTGCGTTCGGTTCTCTCCCAACATTCTGACCTGACTCCACGTCTACCCACATGCTTTCATCTACTCTTCAAATGACCTCCTCCATGTAACCCCACCCTCGTACTGGCGACCAACTCGCCACTTTCCCCTTCGGATTCCACTCGACAGAGAGAGAGAGAGAATGGCGTGTGATGTCACTTGATGGTTCGTTTTCTAAGAGTATGGCCAATCTACCTCCATTTCTTCCTGTATATTTGTTGCACAATCGGTTCCGGCTGGGTTGGTTCGCTCATTGTCAGAGATCCCTCCCTGTTGCTGATCTTTTCTGGCCGGCCATCTGATCTTGAGTGAAGTACTGAGCGAAGGCAGCCGTTGATGAAGATCTGTTGTTTGTATGTGTATAATGGTTCCTAATTTTCCTAATAAATACTCGATTGTACGAATTATTGAAGTCAATGTCATTAACTTGGAACTGATAAAATTGATCACAATTATGGCACTAAACTTTATTTATTCTTAGTAGCATTTACATGTACGCGGAACTCATAGCCTTATGCCAGGTCACGTGAACATTCCATCTTTGTTGCCTGAGTTTAGGTGTGTATATCAATGGTCAGACCAATTTCTGATTATACCAATGACTATAAATAAGTGAATGACTTTTATCTCTTATTTGGTAGACGCTGAATAGCAGTAAAATCTAGGATGCATATTCCACCATATTTAGGACTCGTCAGCTAGATTCACCTGCAAGCCCCAGTGAGTGATGGTGTTCATACTGATACTCGAACCATGCGCTCATCGTTTTGAATGCCATTTCAGTTCAGTCAGTCAACAGAGAAAAACAAAATTGACTTCAACAAATAATAACTGATACTCGTTGAAGAAGATGTGACTTTAGTGGTCCAAGTGGTCCAATGAATAACATTTTGGTGTTTCAAACGATAGGTGCTTGTTTAAAGTCTCACAGGACATAGCATTACTCATTGGCGATGACAGGTGTATCCAGATGGCAAGTCTTACATGGGACGAAATGAGCATCTCTACTAGATTCCACTGGCAGTCACCATCCTTCACCAAATAACATAATCTTAATCCAAAGGAGTCATCAGAGAGTTCTTACTAATAGTCGACATGTCATGAGAGGTTAATCAATCAGAGCGTAAAACAAAGCTGACTTCAACTTTTTGCTGTTTTGGCAGAAAAAGCAGCTGAAGTTGACGTTTGTTGTTAATGAATAGATTTTTACGAAGTAATAGGATGTTTCCAGATTTATTTTTTTAGTACTGATTAAAAATAGGGATTCTTTGACCAAATGACATCATCGCACCGGCAGAAACAGACCACAAAATGTAGTTATTAACATTCACTAATAGTATGAGTACAATGTACACCATGATGGCGAGCTACCTAGAATGGTGGCCACATTGCAAAACCTGACTGATAGAATTCAGTATGCACCAAACAAAGGACTAGACACATCACACTAGTTACTAGTGTCCAATCCAAATACCCACTACAGTCCTACAGGAGGTCAGTCGAGAGCCCGAATAGCTCAGTGGTAACGTCTCTAGGTGGTTAGACAGGTAATCTGAATATGAAAATGTTAGGTGATCCCCTTAGACGTCATTTTCAAGATAACACTTTTCAAACACCAGGATGAATTGAATAACCGTTAAATTAACCAGATATCTCAGAAATTACCTTATCCAATTCTGATATTCTAACCACACCCACGCAACTATGGTCTCTGAGATGGTCGAACCCAGTAGATAAAAACAACAGCTCTCAGATTTCTGTCACAGATTGATCAAGACATACGTCGTGAATATATAACATTTTGGGACTAAAGAAATGATAAAACAAACCCCAACACTTAAGGTAATTTCAGTAAGCAGCTGATTTGTGAATAAATTTCAAAACTACTTCCCAATGGGGCAAGACGTTGGCATGAAAATTATTGTTTTCTCATTGTCATCTGTAACGTTTTGTTTACATTAATGAAAATGTTTTAGTACACATTTTAATTAGCATTCCTTCTTTCGATTGTCAGTTATAGCCACATATGAATATTTGGTAAACCAAACTGTTACGCAATTGTTTATCAAACCCTAAATTTAATTCTCTGATGCTTCTGATATACGGAAAATGTACTCTGGTACTACGATATAGAATAAGTTAGTACGCATAAATTTCAGTCCCCTTGAAGGCATCCAACTAGTTTTATTTTTGAAGATGATAGTGAGAAGGACAAAACAGCAAATCTGTAATCATCTCTAACGGAGAGTTGGGGGTGGATTCTTCTTAAAAGTCTCGAATTCTTTCGTACTACTCCGTGAATTACCGGAGAACAATCTCATAAATATAAAACGTCAATTAAAGTACCACAGTTGAAATGTAGCCTAGTAGTGGCGGGAAGCGGAAAAAGGTTTCTTTTCTATAGTTTGGTTTGTAAGGGTTAGTTATG
The DNA here is from genome assembly GCA_944472155.2 of Trichobilharzia szidati. NCBI lineage: Eukaryota > Metazoa > Platyhelminthes > Trematoda > Strigeidida > Schistosomatidae > Trichobilharzia > Trichobilharzia szidati. The sequence goes on along the minus strand of OX235271.1, from coordinate 177,864,438 downwards.
TTTTTACGAGTTGATCACGGATTGATATCAGTTAGAGAACCATCGAAAACCAGGGAGTACTGGACAGCTGCTGTTTCATCCTAGTTTGGGAATCATCGGCAGTACGCATAACTAACCCTTACAAACCAAACTATAGAAAATTAATCTGATGCTCGCTAGTGACTTGCTACAGGATGGAGTTTCCTGCAGTGAGTTCTAGTGAGAAGTCGTGACCAGTGAGGTCCAGTTAGATGTCACGTGTGTGGATGGATATCCCACCAATGACAATGGTTGGTGTCGCGCTAAATCACGAATTGGTAGAAGTTAGAATTCATGAGCCATTGAATCGGGTCCTAGTGGCTGTATGGTATACGAGCTTACCTCTCAACCGGAAGGTCCTGGGTTCGAATCCCAGTGGGTGAGTACTGCCGATGATTCCCAAACTGGGATGAAACAGCTGTCCAGTACTCCAGTGCTGGTTTTCAATGGTTCTCTAACTGATATCAATCCGTGATCAACTCGTAAAAAGTTTCTTGCTTCAGTCACATCAGTGTAGACCTGTTAGTCTAACTTTTCATACAGATTGGGAAGTTAATTCGCTTTAAACAAAACTAGGTAGAAAAATATCCTTATTTTTTGTTTATTCACTGTCACTTTTAAACAATAAATTTAAATGTATTCCCACTCTTTCTGTGGTTAATCAGCCACGTGATCAAAATGGTCAAGGTAACAGTGGCCTTGAGAAAGTATTAGTAAATAAATTTCACCCTTAAAGCCTATGATAAATCATGTGATAGTTAAATAATCTGTATGGAAATTGAAGGATAGAAATTTATTTTTTTTTCTCTGTGTACGAAAACATCCATTAAAAGTATAATATGTTTGTCTATCTAAAAGTTCATGTCTCTTGAAATGAGGCTATTACGTGAGGCTTTCTTTATTTTCATAATGGCACGTGATTTGATAAATGATTCAAATCAACTTCTAAATCGAGTTTTGTAGGAGTGTCAGTATACATCAGGATCTTAATTCAACGTTTCCTACTGATGATTGATTGATAATATTCCACTTACACTGTTTCAATGTCTGTTAACTCTCAGCTTGACTGCACTAAGATAAACAACTTTCTATCAGAAATTAGCAAATGGTCTTCGTCTAACGGCCTTAAACTTAATCCTTCCAAATGTAAGACTATTAATTTCAGTTTCCGATGTAAACGAAAGTTAAATGAAACCGTTGGTTCCTATGACCCTTGCAAAATCGATGATACTGATATAGAAACCCAGTCTGAAGTTAAGTATCTTGGATTAATTCTCTCTTCTGACCTATCATGGTCCTCTCCTGTCTTAGCGATTTCTAAAAGAATATTTCGTTTGACTTTTTACGTTAAGAAGTTAAGGCACTCAGGCATAACTCAACCACTCCTCTTACAGTTTATCAACTCGTGTATTTTACCTATTCTTCTTTACTGTTCACCATTATTCTTTCCTGGATTGCTTAAAAAGGACTATGTCATAATTCGTAGAACTCTGAAGACTGTCAGTGGGACGAGTGGTATCCCATTGGGCCATATAGTTGGCATTGTCACTGATAGGCATTTGACATCATGCAACAAATTCGCTAAAGGAATTTTATCAGACTCTGAGCACTCACTCTACTCGCAGCTCCAACCTTGTGTCTCCTCAGGTAAAACAAGAAGTCTTTTCAGAAGAATTTATGCACGTACGTCTAAGTATAAAAGTTCCACTATACCATATTTAGCACGTACTTTATGTGATAAAAATAGCGTCAGAAATGAACTAACTAACCTTCTTTGCATCACTAATTAAACCATTTCCTTCACTTTTAAAGCATCATACTTTATTGTTATTGTATTTCTTAGATTATAATCCTCTCAATTTTTTCGTTTTGTTTATTTCCTTTCACAAGTGTGGACATAATTTTAAGCTGTATTATAACTGTTCATTTTGTATTTCCCCTCACTATACTATATGAACAGAAAATTAGACCCAATAATCTATAACATCCTAAAGTTTCCAAACTGAATCGACAATACCGTTTGAAACAAACTCACTGTTATTATTATTATTATATCTATTAATTATGTCGTAAATGTGAACAAATTCCTCCGATTAATTTTGTTTTAATTTTTAATTTTATATATATTTTGAGTAAATCAGATGCAATATTGTGACAAATACTGAGAATTCCATTCTGTATTATAAGTACTGTTTTTGGAATAAAGTAAATTATTATTATTATTACCATAATACTTAAATTAGAAGCTACCTATGAATGCATAGGATTTCTACAGTTCCATTGATTTCTACCTTATGACCAGTATGGGGTTCCTTCTGTCAAGATGAAGCGAATGCTCATCAAACGTAGTGCTATATCAAAACTTAGCAAAGTTAGAATTCATAGGTGATTGAATTCTGTTCCAGCTGGCTGAATAGTCTACGGGCTTCGTCTTCTACCTTCACTATGCCGAGTTCGATCCCTTGTAAGGATATGTGTGCTCACTACTGAAGAGTCCCAAGCTAGGATGAAACAGCTGCCCAGTGCTCCCCAGTTTTCAACGACCTCTAAATGATGTTGGCTTGTGGAGAAATCTATAGTGAAACTAAGCCATATCCTTTTAAAAATCCATAGTCTGAATTCCTACGAAACTTGACTTTATTATTTAAACCTTTTTTCCTTTTCTCCCATGATAATTACAGTCTTATGTCAAGCAGATAGTGTAAGAGTAGAATTTTTAGCACTGCTGTAGAATATTGTTATTATTTACTGATGACGTTTTGATCACCCTATCCTAACTTACTGTGAGATTTTATATAAGTGAATGTAGTGCAATAGCTGGGATATTTTAAAGACTACTTAAGGTACTGGTGTCAGTTATTTTAGATCTAGCTAAACTCCCATCTACTAGTTTGGTCCATGTAACTGACCTTACAGCCATCACACTGTTATTGGTAATTTATATTATTTCTCTTAATTGTATCTGCCGTGTCCTCAAGCTGGCAAAGCTTGTCTCTGAGTGAGTTGGTTAGTCTAAATGTCACCCTAATTCTAGCCGTATTAAAAATCCTACCTGGGGTCTCTGATGTTCCTTCTTTATACGGTGATACTGTGGGGAATTAGAATTCCTTATTATTTAGATTACTTCTACTACTTACATTACTGCTGTTATTTTTCTTATGGAGCTTAATGCATTTTATTTTAACTGTTAAAGGTTTAATTATACTGTCAAACTTTGTGTTAAGAGAATACAATGATCAGTGCCTGTTCATTACCCGATTGTTGAGTAACTAAGTCACGCAAATAAAACTACTACTCTGTTATACTATTTTTCCTTCACGTTCCCGGTGGAACATAGGGCTTCAACGTAGTGGCTTGAAGATTCTGTAGCAGTGGTGATTATTTTTACAGGATGGGGTTGCTAGCCTCATGCCCAACCTTTCCTCTTTACCAGCAATTTTTCTGGCTTAGCGAGGTATTATTTTTTATTTATTTATTTTTATTTTGATTACAGCTTGATGCCACACCGTATTTCCAGTACAAGTATGGAATTTTCAGCATGGATATTGGTAGCCCAAATTTTGTAGGCCGACCATAGATATCGGATGTGCGTTGGCAGGGGATTGAACCCCGGACCATGTGCATGGTCGGCGAGAGTCCTAACCAATGTGCCACCGACGCATCTGAGTTATACTAGTAACCATTATTCAGAATGATCACAGTATAAGTATCATCACCACATAAGAGGTACTGTGAATTAATAAAGACAGCTCCAAAGAATGTTCTGATCCAGTTAGGCAGAACACAATCTTTAATATTAAAAAGCTTAAGAAATATTTAGAATAATTTACTTTTGAATATAGTCTTTCGAGTACCCTTGACTAAGACTTTATGTTGTCATAATTCATTATCAAAGTACATATAACTTCTTGATAAAAGTTACTCGGCTCTAGACGTTTGAAAATGCAGTTTTCAGACGCGTAGTCAAAGGAGATTTTGAAAATTATGTGTACACTAACTATCTTCCTGAAATAATGAATTGTTTGTCCAACCAATTCACAGCTGATGGTCACCAAAATACCCCTATAACCAATCCACAAGGAAGCTCATTGATCACCTGAACCACAAGATGATTTTCAGTGGTTTGTAAGCTGTGTGATAGCAAAGAAGGATCTAATCTGGGCAAAACCACCAACAGTAACAAAAACAACAGACAAAAATCAGCATAAATGGGAGAAACCTGAAAGAAACAACCTCCTTCACTTACCTACCTGGGAAGCATCGTTTCAACTACAGGCAGACGGAACTGACGAGGATATAAAAGCAAGAATCGGAAAAGCAAGACAAGCTTTCACTACTCTCAAGTCTGTGTGGAGGTCAACAGCACTCAGCACTCAGCATGAAAAATAAGATCCGGATTTTCAACTCCAATGTGAAGTCACTGCTATTATACGGATCAGAGACTTGGCCAGCGCGTCATAAGGAGCACCTCAAACAAACTACAGACCTTCATTAATAGATGTCTTCGCTCAGTACCACTCAAGATCAGATGGCCGGCCAGAAAAGATCAGCAAAATAGATCTCTGGAAGCGAACCAACCCAGCAGGAACCGATTGTGAAACAAATAGGCAGGAAGAAATGGAGATGGATTGGCCATACTCTGAGAAATCAAACCATCAAGTGAGTGACATCACTAGACGGGCCATTGCTCGAGTGGAACCCGAAAGGGAAGCGGCGAGTTGGTCGTCAGTGCAAGGATGACTTGGAGGAGGTCATGTGAAGAGGAGATGAAAATGTGTGGGCAGACATGGAGCCAGGTGAAGACTCTAGCAGAGAACCGAACGCAATGGAGGCGCACGGCTGAAGCCCTATGTTCCTCTAGGAATTAAAGGAAACAATAATAATAATAATCTACTTAAAACCCTCTCTTATATTATTGTGAAGTCCATTTCTCAAACTCCTTGTTTATCTCAGGCAGCTTTTTTCAGTACTAAGGTTATTAGTATCAGTTTACTGTCATCAGTCCACATGACATCTTAGCAACTGATAAGTACTGAAAGCTATCATGCTTTTGACATCTGGGTGGATATACACCGTTCAACTTGTATGACGGACCAACGTTTTCTGAAGATCACATTGAGTGGAGATTTGAAACTAACTAACTAGAATTAGTTTGTAGGGATACTATTTGTTACAGGCTATACCACTTATTGATATCAGTTAGAAAACCATTGAAAACTAAGGAATACTGGGCAGCTATTTCGCCCTAGCTCGGGACTCCTCAGCAGTACACACCCATTGGGTTTCAAACCGATGACCTTCCAGTTACAAGGCAGGCTAGCTCGTATACCATTCAGCCGATTCGGATCCGATTCAATGCCCCATGAATTCTAACTTCTACCAATTTGAGTGCAGTACTCCCTGGTTCCGAATGGTGCTCTAACTGATCTCAGCCAGTGGTCCAACTTGAAATAACTAGATATTATTATAAGAGTAGAATTAAGACTCCATGATGAGGGGTTGTCCCATATGAATGTCTCAAAATAACAATCAATGAAAGAAATCTTTGAGATGATAACTTTCTGAACACACTTCATCTTCATATCAAGTAAACTGACTTGTTTTGCATAGATCCATAGTTTATCACTCCTGAATTTGTAGTGGTAGTAGAAACATTTGTACATCTAATGTTGAATCATTCGTATAATTTAAACATAAGATACTGATTTTATGAGTAAAGAAGATCCAGTGACAATTATTTCCTACCTTTCATCTAACTGTTATTTGCCTTGTGAAACTACCAAAGAAAGGCGACTTAGGACTCTGCAACAACTGGCGAGGAATCATGCTCCTGTCGACGCCAAGTAAAATTCTGAGTTGCATCATCCTGGAAAGGAACAAGGACGCACTGGATGCAGAATTCCGACCAGAACAAGCTGGATTCAGAAAAGGCAAATCATGTTCTGACCAAAGTGCAACTCTACGCATCATCACTAAACAAAGCATGGAATGGCAATCAAATCTCTACCTCAACTTTATAGACTTTGAGAAGGCCTTCGACAGCGCAGCGTTGACCGCGAAGTAATTTGGAAACTGCTCGAGTACTACGGCGTACCGCAAATATTCATCAACCTTATTCAATAGCTGTACGACAACTGCACATGTCAAGTGCTCCCTCCACAACGGAAAACTCAGCGAGGCCTTTGGAGTAAACACATGAGTCAGACAAGGGTGCTTATTATCACCAATGATATTCCTAATTGTGGTGGACTGGACTGGATTATGCGTCAGACAGTGGGAAACGAGAAGACAGGGATATCCTGGACCGATGTGAAGAACCTAGAAGACCTGGATTTCGCGCGTGGATGATTCATGTTTGATGTCACACAAAATCGAAGACTTACAAGCGAAAACCGACAAACTGGTCGAAGAAGCAGCCAGTGAAGACAGGACTCCAGGTGAACATAGACAAGACGGAGGTTATGAAAATAACCAACCAACAATATCAACAGCAGCAGCAGCAGCAACATCCAGTGCCAATCACCATCAATGGGAGAGATTTGAAAGAGGTTGCTTCATTCACTTATCTAGGGAGCATTGTCTCAACTACAGGAGGAACGGACGAGGATGTCAAATCGAGAATCGGGAAGGCGAGAAACACATTCATCAACCTGAAACCAATCTGGAAATCTTCGTCACTCAGCATCAACAACAAAATTCAGATTTCCAATACAAACGACGTCAAGTCGGTCAGTTCTTCTATACGGATCAGAAACTTGGCCAGTGTGTCACAAAGAATATTTCCAACAGCCTGTTGCAGACCTTTATCAACAACTGTCTTCGCTGGCTCTATACTGAAGATCAGATGGCCGGAAAGAATCCCCAACAAGAAACTATGGGAAGAAACAAAACAAGAACCAATCGCCCAAAAAATATGCAGGAGAAAGTGGAGATGGATTGGACACTCGCTGAGCTGAGGAGACCGCTGGATGACATCGCGCGTGAGGCCATAGCTCGAGTGGAACCCGAAAGGGAAGCGGCGAGTGGTTCTTCGGTGCAAGGGTGACATGGAGGAGATCGTGTGAAGAAGAGCTGAAACAGTATGGACTAACATGGATGCAGGTGAAAAGTACAGCAGAAGACAGGAGCAAGTGGAGACGTGCAGTTGAAGCCCTATGTTCCACTAAGAACCCAAGGGAACAATAATAATAAATAATAATATAACTGTAATATACTTTAGGACTATTGTTCAGTTTTGGTTTATTATGCCACTTCATAGCAATTCATGTGTAGCAATAACTGAGCTTTTCTTTAATACTTATTTTATTGGAGACTGTCACTATAGATTTAGATCGAATCTGGTGTCTTCATAACCTGACTGACCTCGACCTCTTGGTTTTGATCTGAGTAAAGGATTTGCTTTCTCTGATCATGAAAATGTAGTTATTCGAGCAAAAAAGAGTCTTTGAGTGACTTGCAGATTTCGATAGTGTCCTGGCTTCATTAGCAATAAAATTTCTTCGTTCTTTGTTTATACGACAATACTGTATTAACTTCAGATTCCCACTCACTAGTGTTTCGTAACTACTTTTTCGTGATTTGTTGAGAGAAACTGAGAAACCGCCTATCCCCCTAACTGCAGAAAAACTTCCCCGCGGTTGAACTTCGAATAACTTTCTCTACGAACCCAATGATTCTCATGAAAGTGGAGGATAAGCGCTGCCACTGTTGGCCTCATCACTTTGCATCTACCAATTCACCTGCCCGTGTGGAGCTAGATATGTCAGCCGTACCCAGCGTTTACTATCGAAACTTATCACCGAATACTTAACCGCATGGTTTTATGAAGGAGAAAAAAGATCCCGCCGTCACAGCCCTGTCCTCCAAACACCTGATCAAATCTGGACACCAAGCTAACCCACAAATGAACTTCAAAGTTGTCTACAGAATACTTGGGAATCTGGCTAAAAGACTATGAATCAAAGTTCTTCAGACAGCAGAAGCAATGGAAATTCACATGTTAAATCCTGAACTTTGAATACAAAAGAAGCTTATCTAGTCATTAAATCTACAATGGACGTGATCTCTCCTAACACCAAATACGTAATTTTTTAAAATTTTGTTTGTTAATTGTATTATTTTCTTCCCTCATCCCCTATCAAATTTCTACTTCTTATTACCAGTGTTGTTAACTTGACTGTCGTTCAAATGTTAGTCAAATTCTACTCAATCCCGTCAGTTATTTTACGTCAATGAATTTACTCAATTAATTTTATTTTGGTTACAGGATTTTCATCATGAGTTGACATTAGTTAGAGAACCATTGGAAAACCTGGAAGTACTGGCCAGCTGTTTCGTCCTAGTTTGGGACTCTTCAGCAGTACGCACCACCGGGATTAGAACTCAGGACCTCCTGGTTACAAGGCGAGCTTTTAGACCATTGAACCACTGGGACCCGATCCGATGGCCCATGAATTCTAAATTCTGTCATTTCGCGACATAACGTGACCCCTAGCCAATGTCTTCGGCGAGTATTTGTCCTCACACCCAACTTGCTGCACCCTACTGGTCACGACTTCTCACTAGAACCCCAGGTAGCTGCCTACCTGAATAGGGCAAGTCGCTAGTGAGCATCTCATTGATATTCAAGTGTGGGTGGGTACTGCTGAAGAGTCCCAAACTAGGACGAAACAGTTGGCCAGTACTTCCAGTTTTTCCAATGGTTCTCTAACTAATGTCAGCTCATGATGAAAATCCTGTAACCAATCAAATCCCTACAAACCAACACTTGGTTAATTTTATTTTGGTTTCCACACGATTAACGCTTTCTACATTACGTAATATTCCTTTTGTTGCTAAGACAATCCATTATATATATGTAATTGTACAGCCTGAGAATGATATCGCTGGAAAGAGTAATTCTTTGCTGAACTCCTTTTCTCTTATATTTCTTGAAAGTTTCAGGATATTTTTTTGTGAGCATGAATGTTTATCTTGTGTCGCATTTCCTTGTTTAAATTCCCTGACTAACTGATTAAACTTCTCGCCTAATTAGGTAGACATTTGATTACATCTAATTTGAAACATTCCCTGGAATAATGTGGTTTTCTGTATCAATTTACATTTAAATCCTCATCTTTATCTACTTATTTATTTCACTGTCTTATGTAACTACTTCTCATTTATTTCATCATTTGTCAATTAAACTGTATCACTGACACGTCAGATAAACTAAGCCAGCAATATCTTTCTCATTGTGAATAGGGATTCAGGGGAGTAATGAGACGAATTCATTATGTTACCTTTTGAATAATCGATCAGTTAGTCAAGTTATATTCACTTGATTGATTATATTTAGTTACCTTGATTAAATCAACTAACAGAGACATCATAGAAAAATGTTCGTAGAGTATATATATATATATATATATATATATATATAGAGAGAGAGAGAGAGAGAGAGATTGAGCAAGAGAGGAGAAAGGAAGTGAGCAGTTGTTACTCAATATCACCTCTATTTTTTTTAGAAAGTTTCAAGGATTTATTTCTCACGCTTCTAAACCAAAATATTGGCTACCAGTGGTGATTCCTATAGGTACACAGAACATTTGTAATTAAGTCTCCTAATTATGTATTCATAAGTGTACTTGAAGGTAAGTGATAAAGTATGTTCTATGATATTTTTATATAATTTATTATGGGATTATCATTAAATTATTAGACTCATTCTGTGGGTTATAAGTAGACCAGTGGGACTGTAGACAGACATAAGGAACTTTCTGTTTTAAGCCAAGAGAACACGGAATAATGACTCCTGTACTGGTGTTTGGTACTGTATGAAATTGATACTGTAACTTGCTAGGCCTCTAAATGAGACAAGAAAGCTACTTTCGAAAATACAAATCATTTGCAAGTTAAAATTAATTGTTATTTTGTCGCATTCATACAACCACAAATTGGATTGGTGTTTGTTGATGTCAGATGGTTGGAGGCAATCAGCCATAAGAAGCCTTGAACCTAGGTTTCGTGCTTGTTGGCACTCACTGGTCAGCAAAGTGTATCTGCGACCTTGAAGGAACTCATGTCTGGAGGATTTCATCATGAGCTGACATCAGTTAGAGAACCACTGGAAAACCAGCTGGGAGTACTGGACAGCTGTTTCGTCCTAGTTTGGGACTCTTCAGCAGTACGCGCCCACCGGGATTCGAACCCAGGACCTTCTGGTTACGAGGCGAGCTCGTAGACCATTGAGCCACTGGGACCCGATCCAATGGTCCTTGAATTCCAACTTCTGCCAATTCACGACATAGCGCGACCATTTCGCAATGTCTTCTTCGATGAGTAACTGTCCTCATCTTCAACCTGTTGGACCATTGGATCGGGTCCCAGTGGCTCAATGGTCTACGAGCTCGCCTCGTAACCAGAAGGTCCTGGGTTCGAATCCCGGTGGGCGCGTACTGCTGAAGAGTCCCAAACTAGGACGAAACAGCTGTCCAGTACTCCCAGCTGGTTTTCCAGTGGTTCTCTAACTGATGTCAGCTCATGATGAAATCCTCCATGCAATCAAACCAAATCCCTACAAAACCAATACTTGCGAACTCATGTCTCTTCTGAGATTCGAACGCGCGTAACCCAGTGCTGCAGCCAGAGACTTTACCGCTGAGCTATTTGGGCTTGCGATTGGCCTCCTGTAGGACTGTATTGGATGCTTTAATTGGATGCTAGTCATTAACTAGTGTGATGTGTCTAGTCCTTTGTTTGGTGCAGACTGAATTCTATCAGTCATGTTTGCAATGTGGCCACCATTCTAGGTAGCTCGCCATCATGGTGCACTTTGGATTGTTGATGTTAGATGGATGTAGGCAATCGACAGGAAGGCTTGAACTTAGTTTTCGTGTACACGAGGGCGAAATGAGCATACCTACCCAAAAAGGATATTACCCTTCATTAAATGTGATTTAATCAGAAACTTTCTACTCATCTGTGTAAATTAAAAAAGAACATATAGGTTAACTATACCGCATTCGTTCTATTCGCATAAATCTACTTTCATTAGTATATAAAATTTGAACCAGTGATAATGACTTGTAGGTTAATAATAAATCGATATATTATCCAGCTGAGCAATCCGTATGAACATTTAAAAGTTAAGCATCTCATGTGGAAATAAATATATACAATGCATATCCATACAGCATAGATGTAATACTGAGCATTTACCTTTGTACAGAGGAATATGTCTAATAAAATCAGTCAAAAGCCGTTTTGTTTCATGACATATGTAGCAGTTATATAGTAGACAGAACCAACTCTTTCGAAATTCTGTGTTACATATCACTAGACCTTTCTGAGAAGGTAAACCGAGTCTCTGCGATTGAAAATGTTTTTTATACTCCTGGGTGTGCTCTTTACAGAGTGGGAGATATATGGATAGGTCATGAAACTTCTGTACTCCCAGCTTATTCTTCCTTTCTTCCATACATTTACTATATTTTTTTAGGTTAGGATAATTTAGAGTTTAATTCTGCAAAATTTTCTGTTTTTATCGTTCTTAACACCAGCCACATCAACCAATTTTACTTCTGTCTGGTCTATGGTGGCTAGCAGTAGATCCCTGGTCACGCACCTCATCTTCATTCGGGATTCGTCATTTGGGCCATACTTATATCCTCGTGAGTTCTGTTCCCTTTGAGACTCGAATCCAGGACACGTCATTTCAAACGTTAGTACTATTATTATTATTTCCTTTAATTCCTACAGGAACATAGGGCTTCAGCCACAAGTCTCCATTGCGTTCAGTTCTCTGCTAGAGTTTTCACCTGGCTCCAAGTCTGCCCACATGCTTTCATCTCCTCTTCACATGACCTCCTCCAAGTCACCCTTGCACTGACGACCAACTCGCCGCTTCCCTTTCGGCCGAGTTCCACTGGAGCAATGGATTGTCTAGTGATGGCACCTAATGGTTTCCTCAGCGAGTGTCCAATCCATCTCCAATTCTTCCTGCTTATTTGTTGCACAATAGATTTCTGGTTGGTTCGATCATTGCCAGAGATCCCTCCCTGTTGCTGATCTTTTCTGGCTGGTCATCTGATCTTGAGCACTGAGCAAAGACAACTGTTAATGAAGTTCTGTAGTTTGTTTGAGATGCTCTTTATGACGCGCAGTGCAAGTCTCTGATCCGTATAGTAGCACTAACTTCACATTGGATTTGAAAATCCTGATCTTATTTTTGATGGTGAGTGCTGTTGACCTCCACACAGACTTGAGAGTAGTGAAAGCTTGTCTTGCTTTTCCGATTCTTGCTTTGATATCCTCATCAGTTTCGTCCGCCTGTAGTTTAAACGATGCTTCCCAGGTTGGTAGGTAAATGAGGTTGTTTCTTTCAGGTTCCTTCCATTTATGCTGATCGTTGTCTGTTGTTGTTGCTGTGGCTGTTGGTGTTGGCCAGGAATCTTCATCACCTCTGTTTTCTCTATGTTCACCTGAAGTCCTATCTTTGATACTTCTTCTGTCAGCTTGTTGCTTTTCGCTTGCATATCTTCCAGTTTGTGGGAAATCAGGCATATATCATCGGCGAAGTCCAGATCCTCCAAGTTGGTATTTTGTGTGAGTCCATTTTATGCCTGTTTCCTCATTGCCCACTGTTTATCGCATTATCCAATCCACTGCAATCAGGAAAATCATTGGGGATAGTAGGCAGTCAGCTTGTCTTACTCCTGTCCTCACATTTTGAAGGATTCCGTAAGTTTCCCGTTGTGGATTACTTGGCATTCAGCATTGTCGTACAGCTGTTGGATGAGATGAGATGGCGTTGGTACTAACGTCAGTATTATCATTAATTTTACCTTTATCATCATCATTTCCATTATGATTATTGTTACTAGTAAATACATAATCTACAACTTTTATTATCAACCTACAAGTCATCAACATTCGTTAAGATTTTATGTATTCTCAGAGCTATCTGTATGAGAGTTGAACAGGAAGGAGATTCAGTTGAAAACAATACAGTTTGTCTATAAGTCATATGATTGTATCATTGAGAATCTGTAATAAAGGTAAATATTAATTAACTCTTATTACTGTTTTATTTGCACCGTGTGCATCTTATTTCCCGCAGACTTTCGCCCTAGATGAATTCATCACCTGATCAATACATTATTTCTAAATGAATAGGAAAAAGATTTATGTATCGAATTCAGTCCTAATTAAAATCAGGTGTGAGAGAAGGCGCACACTAGATAGAATAGAACTGTGACCATGGTTCTGGTTTTAAGCAGGTAATCTCTAGCAGGTTTTAATTAACTTTTCAAAATTAAATTGGTGTTAACTGGTTTATATGCTATTGTTAGTGAGAATACTGATTTGAAAAAATTCTAGATGTTTGAAATCAGATGAAATGATTGTAAATAGTCAGATATGCTTTATGTTTCAAGAAGACTGATGTCCAGTTTTTGTTCAATTTCGACCTCAGGATGTATGGATTTCAGTACCTTCGAAGTTGTTCCTTTTCAAAAGTGACTGTATTATCAATTACTTAGCTAAACTCTGACGTAATTCATCGGGACATACTCTGACAGGCAAACAACAACCTATCCAAGACTGAAGTGTTAGACTTTGAATCTCAGAAATGAAGTCTTTCATGACTGCAGAAACACTTCAGTGACGGGTAATAATACTATAATTGTCTTAAAATTTGTCAATCAGGAGAATACACGGTCACTGCCGTCAGTTTTACTTAATAGGCAAAAATACTTAATGGATGGATGGTAAGTGAAACTTAAACAGAGCATGTACCCTATGACGTAGGTAAGTATTATTCATGTCATTTTCTGTATGAGGTTCTAACTAACACAAGTTAGGTGTTACTTTTCATTACCTTTAACACTTCTGTAACCGAAGTTTTGTCAAGCATTTCTACGCTTAACTTAGAAGTTTCACCTGTTCCTCGTTTATGAATGAATAGGTATAAGAGTATAACCACCTTTTGATAGTTTAAGTTTATTCTTTTTCTGTTAATCTGCTAATGCACACTATGGATGTACAACTCCAGTTTGGTAACTATCTTTATTGTCAAATAGATGGTGTAGTTATAGACAGTTCATTTAACCCTGTTTTGGAAGACATCTTCATGTCCAACCTTAAGACAACAAAGTTTTAGCCTGCAATCGACAAAACAACCTCTTATTGTCGATACGACGATGACACATTTGCAATATGCCACAAAAAAAGTCATGAATCCTGTCTACTCTGATTGTCCAATGACGCACATATAAATAATGAATTAACTATGGAACATGAAAGTGATAGAGAGTATCGTTTCCTTGACATCGCCATGCAACTCCTGAATGTTGGTAGTCTCCAGAGTTCAATTTACTGAAAGCCTACATGGAATGGACAATACTTACATTTTAATAGTTTTTTGTCGAAATAGCTATAAACGAGCACTAGTCAAAACTCTGTTTTATAGAGTCAGAAGAATTTCTGATTCTCAGAAAGATATTGAAAAACAACGGTTACCCTCAGAAGTTCATTAACAAGTATGGAAGATATGGAGGCTCAAATGTCAAGCAAATCACAGTGGTAAAAAGGGCCATCTACATCCAACTTGATTATAAAGGTGAAAATATTACAGCGATTGTCAACAGAAGATTGAGGACATTACTAGGCAGAGCCTATTCTGCAGCTAAGTTAGTTCCTGTTTACCGGACAGCATGGTCTTTGGAGCAAACAAAAGTAGACAGATACCCTTCTCATGTTAACTCTAACTGTGTATACAAATTTACGTGTATCTGCGGGAGCAGTTTCATTGGGGGAACAGAAAGAAGGGCACACCTCTGATTTTCTGAACATATGCCAAAAATCCTACGTCTCAGTAGTAGAATTTTCCAGATATCTACTACTCCTACGACAGATAGGAGAAGACAAAGAAAACTATAAAACTCAAGTTTCGAAGTCGGGTGATTACAAATGATATGATTATGAACAATAAATTTTGTTCGAAACGTCATCCAGTAAATAATACTGTTTCACTGTGTGATATATCTAATAAACAAACTAATATGGAATCGCCTCAAGTTTGCCGAAACAATCGTTATCAAACGCCTGAAACTTGATTTATTTGTTCAGAGAGAAGCAGTTATCAGTCTTTCCCTGTCCTGGTAACTGGATTTTATTACTCTCTCTCTTTTTCATTTGATTACATAATCCTTGGGTTTGACCTCTCCCCCCTTTGATATAGTGTAATCTTGCTTGTCTCTTTTTTCTATAATTTTAGATGAACTCAACATATTATTACTCAGTTTACTAGTGACTCACCGTCTTGTTCACCTCTTGTCTTTGTTACCTAACTCTTTTGCCATTGTACCAAGCATTTATTTTTATTTAAACGTGAACTTCCTGGGCATAAACTGTATAAGTGTAATTCCTGAACACTGTTTATTAAGTTTGGAGTTTCCCGTTAACTGACACTATGCAAAATTTGTTAGTGTTTTAGAATTGTTCTGTAAATAAAAAACTTAGTAATTTATTTAGGCTGTACCCAGATGATGAGATGCCAACGAAATAAATGATGGTACCATCTTATTTAGCAGAAACTATCGTTCTTACTTTATTCAAATTCAAAAAGTGGAATTAATGTATGGGGTTACCTTGGAGACGGACGTAAATAAATAATCTTCAAAGTGTCAAAATATTCATCAGTTCTGTTCATTCAACTTAAAACGGTTTTTAAAAAATGTAAATTTAGGTCTTCAGTATATCCACTTTAATAAATATTAAATTTGTTTAAATGCTTCTCAGCCTACCGACTACTCATTTGGTCAGTTTGATTGGCATTTTAATCATTTAGACTTAGAGAAATAAGTTTCTACTGACACTAAGTCAAATTTAAAAGAATGATGTTTTGATTGTTAACTAAAGTAGATGGATGATGAGTGAATATAAAATGGAAACCTACCTAGCAAGAAGACTGTAGTCTAAGATTCACCACATCACTTGATACTAATTCTTCTGCTACCAGAGTTTTTACCATAAGTCACTAATCATCATAAAACAATAGTTTGCCTGTTAAATAGGGCTAATAGTCTCCCCAAGTATTCATGAATAAATTTTTGAAATACATATCACCTGCGTGTGCATATGTTTGAGTGCTAAGACAAGTCTCATGTAAAAGGTACATATTAATAAAATAAAGATCCATGATAAAAGTAGTAGCCAGTGGTTTGATCGTAAGGTGATATCAAATAGAGAAGCATTGGAAAATCGGAAAATACTGATAGTCATTTCGTCCTAGTTTGGAACTCTTCAGTATCACGCGCCAACCAAGGTTCGAACCATGGTCCCTCCGCTTACAAGGCCAGCTTGTAGAACGTCCAGCCACTAAGACCTCACTAAGCGGCACATGGACTCCATTTTCAACCCATTCGTGATATATATATATTGCACAACAGCCAGCTGTCCAGTACTTTCTGGTTTTCCGGTGGTTCTTTAACTGATCTCAGCTCCTCATCAAACCCACAAACGATCAAATCCTCATAAAACAACACCTGGTAACAACTAACTATTTCAATGTTTTGAACCGTATTACCAGATCAGTGCTAATGTTCTGTTTCTGAAGGAAAATCAAAGTTTTATTTAAGCCATTTGGCACTCAGTATCCTCTATAACCTCTAATTCACAGAATATAAACATTCTAATCTTATGACTTCTTTTTTAACCTTTGTCTCAGTACCTTTTCAGTGTATCATCGATATTGCATGTATAGAATTAGTCCACCAAGTACGATACTCTAGTCAAACTTAATGATAATTTAGATAAAAGTTGAACAATGTGTAATATTAAACACATGGTGAACCTACATTATCACTTGTAGTTCCATAACCACCGATTGAAGACAGAAAGCAACCAGATGCAAGCGAGAATAATTTTACACTTGGTGCAGCCCAATCAGTAATTGCCAGACATCCTCCACTTTCATCAAGAATTTCTACATAATACGGTTCAGTCAATGAGGTTCGACTGTTAAAAACAAATTTATTCGAATTTTCATCTCCTGTACTATCAGCTGGTATTCGACGAACAGGTGATTGTGGATCACTACGTATATCATAAAGACTGATTTGATGTCGTCGACTTTCTACAACAGCTAGTAATCCAAGACCATAACATAAACCACGTGGATGTTTAAGTTTTGTTTTTGTTAGTGAACCTTGTGTGCGTCCATCCAAAGTGAACAGTCGAACCTAGAAAAAAAATAACAGTCAAGGGTTTGTTTTAATTTTGTGCGACATTTAAGCAGAATTTTCAAAAGCAGGTTGTAAAAACATTTCATTAATTATATGCTTCAGTTATAGTAAGGTGTTTTTTGTAGAAACATCTTAAATTTTGCTTTATATCAGATGAAGTTACTTATACAAGCAGAAGACGAGACCTAACTCGGATAAAATACGTATCCCAGATTCCACTGCTAGTTATCACCAGAAAATGTCAGAGGGGACGACATTTTGTCGGACGACAGGAAGCCTGAAAACTGAGGAAAATTACTCTAAGTTTATATCAGCTGAAAGGTAAGCATCATCAAAATGTCATTACCTATGTGGTGAGAGCTGACTGCTAGCCAAACTGGTAGACAGTAATTTACGTCAATGTTTACGTCCCCAATATTGATCGTGAGAAAAATATGAACAAAGACTGATCCAACAACCAACCACAGCAGACTTTTCGTAGCTTATAGATGATCTGACATTCAAGAAACAGCCCCAAAGAGATGAAAGATTAACTTTCAGTGAAAAACAACCAATCAGAAGACTGTGTTTTTCTGCTAACAATAATCTATAATAATGTACATGAAAATATATAAATATGTGTTGATTTCCCTAATAAACGATCTGTTGCCTGGTCCTTGTCTTCTGTTGTTACACCTTTAAATACCAGAAATACGAAGCTTCTTCAGAATGATTCAACTCTTTTTATTTTCTTTGATTTATCCAGTTAAGATTTCATTGAGAATAATCTCACTATCAACATGGATCTACACCAGGCTTATCAGCCGTTTAGTTATTGACTCGTCTTTGTAAAGATTTGAGAATCGTCATTATGCAATGTACTTCCTATATACATATCAGGTAAATATTATACAGATAAAAGTCCTCATTTTTAACATATGTTTAGAACTTCAGCATTGTCTTGTTATTATTCCCTTCGGTTCCAGTTGGAACACAGGGCCTGTTCTCTGCAATTCTTTTCAGCTGGACCTATGATTGCCTGTAGGATTTCAACTCCTCTTCAAACGACCTTCTCCATGTCATTCTTGGACCAATACCCAGTTCACCGATTTTCACTCGGGTTCCACTCGACGGCCTGGCGAAAGATGTTATCCAAAGGCTTCTTCAGTGCGTGCAGTTCATCTCCATTTTCTTCAGGGCATATTTCCTCAGCAACAGGCTCCTGATTGTTTCGTTCCCAGAGTTTCTTGCTGCTAATTGTTTCTGGCCATCTGATCTTATATATGTAACGAAGGCAGCTGTTGATGAAAGTCTTCAGAAAGCTGTTAGAAATGCTTTTCCTGAGCCCCGGGCCAAGTTTCTGACCCAAATAGAACAATTGACTTAATGTCGGCATTGAAAATCCGAATTTCGTTCTTTCTATTGAGTACAACAGATTTCCAAACTGATTTCAGAATGATAAAAATCTCTGTCTTGCCTTTCCGATTCTAGTTTTGACATCCTCATCCGTACTGTGACCCCTGTAGTCGGAACGATGTATTTAAATTTTCTGAGGCAGAATATAATTCCGGATAAATCTGCTTATTACACACAGTAAAGTAAGGCTGTCCCAACGTGATCTATATAATGAACAAACTAATGTACAATTTTCATTCTTAATACAGAAATCTGACAGTGTGTTTTAAATTTGTATTTATGTTTGTAATGGCGTAATGTATCTTATCTATATGAAACTAATATATGTGTAAAACTGAGATGCTGTGGTAGTATATAATTCCACATTATAATTCTTGTATTCATTTGGAACTCTTGCGTAATTTCGTATTCTCTACTTTGTTTCTATGTGCATCCTGAGTACAACTCAATCATCGAACTATTCATATTATTACATAACTTCTTTTAACAACTGCTTGTGACAACTCATCACCTTTGTTACTACACTAGTTTCATTAACACCCAAATTACATGACCTTTATTTTATATTGCAACTCCACCCAAAACTTACTAATTCTCACCACCTCTTTAGTTAAAATAACCAGAACCATTTGTATTTTTCTGTTGAAGGATTTCATCATGAGCTGACGTCGGTTAGAGAACCACTGAAAAGCCTGGGAGTACTGGACAGCTGTCTCGTCCTAGTTTGGGGCTCTTCAGCATTATGCGACCGCACCGCGGGGTTCGAACCCAGGACCTTCTGGTTGAAAGGCGAGCTCGTAAACCATTGAGCCACTAGGACCCGATCCAATGACCAGTCTATTAATTCTAACTTCTGCCAATTCATGGCACAGCGCTACCACTTTGCAATGTCTTCTTCTTCGACGAGTTACTGCCTCACCTTCAGCCTGCTGCACCCTACTGAAATCCTTCAACCAATCAAACTGAATCCCTACAAAAAACCAATGCTTGACAATTGTATTTTTGTTTGATAAATTTAATGTACACATACATACAAAATAACCCATATTTATTGCGATTCTACGGCTAAGAAAATGAATTCGCCGCTGAAAAGAGACTCTTCGCTGAACTACGTGTTTTGTTTTCATTAATTGCACATTAGTTTATTTACTACATATATCATACATCGATATCATTATGAGCTACAAATTCTGCTCTAAACTTCATCCAGTAAATAATACTATTTCACAGTATGATATTTATAATAAACAAATTAATATGGAATACCTAGCTAATTTGCTTTCTTACTGGTATTAGTTAAGATAAAACAGTTATAAAAATGAGGTAATTTATGCTTACCATAAAACTAAAAACAGGTTTCACTGATTAATGCTGAAAGACGAAACAACCTCACGTCTACTATCAATCAGTATCTAAGAGGAAATTGTGTTCATGCACTAGAGAACAAGTATTGTTAAACTGTTATAGACTTGTTGATGAAAAAATGGGGAAAATCTGTAGATAGTGAAGCTTTTAAAACTGTTATGTTCTTTGTGCAGGATGGTTTTAATGGGAACCTTCGACTGTCCGTCTATACAACATCTGAAGGGCTAACTTTATATTTTCATCAATGTAGGTGAAAAATTAGTCAATAGAAAGTGATTACTACTCACCTCATCTCGTTGATAATCAGATACAAATATTGTTCCCCAAGTGGATGATACTGCAATATCAAATGGACTTATCAATCGATCAGTCATTTCACCTGTATCCCCCAAACTTGAAATAAATGTTCCATCATGTGTGAAAAGCTAGGAAATATAAAGTATTTGAAAAGAGAAATTAAGAGGATATTTCATTGTTTCGATCTGTTCAACATTCTTAAGATAGAAATTTTAAGAAATTTATAGATGCTTTATTGGGCAAATATTCAAGCGCCTAAGCACTATTCACGTTTATCAGCTAATTCATTCAGGTAAACTGGAGTGCTAGACAACTGTTTCGTCCTAGTTTGGGACTCTTCATTGGTGTGCATCTGCCGGGGTTTGAACCCGAGACTTAACCGCAAGAATAGCTCTTCCTGGGTTCAAACCTCGGTGGGTGCGCACCAGTGAAGAGTCCCAAACTGGTGCGAGGCATTTATCCAGCACTCTCTAGTTTTCTAGTGCTTCTCCAACTGATATCAGCTGGTAATCAAACCTGTAACTAATCAAATCCATGCAAGCAGTCACTTGATAAATGGTAACGATCAAGAAATTGAATTATTGATATTAGGATTATGAGTTCTGTAGGGTTTGGGACGGATTCCAATATTGATTTTCTAACGAATTAACACCGGTTAGAGAGGTCACTGAAAACCAGGGAGCATTGGACAACTGTTTAGTCCTAGTTTGAAACTCTTCATCGGTATACACCCAAGTCCCCACTAAGGACCAGGCTCGTAGTTCCACCGTGAAGAGAATTCATTTTGATATAGTCTCACAGCGTTGTACAGTAATATTTACTGATGACGTTTTGAGCACAGTTTATTGATCATAATCAAATCAGCTTGATACGGTAGACAACGAGAAGACCATTCCAACCTGAATTACTCATAGACAGAATCAAATGCTGTAATAGTAGACTGTTTATAACAAGAACCATATTGAGTCACGCATACAGGCTTACATTTATTTATTCCCAACACCTAAAAGAGCTTTGTCTGTGTTGGAAAAATAATGTTACCAGGTCTGGTGACAGCTAATATACCGTTGAATGCCAAAGATTAGAATTAACGAAACATTTATCCTCACAGCAGACAGTTAAGCTTCAATGAAACACAGTATTTCATTTTTACAAGGATAGTTACGACAGTTCAAGAGGAACATCTGAAGAAAACGCTAGTGCAGCCCAGTTGACTTTCAAAATTCTCTCACTCTGAATTCTAGATTCTTCCTGGTATAATTTATTATGAACTGGTCTTCTAAGTAATTATATGGTCAGATGCCTATTGTTTCTGGTTAGTTCTCTGAGTAGAACTACTCACTATAAGCTAAAATTAATGTCTTCTGTCACTCAGTTTCAGTTTCCACAACTACTCACATTAATTGCAAAGAGATCTAATCAATTCACCTTTAGGCGCTTCTTATTATTAGTGCGCTAGCGCCAAAGTGGAATGAGTTTTCACAAAACAAAGAGATTAGATAAGATTGTTCACTCTAGCTTATTTTTTTAATTGACATTCAGTGTAACATTAGTATTCACACAGTTATTCCTGCAATGAATTGAAAACTATATCAGCTTAGAAACTGATGAATTGATCACATTTCTAGGTTAATTTAAAGTCTATGATTTTAGGTGGCTTATCATAGGTAGCATCTTCAGGAGGAATATTGGAATGACTGAAAGATCAACTTTAGGACTCTTGATTTACACAGTGTTCATATAAGCTTCTATGAGCTTGGTTGGAATCTATCTACTAAAATTTTTGACTTTTTAAGTCATATTGTGGAGTGACGACCATTCAATGCATCAACGCCGCCACGTTCGTTTCAATTAATCCTACAATCTACTGCCGAATACTACATCTTAGGTAAATTCAGTTCCATTTGGGAGGATAGGCTGAGTCTAGTGCTTTTTTGACATTTTCAGTTCTTACAGACACATTTGAACTGAAGTTATACGTGTGACTACTGATGTAAACAATACAGTCAAACTTTATCTCGTATGCAAGTTTGAGAAACACAAAGTACATTCGTAGCCAATGGTTGTAGAAGTTTAGGCAATGGGCACACTACTGGGTCTGTGATGACATATATAAATTTAAATATTGACAATTTTTTAAATATTATTGAGGTATTTACTACTTATTTGTAGAAGGAATTCAAGACCGCTTATATCAACTAGTAATGCTTACCAGCCAAATCCAAGTGATCTAAACACCTGACGGCTGTTCCGCTCGTTTAAGACCGAGGTCGTCAAGGGTGTACTCGGTCTGACTCAGTTCAGTGAGCCTAACCGTTCGAATTGTAGCCAGCTATCTGGGTGTGCTAATAATAGACACAGAATTAATTTGTCATTTGTAGGTTACACAGTTCGAGATGAGAATTGACCAACTACTCAGATCAGTCAATAGTTTATACCAACACGCTATTTCACCTGCCATTTTGATTACGGTGCATGGTAACATGGAGATCACAGTTTTTCACTAGGATATTTTTGCTTTCCAAATGAAACTGTGGTGAAATTTCACTTTGAACTGTGTAATTTGCAAGTTATGGGTATGATTCAATACTGTCTCAAGACAACCCATATTTGGTTAACTTAGTTTTCACTGGAGATTGAGGTAGACTTGATGAAACCACAAAAGACGAAACATTGGTAATATAAGAGTACAAGGATAAGGAGAAAGTAGGAAGTAATGAGAAATGTTCATAATCATTAAAGAAGTACACTTTACTGAAAGCATCTAAGAACTCAAATCCTTTCGCCGCTTTTGGTTATAACGGAATTAGTCTACGTTAGCCTTATTCAACAATGAATAGTATTCGCACTTAAGACTAACTATTTTTTTCCTTCACGTTCCTCAATGGAACATAGGGCTTCAAGCTAGTGGCTTGAGGTTTCTGTAGCAGTGTTTATTTTACAGGATGGGGTTTCTAGCCTCATGCCCAACCTTTCCTCTTTAACAGCATTATTTCTGGCTTCGCGAGGTAAAGGAGTGCGTCGGCCGGGGATCGAACCCCGGACCATGTGCACGGTCGGCGAGCGTCCTAACCGCTATGCCACTGACTCACAAGACTAACTGTACTTCTTTGAATAATGATGATAATAATAATAATGAAGCTTTATTTCAGATATTATGTTAACATAAAGTATAAGAATTCTTAGAGTACTTAGCTGCAAAAATGTTTCCTCTTCCTACAGCATCTACAAGTAAAAGAAAAATCTACAGTAAATCAAGTGTAGCAATGTTGTTCCATAAGAAAAAAGCTCTAATTCTCTACTAGGTTCTTCCTTCATTTTCTTCAAGAACTGTAAAGCATTTTGTTGAGAACTAATTAAAAATGTGAGCAAGTTCATGTAGTGATCAATGAATATAAACGTATGATTTGAACAATAAGAAATGCAGAAGAGTCCAAGAATTATGATGGATGGAAGTTTCGGTAGCACAATGATATAAGCAGAATATAAACTGAAAACATAAGTCGTTATAGACTATTAAATCGACAAACTGCAGTCCTTTTTGTAGCCTTATACCCTGTTTGGGGCATCTAACCTGTCATATGGTCTGATGGCGTCCTCGTGACTTTTGTTCCCAGATTTGCCAAAGGTAGTGGGATAGTACGCGACCTAATGGTTATGTACAAGGTTTGAAGAAGACTTTGTGCTATATGCATGCGCCTCGCCCTGATAGTGTTTTGTGCGTCGGTAGCACAGCTTCAAAATGTTCGCCAACCACGTATGTGGTCCGGGTTCAATCCCCGGCTAACGCACTCCTTTACGTCGCTAAGCCGGTAATAAGACTAGTAAAGAGGGAAGGTTGGGTATGAGGCTAGCAAAAATAAGTACCACTGCTACCGAAACTTCAAGCCTCTCGCTTGAAACCCCATGTTCCACTGGGAACATAAAGGAATAAAATGAATGACCTGTTCAATGGAACTCCCATCATGTTACTGATTCTATCGGAAATTACATCTCCTAAAACACCACTCATACACACACACACAAATGTACATTTACCTTTATTCGGGCATTATCTCTGTCCACAAGATAAATATCTCCATTGGACTGATTCACAGATAATCCAGTAGGCCAAACATCTCGTAAATCAGAACTAACTCTTGCATCGAATTCTAATTCATTGATCATCTGATATTTTGACAAGTAATCGCATTCATTGTTCATAGTTTTATCTTTGATATTATTAGACAAGTATCCATTTCTAGGCGTACGAAAATTGTCATTGATTTTGAGATGGTTACTGAGTAAGGGAAAAAAATTAAACAATTCGGAATTAAAGTCTGCCTACACAAAATAGGAAAACACTTGAGAATAACTAAAACTGAATAAAACACTTAATTTTCAAATCATCGTCTTTGCAAATGAAGAGTCCCAAACTAGGACGAAACAGCTGTCCAGTTTTCCCAGGTTTTCCAGTGGTTCTCTAACTGATGTCAGCTCATGATGAAAATCCTCCATGCAAATGTGTCTTATGTTTAGGCGGTGACATCTAATTATTTCTTTCATGGTACAATCTAAGGCTTTCTGACATATCAGTTAATAATTATCGTCTGCATAGAAAGAACGATTTTATTTCTGTTAATTGCTGACACCTCGAAATACTTGATGATTAACTCTGAGTTGGAATGTTTTTTAACATTTGAAGAGATTTCGCCTATAGAAACAAACAAATTCTACGGAAAGTTAAATGCGACAAAATGTGGTGGGTTTAGATGACGAAATTAGTAAACTAATGAAATACAGCCTGGCAATTGAATTCCTGTGTAATCCCAATTCCAAAGTATTAAACGATGGCGACCTCTCTTTTCAGATAAGTGCTGAATTATGAAAAGATGAATGTTCATTGTTTTAACCTTCTTGTAACTCCCATCATACATGTGAATATACGACGGGAATCACTTTCTGATTTGGTATGCTTTGACCAAGATAAGTTGGTAAGATATTCATGTAGCTGATAATTAATGAGTTCTAAATGCAGACTCCAGGTGAACATAGAGAAGATGGAGGTGATGAAGATCAACACCAAACAACCAACCAACGAACCGACAGCAACAATAACAACCAGCACCAATCACCATCAACGGGAGAGATTTGACAGAGGTTACTTCCTTCACTTATCTGGCCAGGAAGCACGGTTCCAACCACAGGTGGATGGCAGGGATGAAGATATCAAAGCAGGCCAGAATCGGAAAGGTAAGCTACGCCTTCATCAAACTGAAATCAGCTTGGAAATCTTCTGCACTCACTCAGCCAGCATCAAGAACGAGATTCGGATTTTCAACGCCAATGTGAATTAGGAACGAGGAACTCTGGCAGGCGACAAACCAACCAAGTGCCGATTGCTCAACAAATATTTAGGAGAAAAATGGAGGTGGATCGGGCGTACGTAGAAGAGGCCATCGAATGACATCGCGCGCAATGCAGGCATTTCTCGAGTGGTGTCCTGATAGAAGCGACTAGTGGTTCGTCGGTGCGAGGGTGACATGGAGGAGATCGTGTGGCGAGGAGGAGATGAGAGATCATGGTCAATCGTGGGCCCAGCTGAAGAGGAGAGCGGAAAATAGAACGAAGTGGAGATGTGTTGTTGAAGCCCTTTGTTCCATTCGGAACGCAATTGAATAATAATAATAAGGTATGTTCTGTTTAAGAATTATTGACTTCTCATCGAGATTGTGCTGCTACTGCTGAGAGCGAATGCTAAACTTTAGTCCATGAGGTTATACAGCCACGTTAATCATCTCTTTAATAGCATTTTATTATTTCCTTGTAGTTTCCTGTTGTTTGTTTTATGGGACATAAGTTGTCACACTGAAACTGTGGGTACTGGATTTCAGTTGTTGACTCAGGCATATCTCGTTAATACGTCCCGAAAGGATGAAAATAAAACTAAGTGCTTCATTGATAACCCACATCAGACAAATGATAACAATATAAAACTCAAGGCAATTTCTAGGGGTACATATATTCAGCATATGTCAACAGAAGTAGACAAGTAATACGTTAACAGTACGTTTGATGATGTCAGTTTAAATTAATGGTAACTGAACAAAGAATATTCGTTTCTATAACCCCTTCTTCATCAGGTTCTACAGTTATACATACATAATAGTAGTGAATGAGTTAGTGTTATTAACAACATTGATGTTGTTTAAATAGCATCGAATCAATGGCATCAACATAACAATAAACTGAATGTCAGAAAAATTAGGAAAGATAATAATACAAATTCATGAATTTGTAGTCTCTACTGAAGGCCAGGGTCGTAGTAGGGGCTGGATTTGCTTCTTTTGCACACAAAGTACTGGTTGTTTGAGAGGAATCACGATGGCCTCTGCTGTTTGGAGTATGTGGTTCCTGGATGTTTTTGATAATTTGTTGGGTACCCCGCCGATGATAGAGAGGGATTCTTCAGTGCTGCGCCTGTGGAGCGGGTTGTATTAGCCGTTGCTCTACGAACTTTATTTTTCGTGTTCGAGAACATCTCCTAACATGACTAAGTAAGGTTGTAGTAAAAACCATCAATAGTTCGATATTAGACCATCTGGTCCAAACCGGCCACAAAGTCAGCACTGAAGAATCCTTCTCTATCATCTGCCGATTACCAAATAAATTGCCAAAAACACTGAGGTACTGTATGCTCCAAACAGCAGAGGCTATTGAGATTCGCCTTAAATAACCAGTACTTTGTGTGCAAAAGAAGCAAGTCCAGCCCCTACTACTGCCCTGACCGGCCTTCAGTAGAGACTATAAATTCATGAATTTGTATTATTATCTTTCCTAATTTTTCTGACATTCAGTTTATTGTTATGTTAATGCTATTCATTCGATGCTATTTAAACAACATCAATGTTGTTAATAACACTAACTCATTCACTACTATTATGTATGTCTAACTGTAGAACCTGATGAAGAAGGGGTTATCGAAAATGATATTCTTTGTTCAGTAACCATTATTTTGAAAAATTTTAATGGGCATTTTTAATCAGTTAAGATGTCAGTTTGATTGAGACAGCTGATACATAGTACAAAATAGATCAGCTGACAGCGAACTTGATGTTAAATACTTGTTTAGCATTTGAGACAAGTCACACCGTGTCCTGATTTCATTTTTTTTTGATTTAAATAATCCGAATCAGGCTTTTGTTGAAATATTTTTTCAACCTTCAACTTGTTTCATCTTACTAACTTAGTATGCTATTCAATAAGACACTGTTTATACTACAGAAGGACAGGTTGTTTGACCCATTAAACACATCAGTCAACTAGTAATCTGTGTGGAGAAAAAAACATGACGATAGTACAATGAATTAATTAACAGTGATGATTAAAATCAAGCATCATTGCATTATATTTACAATATTTTTTGATAAAAACATACACTGTGATACAGTATTTGTCTACTGCATACATTTCGAGCACTGTTTATTGCTAATAATCATATCAAGGCACTTATACAACTTTCAAACTTTGTTTATTTTATTAATTCCACAATTTCTAATCCTTTGATTTTATCGGTAATAATAATATTTTCTATCTATCTCTGGTATCACTGTTGCATCATTCGTATTGTAGATGCTGGGTTTAGATTCGATGAACAGTGATTCAGTGATCAACCTCCCCATTCCATCTACTTAGATTACTTTTTAGAACTGTAGCTCTGTTCCACCCTATTGTGTAATTGTGTTTAAAGTGTTTAAATTCGAGTCATAACACCAACAATGGGCTAACATCGAAGATCACAAGACAATTCATCCTACCATATATAAAATAGATCTCTGAAATAACGGCTAGAATAATAAGACCGTTTGAAATAGATATAGCACACAAACCAGCCAACACAATCACTTCATAGAAAAGAAAAGGCGTTCAGCAAAGAGTTACTCTTTTCGGCGATATCATTCTCAAGCTGTACAAACCGCAAATTTATAGTAATTTTTCTTGGCAACAAAAGGAATATTTCCAAAGATGTGTTAATACAAATGTTAATTTTTGACAACAAATTACGTAATTTAGAAGGCGTTAATCGGTTAGAGACCAAAATAAAGTTACAAAAGTAGGTTGGGTGACGTAATATAATTGCTAGGGTTCAATGAAAAATGAATGAGAGTCAAGTTAATAATCTGAGTAGAATTCACTTGAAAATGGATGAGAGTTAGGTTAATAAGCTGAGTAGAATTCACTTGAAAATGAATGAGAGTTAAGTTGATAAGCTGAGTAGAATTCACTTAAAAATAAACGAAAATGGAGTTAGCAACAGTCGTCATGAGGGTAGAGATTTAATAGAGGGTGGGGGCAGAAAATAATGCAATTAAGAAACAGACAAACAAAGAAGAAAGAGGTAAGACAAAATTACGTATTTGGTGTTGAGATAGATCAGGACCATTGTAGATTTAGTGACTGAACAAACTTCTTTTGTATGCAGAGTTCAGGATTCAATATGTGAATTGCCATTGCTTCTGCAGTTTGAAGAAGTTTAATTCTTACTCTTTTGGCGAGATTCCCACGTATTGTGTAGATAACTGAGAAGTTGTTTTGTGGGTTTGCTTGGTGTCCGGATTCGATCAAGTGTTCTAGGATAGAGCTGTGGCGAAGGGATCTTCTTTCTCCTTTATAAAACCATGAAGGTAAGTGTTCGCTGATTCGTTTGGATAGTATGTCGGCCGTACCCAGCGTTTGCTATCCAAACGAACCAGAGAACACTTACCTTCATGGTTTTATAAGGGAGAAAGAAGATCCCTTCGCCACAGCTCTATCCTAGAACACTTGATCGAATCCGGACACCAAGCAAACCCACAAAACAACTTCTCAGTTATCTACACAATACGTGGGAATCTCGCCAAAAGAGTAAGAATTAAACTTCTTCAAACTGCAGAAGCAATGGCAATTCACATATTGAATCCTGAACTCTGCATACAAAAGAAGTTTGTTCAGTCACTAAATCTACAATGGTCCTGATCTATCTCAACACCAAATACGTAATTTTGTCTTACCTCTTTCTTCTTTGTTTGTCTGTTTCTTAATTGCATTATTTTCTGCCCCCACCCTCTATTAAATCTCTACCCTCATGACGACTGTTGCTAACTCCATTTTCGTTTATTTTTAAGTGAATTCTACTCAGCTTATCAACTTAACTCTCATTCATTTTCAAGTGAATTCTACTCAGCTTATTAACCTAACTCTCATCCATTTTCAAGTGAATTCTACTCAGATTATTAACTTGACTCTCATTCATTTTTCATTGAACCCTAGCAATTATATTACGTCACCCAACCTACTTTTGTAACTTTATTTTGGTCTCTAACCGATTAACGCCTTCTAAATTACGTAATTTGTTGTCAAAAATTAACATTTGTATTAACACATCTTTGGAAATATTCCTTTTGTTGCCAAGAAAAATTACTATAAATTTGCGGTTTGTACAGCTTGAGAATGATATCGCCGAAAAGAGTAACTCTTTGCTGAACGCCTTTTCTTTTCTATGACTGAATGAGAATTTTCAAATTACAATCACTTCATTCGATTTAGAAGATCCAACGGGAAAAGAAGATAAAATTAATACTATTTACTAAATAAATTGTATCAACTGCAGTAAACATTACATCGGTAAAAGTGAGTGACCCCTTCGAATCCGAATCCAAGAACACAAATTGGCTGTAAACAAGGCATAATATATATTCTTTCGTATCAAAGCATGTGGATAATGGTGAACACTAATTTGATGAATGGGAGAATGTAGAAATTTAGGATAGAAGAAACACCAAAAATTCCAGGTAATTCTCATAAGCCTGGTAGGTAGTCAAGTGAATCAACCAGCAATTAACAAACACACCAATTACTATAGGCTATATTTACGAGCTGGTAAAAAGTGAATCGCATGATAAGAGATTTCGAATTTCAAGTCAATAAAATTGACCAATAGAGATGTAAATTAACAACCAGTCACGACAGTGATCGCCAGGAGAAACAATTACATCATTCACGAATAAATGAGTTCATTTTATACTAAAACCTGAGCCGAAGATGTTGTCTAGAAGGAGGATGACGAAAGCTTCTCAGTTAAATCAACTAGTTCAGATAACACAACTTATTCAATGTGTTATTTTGTGTTAGTGAATGCATCGTAAGTGCTGATTTTTTCTCACGGCTATTTATCTTCCTGGGATTAATCATTCTACAAGTAGCTAAATTCTTATTTTCTGGTAACCTGACTAACTCGATTGGTAAATGGAGCGATTGCACTAACTCAGAAGAGCTACACTTCCAAAAAGTAATATAAGCGGGAGGAGGAAGGGGTTAATCAATGAATCTTTACTAATCGAGTCTACACCTAAAATATGCAATAGCAGTGACTCATCATCGATACCAGACAAACCGAAAACATTGCTACCAATCGAATCAAGGGGTAAGAAGTAATGGAGTTATATAAAGGAAGTTGGAGAGTCATGTGAGTGCCGTGGCACATTTGTGAGGAACAAATTGTACTCGAAACGTCATCAGTATAGAATACTGCATCACTGTGAGATTTTATCGAATTTAACTATAATATGATGGCATGATACTCTACCGTAGTACTCAAATTCTACTCTTATATCAATATAGAGTACTGTTGCGGTTTGTAATCTTTGTCAGCGTACACTGATGGTATGTGATATTGAGTGGGGACGTTAGTTATTGGTCATGCTTGTTTAGTAGCGGATTTCATCCCAAAAGAATTACCTAATGAAGCGCTGAAAATTCTTATCATTCCAACATTTTTTCCTCTTCAGCGTGACACCTCTTGAAGTCAGAAATAGGCTTCACACTAGTGAAATCATGCAACAGCTTTCAAAATAGGTGTCACTGTAAAGCATATAACTAGAATCTTAAATAGTTATATATATTCTTTTAAAATTTTGAATACTGAATGTTACATGTGATACTAACGAGACGTGTTAATAGAAATCCCAATTATGTTATAATTCGAATAAGTTGACTTCAACTGTCTGTTTTACACATATGACTTGACTTTTTTTTAAATATTTTTTTTCCTTCACGTTCCCCAGTGGAACATAGGGCTTCAAGCTAGTGGCTTGAAATTTCTGTAGCAGTATTTATTTTACAGGATGGGGTTGCTAGCCTCATGTCCAACCTCTCCTCTCTACCAGCATTATTTCTGGCTTAGCGAGGTACAGCAGTGCGTCGACCGGGGATCGAACCCCGGACCATGTGCATGGTCAGCGAGCGTCCTAACCGCTATGCCACCGACACACTTTTAAAAATATAATTGATCATAATGTTTTGCAGATTAGTGATAATTTCATTTCCTCAGTCCGATCGTAATTCTCCATTTAAGTGGTTCTCATAAGTACTGACAATGAAGTTTACTAATTTAATAAGTATGTTTGCACGCTTCCTTAAATAACTCTTCGAATGTCTATTTAAGTGCATAAAACTTTATATTACTGGCTGAATGAGATATCTCTTCGGTAATTTTATTTTCAAAAGCTGTGCAATCAATCGCATTTAAATAGTAATTTTACATAGATACAATTATTTTATGTGATTCCACGTAATTACGAAGGCCAATAAGAGGTGACAATTATTTTCAACTAGATATGGTTCACGAGAGGCTCAGAAACAAACTTATATAGGGTTAGGAGGAATTAAAGGTGTGTAAAATATGAGAATGGAAACAAACTGAAATAATAATTTTCAGCTTGAGATGGAAGTTAGGTTTTTCTAATGAGATGGGTTAGTGCGATGATTGAGAGCTCTTTTTTGGCTCAAAGTTATCCAACTATAGAAATGCGTTAGTTGGCAGTTCCAAGTCGGTTTTCTGTGAATGGATCTCTTCAGAGTTCCATCATCTCTTCTGGTTAATTCCACGTCCAGAAATGGAATCTTTGACTCGTTTTCTAATTCTATTGTGAATTTTCCTGCTCACATTTGTAGTTCGTTTAAAATAACTATTTCACACTTATATCCTGATCCTGTGTAATTTTTGTTTTTAAGGCTATTGTAATCTATATTCACATCACCTAACTTTCATCTCAAGATCAGATGGCCGGAAGGAATCATCAACAATAAACTATGGGAGCAAACAAAACAAGAACCAATAGCTCAACAAATATGCAGGAGAAAGTGCAGATGGATTGGACACTCGCTGAGCTGAGGAGGCCGTTGGGTGACACCGCGCGTCAGGCCATAGCTCCAGTGGAACCCGAAAGGGAAGCGGCGAGTGGTTCGTCGGTGCAAGGGTGACATGGAGGAGATCGTGTGAAGAGGAGCTGAAACAGTATGGATTAACATGGATGCAGGTGAAAAGTACAGCAGAAGACAGAAGCAAGTGGAGACGTGCATTTGAAGCCCTATGTTCCACTAGGAACCCAAGGGAACAATAAAAAAAAATAAACTTCCATCCAAAGTTGAAAATCATTATTTCAATATGTTTCCATGCTCATTTTTTACACACTTGTAATTCATTCTAATCCTGTGTAATTTTGTTTCTAAGCCTTTCGTAAACCATATCTAGTTAAAGATAATTGTCACCTTTTATTGGCCTTCGTAATTATGTGGAATCAAATTTTTTAAAAATTGTATCTATGTAAAATAACTTAATTGATTGCACAGCTTTTGAAAATGAAATCTCCAAAAAGGTAATTTTGCTGAGCTTGGTATTCTCTTCTTTCTAATGTCCTAATGGGTATTTTCCACGATCTGAATGAGATGAATAGTTGCATAGCATTTAGACCAACTATAGTAAAGGTTGCTTGTTAGACCGAGGTGATCTATCGACTGTGTTAACTGAGGAAAACTGAGTGCACCGCTGCTGAGCTCTGCCCCAAATGACAGAAGCAGCCATCCAGTTTTATTCATGTATACTTGTTTTCTTGATTACTATTTGTGATATGAGGCAGATCAAGCATGGTAATCTGAATAATTTTGATTTTCAAAGGAAACTATGGTGAGATTTCAACTCCTCGAACTCTGCAAACTGTGAATTTGTTTATTTATATCACGATGGCAACCATTTATCCTTCTGATTGTGGAATTTCTCTATAGTTTCTGTTTCCTTTTGACGGTAAAAATTTTCTTGGTAAAGGGATTTTACATTAGTCCAAGCTACATTTTACCTGTGAAACAGATGAGATGGGGTTTTGACTTGAAAACTTTAAATCAGAGAACAAAATGAGTATTAAAACGTGGCTATTAGAGTGCTAAATACTCAAAAGATCACAGTATTAAAAAAACTCTTTTTTTTAAAAAAATTGAATGAAATAAAATTGCTCACTCAGAATTAAACACCCTTGAGTCATTATTTCTGTTACTATGAATATTATTAAATCTGTCTGCAAGATTGAAACTGGACAGTGAAGTCATTTCTCTTGGACTAGTGTTTACACCAACTGATATATGATCAATATTTAAGCATGAACTATCCAATTCCAATTTCAATTCATTATGTTGATTTGTCTTATTTTTATTAGCATCAACTTCATTTTTCATAAATCCCTCTACTAATTTATCATATTCAATTGTTCCAAATAGATAAGATGAATTGAATGATGATTGGTTAGTGGTTTCTGTTTCATTTTCATTGTAATTGTAATTACCAACTTTAAAGTGTGGCTTTATATGAACTAAAAAAAATTAGTGTAAAAGTAAAGTTATGGTGATAATAAACTGTGTATGAAGTGTAAAACGGCTGCTATTCATACCTTTTTTAAAAAACATCGTAATGATGAGACATTTCGCATAGAAATCTTAAGCAATACACAGTATAAATTAATGAAACAAGGATGAAAGAGCTGTCCAGTACTCCTAGGGGTCCAGTAGTTCTCTAGCTGGAGTCAATTCTTGACCCAAACTGAAATAAATATAGCCCCCTGCAAACCAAAACCTGGAAATTAATTTAGTACTGACTACTGACTAAGTTGCCTAAAGTTCTTATGGAAATTCGTGATCTGAGGGATCCACCAAGCTGGGCGTCAGGTCAAATTATCACCATTGATATTGTCTGGTGGTTGCACAATATATTGTGAATTGGTGGAAGTTAAAATTCATGATCCACTGAAACCCATCCCAGTAGTTGAATGGTCAAGGCTGAACACCATGAGTTCGATCCCTGGTGGAGTCAAGGGTGCATGTTGCTGAAGAATTGCAAACAATGACGAAACAGCCGTTCACCTTTTCCTGCTTTACAATGGTTCTCTAACTGATTTCAGTTCGTAATCAAAACTGTGGTGAAATTACTAAAAACTCAGACTGATACCTTTCTGGATAACTGGAAAATAAACCAAGGAACATTAGCACCACATTGTGAAGGTACTACTCTAAGTTCTGGCGAAATTTGAAAGAGCCACATATAGAATCATTTAAGAAACTCATGTCTTAAAATGATTGTTCCAGACTCGTATTTCGAGGGAAAAGGAATTCAAATTATGGTAAAATAAGCACTATACTAACAAGTCTGGAGAAACTTGTACTTCTGGTATCCTATCAACTAATCCTCAAATATTGAAATCAGGATTTGGTGACCTAGTGTTCGCGCACCCTTTTGGATAGAACCTACAGCGTCAAGTGAACAAGTGTGGTGACGACTAGTGGCGTCCGTCAAGGATGCCCATTATCCACATTTCTATTCAACTTCATCATAGATGTACTAATGGACTTAACCGTAACACACTTCAGCGACTCAGGGATTGACTTGCTACCAGGGAATAACCTCGTTGACTTAGAATATGCGAACGATATAGTCCTTCTAGGCGAGGACTCTGACAAAATGCAGAGTCTACTGAACACCTTGAGCAACAATCTTCGTATGTTTGGCATGCGATTCGCCCCTGTAATATGTAAGATGATGTTACAGGACTGGACTACACTGACTCCTAGTTTAGAAATATGGAGTGAAGTGGTAGAGCACGTTGACCACTTCACTTATTTGGGAAGTTGCATCAGCCCCAACGGGTTTATCTCAGACGAAATCTCGGTACAAATACAGAGGGCTAGTTTCGCATATGCCAGTTTACGCCGTCTCTGGCTTAGTAGACGTGATATCCGACTATCGACCAAAAGGCGTGTGTACTGCTCAACAGTCCGCTCCGTCCTCCTTTATGGCTGTGAGTGAACCTGGCCATTGAGAGCAGAAGACATGAAAAGATTAGCTGTGTTCGATCATAGGTGTCTGCGTTCCATCTCCCGCGTGAAGTGGTATAATAAGGTGAGCAATATTGAGGTTAGGCATCGGTCGAGTGCTAGGTAAGGCGGGGAAATCAGTCGACGAGGCTGTGAAATTACATCGACTGAGATGGTTAGGACATGTGTTACGTATTCCTAGTCATCGCCTTTCTCAATGGGCAATGTTAGCTGACATAGGGTCAGGCTGGAAAAGAGCTAGCGGCGGTCAAACTAAAACATGGCTTCATCAGTCAATGAAATCTACAACAGTTAGTTTAAGCCACGTAGGAAGATGTAAACTTCCTGGTTGGGGTCCTCGGGATGGTAAAAACCAATGGTTGGAAACAATTGGTGACATGGCTCAAAATCGTTCTCAATGGCTGGCGCAGATGCATCCACTCCTTGTGACTCATGATTTCCAATGAAACTGTTTTGTTCTTCGTTATTACTATACACCTCTGTTTACTGTCTATACTATGCATTTCTCCCACTTTCTTCTCTTGCTTTGTGTGCTACAAGGAGGGGGTGTGGCGACTTGAACTGCCGCACATATGTGCAAAGTTCTATGTCGAAAACAGACATACAGACAGAACAAGTATGCTATCACGAAGTTGGTCAACTACTGAGTCTCATTCTCCAGGTTATTGGAAAGTAATGATCTCGTGGAAATAAATGGTAAACTGAGTTGTCGATTTAACAGGAGTTACTTTGGTGCTAAATGTCTTAAATACATTACAAAGTCAGGTTGTTATCATATTCCTGATCATTATACTTTTTATAGCTAATTCTTAATCATTCCTAATCTTTCTTAAAGAATCTCATTATTTAGCACTCGATTGAAAATTAACGTGAATTAGATACAAGTTCAACTCTCAAAGTATCATTACAATTATTCATCCAATTATTTTGTGAGTACAATGTTGCTACTTAAAAAATTATAAGTAACATCAAAACTGAAGATAAATATATTAACTGTGTGACTTTACTACATACTACGTAATTAAATGAAAAGCCCATTTATGGCTATGCCTTGAATACACGATAATATTTTAACAGCGAAAGACTATGAAATGTGATCGTGTCTTATATGAAAGTCAGTATAAGAGAGATGTTGATAACTTTTTTCTCCCAATAATTCGTTTTCATGACATAACAATAAATTTCGACATAATTTCGATTTGTGATGGAGAAGCAACCATAATTGATAGTTTCAGAATGGAATAGTAACGGTTATAACTCATCCCTTTTCAAAAATCAACTTGTTTTTCTCAACGGTCGTTCAGATTGTTTTACATTACTTTACGACTCAGACATGATTGCTGAAAGTAGATGAGAAAAGCCGTTTTATGACTTCAGTTATTCTTATATTAGGAGTTTAATGGCAAATAATTATGATATTGCATATGAGCTGTTAAACCAGAGAGGTGTATAAATTAGCGAAGTAGTGAATTTTCACTGACCAGTATATGCAGAAATTTTGCTACGAATCCCATACCATTTTCTTCCCCGATTGGCACTGCTGAGTAAAAGCAGACGAGGCTGGAAAATTATTCTCGGTAGTAATGCACAATAATTCACTGGCTTTTGGTTTCAGCGATGTATGAATGTTCAGTTTATTGATATAAGTATAAAACTTGTACACTGCGGTAGACTTATAATGGGTAAAATTTATTTTGATAACGTCTCACAGTGTTATACAGTAATGTTTACTGATGACCACGTTTCCAGCACAATTTATTCCTTATAATCATATCAAGGTACTCACACAACTTTCTAACTTCGTTTATATAATTCCATTATTTTCCATCACTTGATTGGTAGTAGTATTTTCCACATTTCCGGTATGAGTGATGAGTCATTCTCATTGCATGTGTTGGGTGTAGACTCAATGAACAAGGACTCAGTAATCAACCCCTCTCTCTGCATACCTCACCCTCTTGTGTGATTGTGTGTTAATGCGTGAAGTGCAATCGCTGAGCTTTTTTCTAAATTACTTATCATCTCGGCGTCAACCATTCTTACCTTAGCTAAAATCTTATGTTCCGAGAATCTGGCTACCCCCGACCTACTAGTCTGACCTATGTGGTTGACCTCACAGTCATTGTATGGTATCTTGTAAACTATATTATTTTGTTTAATCCGGTCCTGTAGCTTACAGGCATTGTCTCTGCAACATTCCAACAAGTTACTTATTCTTACTGTAAAAAAAATCTTATTTCCCATTTGACTGTATTTGATTATTAACACTAATATTATTTCCCAATGTACTTTATCTTAAAATTGATTTTTATTCAAATGTCTAATCAATTTTACTCATGTATATAAATGAAGCAAAAAGTTGTGTGAGTGACTTGATATGATTATGAGCAGCGACAAATTGTGCTCGAAACGTGGTCATCAGTTAATATTAATGTACAATACT
The DNA here is from genome assembly GCA_944472155.2 of Trichobilharzia szidati. Lineage (NCBI taxonomy): Eukaryota > Metazoa > Platyhelminthes > Trematoda > Strigeidida > Schistosomatidae > Trichobilharzia > Trichobilharzia szidati. The sequence continues at coordinate 177,826,521 of OX235271.1, read as the reverse complement.
GTATGATTTATCAAAATAAAATAAAATCTTATCCATAATGGAGTTATACTCTACCACAGTGCTCAAGTTTTGTACTTATATCAATTTGGACTATAGAATTTCTGAAAATAGATTATCATTGTCATCCTGTTACTGTTAAGCAAATAGTGTTAAATTTACCTTTAAGATATTCAATCTTTTCTCGTTGTAAAAATTGTAGTTGTTCCGTCACTTGAGATAAGCAAAGAAGTATCTCTTCTGGTCTGAAAACAAAGCATAGTAAAATGGTGTCAATAAAACAGTTTTATTTATTGAATGACTTGGAAAAGATTGTATAGAAAATCAGTGTATGAAAATAAATGATTCATTAATAAATTAGGAAGATGTTAACACTAAGACAAACTATATCTTGCCTTCATCTATTTAGCTTGATATATTTGCATATATATCCGAATACTGGGTAAGAATTGAATCTGAAACATATTGATTTAAATTAAACTATTATCTTTTTGGCAGATTAATTCTGACGGCTACCTTTCGTCAAACAAAATATAGGTCGTCAGTGCGCTTTTTGATCATCTCCGTTTTTAACTCACAGAAATAATCAGCCTCTTATTCAGACCTACTTGTAGTCGAACTGCCCCCAATTCGCTTACTGACCATACACTCACTAGAACCTCGTATTATAACATTTCAAACGCTTAAGGATTCAACCAATTCGATGAATTTGTGTTTACAGACTTCCAGATTACAAACAAAATAGAATAGCTAGTCCGCAGAAGTTCTGCTACATCAAAACCTTGAGATATTTTACTTGTTTAAAATCACTACGTATTAAAATTGAAATTTTCTAGAGCTAGTTTGTAGGAATTCGATTGGTTTCAAGTTTGTTCTTGGATCGATATCAGTTAGAGAACCTCTTAAAACCACCAGGTAGTACTGGACAGTGGCTTCGTCCCAGTTTAGGACTCTTTAGCAACATGTAACCATGACCCCTCCACTAGGGACAAAATCCAGAATCTTCAGGCTAAAAGGTCAAACGAGTTGACTATTCAGCTACTTATGCCTAAGTGCACTATCCCATGATTTCTAACTTCTGTCTACTCGCGATTTCAGCGTGACCACCAGGCAGTGTCATCGACGAGTATGTGTCCTCACTTCCTATCTCGTGGACGCCACTATTCCTGACCTCTCATTCAAAATCCAGGCAACTTTGTGTCGTAATCAGTCACTAGTGGACATCAGATTAATCTTCAAGAGTTAGTTTGTAGGGATTTGTGGCAAGTTTTAGCCTGAAGATCATGGGTTTGGTCCTTAGTGCGTACTGTCAAAGAGCCCCAAAGTAGGACGAAACAGGTACCTAGTAACCCTGGTCTTCAAAGGTTCTCTAACTGGCATCAGTCCGTGGCTAAAGTTGAAACATATTAATATTATCTTCTTTTAAAATGCGTGAACATTAATACAAAGAACTAGACACTTCCCTGGATTCTAAAAACTAATAAAATAGGGGCATAAAAATCAAACTCCTGTTGAATTTTGTATCAAGTCAAACAAACTGTCATCATATTTTTCAATAAATATTTTAAATGACAAGAACAGATGGTGTTACAGAGCAGATGACTAAACATACTGTTAAAGCTGTATTTATTACAACCACTTTAATACATATCCACTGCATTTTTTTGTTATCGCTTATTGAGTTTAATTTTATGAATAATGTGGTAAAGTGCTAATGACAACCTGTTCCTAATGATAGCCGTATGAGAAACTCCAGTCTACAAATGTCATCAGACGGATAAAAGTGAAAACAACTCGAAATACACACACCTAGTTAACAGACAGTAATCAGCACAGTATCTATACCGAGTTTATCAACTTAATGGTTGTTGAAGTATAAACTTTTCCATAATCCAGAAACAACTACTAGGTATATTATTATGCTTGTTTGCAAATTTCAAAACTGTACTGAATGCATGAGATAAATAAAGTGTCAAAAACTGCCAAACAAACATTGAAATTTATTCTATTTTATTAATTTAGACATCTGCTTTAGCCGGAATATGAGATTTTAAATTTTTTTAACGATTGAATAGCCAGTAGCAGAGATAAATATGCAAATAAGTAATCAACAACAGTAACGATGTTACTTGTAGAGCAACCTAGAATATTTGAACTTTTGTTTTAACGCATTCATGTAATATGGCGCCATATCACTGTTCTTCAGGTGTGACTGCTCGCTCGTTGTGCTGTCATTAAGCGCAACAAGTTGCATATCTGTGCAGCTGGAAATGGGCCACACCTATTGTGTGAGGGTTATTAATACCACCTGGTTGTCTATACTTCAATAGGTAGAGGGGGGTTCGAGACCGCTAGTTGGAAGCCGATAGCCATAACCAGTGAGCCACAGCCCCAAAAACGTATTTGAAATCAGTGCTCAATTTAATCACTTTGCACAAAACTTCAAATACTTCTGTATTTCTGACTTACACATAAAACTCACCAGGTATAAATCACATAAGGTGTATACAACAATCAACTGACTGAATGCACTAACAATTGAGACATTAACTATATGAATCATCAAGGTTTAAGAAAGACTACCCATTATTTTGAAAACATCTAACTTTAAGGTTTCACCTAGAGTGACTTAAATGAGAAAATATTGTTAGCCAAAGCATTAGAAGTTGTACAAGTGGTTTATACAGACAAGTTATAGGTAACTTTTTAATTCATGAGTAACCGTCATCCAAACATTAGTGAATTACTTGTTTTTTCGTTGATTAATAATTTAGTGACCAAGTAATTCAGTAACTACTAAATATTGTGAAACATTTTCTATGATTTCTGTTAGCTAACTTTTGTACTGCAGAAAGAAAACTACTTCTGACATCTATGAACTCAATACAACAAAGTATCAATTTCAGCTATTTTTAATATACTACTATAATGAGTGAGTAGTGTACTGTGTGTTGAGAAAGTTTTCCCCATAAATTTTTTTTGAAATAGACTCAAAAAATTCGAACACTTTGTTAACAAAACCAAGTCAAGTGGCTAATCTACTGAAAAACATCTTTATAGTGACTTGAACTACCCCTGATATGTAACAGTGATGATACCTTTCTTGATTATTTTGTCTGTATACAAAAATATGAGTCAGAATATATTTTCTGTTTAATGCATTTTCAAGGGAAAACGTGAACGAACAAATTTGTTAATTACTGGTCTAACAATTTAACGCTAAAAATTCACATTAGTAGCTTGAGAGTTGCTAACTAATGGTTTCAGTGGCGTGGTGTGTAGTATGAGCGTGTAAACTTTGAAGGGGGTTTTTGAAAAAATGATTTGTTGACAGCAAAAGAGATTTTCACATTGAATTTCACAGAAGTATATATACATATATCATATAACTGAATTATAATAACCTGAAAAGCTACTTGAAGATGCATTACACTCCATTCCTTAACTGATTCTTTGAAGTGGTATTAATTCGGAGTAATAAAGTTTTACTTGATCGTGAAGTAATTTGGAAACTACTCAAGTACTACGGCGTACCCCAAATATTCATCAACCTTATTCAACAGCTGTACAACAACGGCACATGTCAAGTGATCCACAACGGAAAACTCAACGAGGCGTTTGGAGTAAACACAGGAGTCAGACAAGGGTGCTTATTATCACCAATGATATTCCTAATTTTCGTGGACTGGATTGGATTATGTGTCAGACAGTGGGAAACGAGAAGAAGACAGGGATATCCTGGACCGTCGTGAAGAACCTAGAAGACCTGGATTTCGCGCGTAGATGATTTATGTTTGATGTCACACAAAATCGAAGACTGACAAGCAAAAACCGACAAACTGGTCGAAGAAGCAGCAAAGACAGGACTCCAGGTGAACATACACACACACGGAGGTTATCAAAATAACCAACCAACAACAACAACAGCAGCAGCAACATCCAGTGCCAATCACCATCAACGGGAAGGATTTGAAAGAGGTTACTTCTTTCACTTATCTAGGGAGCATTGTCTCAACTACAGGAGGAACGGACGAGGATGTCAAATCGAGCGAGAATCGGGAAGGCGAGAAACACATTCATCAACCTGAAACCAATCTGGAAATCTTCGTCACTCAACTCACCATCAACAACAAAATTCGGATTTTCAATACAAACGTCAAGTCAGTCACTTCTTCTATACGGATCAGAAACATGGCGGGTCACAAAGAATATTTCCAACAGGTTGCAGACCTTTATCAACAACTGTCTTCGCTGGCTCTATACTGAAGATCAGATGGCTGGAAAGAATCACCAAGAAGAAACTATGGGAACAAACAAGACAAGAACCAATCGCTCAGCAAATATGCAGGAGAAAGTGGAGATGGATTGGACACTCGCTGAGCTGAGGAGGCCGCTGGGTGACATCGCGCGTCAGGCCATAGCTCGAGTGGAACCCGAAAGGGTGGCGGTGAGTGGTACGTTTAAGGGTGACATGGAGGAGATCGTGTGAAGAGGGGTTGAAACAGTATGGACTAACATGGATGCAAGTCAGAAGTACAGCAGAAGACAGAAACAAGTTGAGACGTGTAGTTGAAGCCCTATGTTCCACTAGGAACCCAGGGGAAGAATAATAAAAGTAATAGCAATAAAGTTTTACCAGAAATGACGAATGTAGACGCCCAGATAAAATAATTCTGGTTAATATCCAGTGATCTCTCAATACGCTTCATCCATATGTGCACACAGAATCACTCGAATAAGTCTCTGGTAACATCCCAAGATACTGCACTGAGTGATGTGACTTTAAGTCTTTACACCAGCATCAGTCTACACAACTCTCTTCATAAAACAATTATTACGTCCTCATTAAAACACAAAATTGGTACGCTGTGGGCACCAGGAGATGCGCTACACAAAATTTGGTAAGTTAGGCGAGAGCTGGAATACTTTCTGGACGTCCAGAGGGAAGCAGGTGATTGTCGTAAGGATTCACCTCCTTAGCCTTTCACTTGAAATCTGACCCCCAAGGTAGTGGAGTAGTGATCAAAAAGGTTCATACACCATTCTTCCCTCTTGGATTTTGGAGCCAATGTACAACACAGGTTTGAAATTAGGGTTTTCCACCTCTCCTAGATAGAACTGCATGTACACCAGTCTGGTTGTAAGGGGTAGACGTTCGTATTTGCCCTTTCCTTTTTAAGCGGAACAACTCCGCAGTGAATGGGGCTTAGCTGGAGGAGATCATGGAAGCGTGGTCACATGAGAGCATTTTGAGAGGAAGACCGGAGGCTAACCAACCTCGACTGTAGCAGGTCTTTTATGGAGGCCTTTATGAAACGAATGAGTCTATCTCTAAGCTCTTTTCAATAACTTAGAAGCAAATGTTGGACGAAGGTTATCAATACTAAAAATTGCTTTTTGCTTTGTTTTTTCTATGGGTAAATATGGTTAGTCTTGATTTCTGACAGAATATGAACTATCATTGCGAAAGATCTAAACAAATGAATTTCGGGAAGATATCATTGGAAATGAAGTGAAATTAAGTCATTTACATGAATTCAACATGAAATGAAAGCTACCTAGTTTACCAATATGTAGAATTTTGACTATTAAGTTTCATTGCAGCAAATGAGGTGCCTATGGTAATGATACTCACTCGCTTTGAATCGAATAGCTTAATCATATAACCTTTGTTGACACTGTAGACAACATAAAAAGAAATTATATTAAGAAAAAAGGACTAACAACATATCGCCTCTCCGTCTTAACAAATACCAGATCTAACGGATATAAGTCTTCTAGTGCTTAATGTTTGCATGTGTAACCCAAAAGGAACTTGAATCGTCAAATCGAAACCTGGCATCAGTCTGTTGCATCTTTGACAGTTGTTTTGAGCCACGTAAGGAGGTGTGGACTGCTTAGATATGGTCCTCGGGATGCTAAGAATCAATGGCTGGAGTCTATTAGTAATATAGCTCAAAACTGTTTTCAGTGGCACAGATGCTCTCACTCGCTGTAATCTCCCAAATCCAGTAAATCCTTAGATTTTTTTTCCCTGTTACTATTCTTTCTGAAAGTACACTTCTGCTCACTAAAGTGTTTTGGAATTTCTTTCATTTCCCTTTACTCTACCTTTGTGTGCTATATGGAGTGTGGCAGCTTGAAGTGCTGCTGCATTTCTGTGCAAAGTTCTATGCTGATACATATAAAAGAAGCCTTGAAACTTAATAATTACCCGGATAAATTAGTCAGGAAATATGTAAGGAAATGTAAAAATAAAATAAATAATGATAGTAGCGATAGTGATAATAACAATAATAATGATGACGACACCAACAATAAAGAATCTAAATCATCAGTAGTAATTCCATACAAGGAAAGAACCTCGGAAGCCTTACACAGAATTCTTAACAAGGCAGGAATAAAAATGGCATTCGAACCCACAAACTCAATTAGAAACAAGCTTTGTCGGTTAAAGGATCCTGTGGAGCCTTTAAAACAAAACAATTTAGTTTATCTAATACCCTGCAATGATTGTCAGGTCAAATACATAGGTCAAACTAGTAGAATAGGGGCAGTCAGACTAGCTGAACATAAAAACTTAGCAAAATCTCGATTGGTTGACCCGAATAAGATAAGAAATCTAGAGAATAGTTCAGCTATACCACTCACTACATGCAATTGCACACAACCATACAACAGGATGGGATAGGATGACAGTTTTAAAATCTAATGTCACAGGGTATAGGGAGAGATTGATAACAGAAGCTTTGTTTATCGAATCAACTGTAAATACATGTAATAGGAATGATTCATCACCTGTCCCCGATATCTGGAAAATTCTACTACCCCAACGACGAAAAATAGGATAGGACAAAGAAAACTATAAAACTCAAGTGTCAAAGTCGTGTGATCACAATTGAGGTGATTATGAACAATAAATTTTGTTCGAAACGTCATCCAGTAAATAATACTGTTTCACTGTGTGATATATCTAATAAACAAACTAATATGGAATTCTATGCTGAAACTCCGTCATGTATCAGTTGATATACAAGCACCAAGTTTTACTGTCAAGTATTGGTTTTGTAGGGATTATTGTTTGATTGGTTGGAGGATTTCATCATGAACTGACATCAGTTAGAGAACCATTGGAAAACCTGCAGGGAATACTGGACAGTTGTTTGGTCATAATTTGGGACTCTTCATCATCGCGTACCCATCGGCCAGAATTCGAACCTAGGACCTTCCGGTTATAAGACGAGCTCGCAGACCATTAAGCCATTAGTGGCTTACTGAGGAGTCCCAAACTAGGACGAAACAGCTCTCCAGTACTCCTAGGTTTTCCAATGGTTTTCTAACTAATATCAGCTCATGATGAAATCCTCTATCAAGTCTTACCTTGAGAATGTAATTACTAAAGTAGAAAACAACACATTAGTGTAAACATCGTTTGTTTCCAAACTTAGTAGTTGTCTGTAGTTAACATTTTTCTCATTAATACCTGCTACTTTCACTGAGTGATGTCTAAAGATGAGACGAAGTGCATGTTATCAGTTTAATCAAGCTCCTGCAGACTCCTTCTCCGATATTCAATCGGTTAAACTAATAAACATATTCCATGACTAATTTTTAATCTTAATCCTATTCTGGAAACTTTTCATTAATTGACTTGCATTAACGATATCACACTTAGTTGCTATCTATTAATTCCACAACATGATTACTGATATTCTATCCATAATTCCAATATAGATAAGTTTGCTACTAACCTTCCATAGTCTTTCAGTGCATTAGCATATCTACTGGCTACTTCACATTGAACAATTAATGGATATAAAGACCATGCACATCCATCAATCAGTTTCATTTCATCTTGAATTTGTTTGTCAAGTTGACTGATAAGTTTCTGAGCTATCTGGTCAATTTTTTGTTTAAGTTGATCAGATCTATCTTGAATTTGTTGAAGGATGCTCATTTTTGCTTCATTGAGTTCGTGACCATACTGTACAAGATGATTTAAATAATCCTATTTTAATTAAAAAAAACAAAATCAGTCAGTAACTGTGATCTCAATTTCGGGAATTTATTATTTTTGATTCGGTGGTCTGAGTAGGTCAACTGATATTTTAATGCAGGATTAGTATATGGACACTTAGACAAAGCCGTTAGTGGCATCCCGATAAAGTTGGACTTTATCCTGCAATGGAATAGTGATAAAAATTTGATTTAACTTGTTGCCTGTCAACTGGAAATCATTCACAAGCTATACCCACTATACAATAGGTATTTATGTTAATTCCTTTATAATTGCAGTGGATTTTAGTGCTAAGTTTCATGTACGTTATATTATTGTTTCTTTTGATTCCTAGAAGAAAATAGGGCTTCAGCCACACATCTCCATTGCGTTCGGTTCTCTGCCAACACTTTCACCTGACTCCACGTCTACCCACATGCTTTCATCTGCTCTTCACATCCCCTCCCCCATGTAACCGTCTCACTGAAGACCAACTCGCCGCTTCCCATTTGGTTTCCACTCGAGAGAGAGCCTGTTGTGTGATGTCACTTGAAGGTTTTCTCAGAGTATGGTCAATCCACCTCCATTTCTTCCTGCTTATTTGTTGCACGATTGGTTCCTACTGGGTTGGTTCGCTCCCATGGATCCCTCCCTGTTGCTGATCTTTTCTGGCCATCCGATGTTGAGTAGTATTGAGAGAAGACAGCTGTTGATGAAGTTGTGTAGTTTGTATGAAGTGGCCTTCGTGACGCGCCAAGTCTCTGATCCGTATAGTAGCACTGGATTCACTTTGGAGTTGAAAATCCCGGATCTTATTTTCACGCTTCTGTAGATGGAACGATGCTTCCCAGGTAGGTGAAGGAGGTCGCTTCTTTCAGATTTCTCCCATTTATGCTGATTATTGTCTGCTGTTGTTGGTGTTGCTGTTGCTTTTGGCCAAGAATCTTCATCTTCACTTCTGTTTTCTCTATGTTCACCTGAAGGCCTATCTTTGATGCTTCTTCTTCCAAATTGTTGATTCTTACTTGCATATCTTCCAGTTTGTGGGAAATCAGACATATGTCATCGACGAAGTCAAGATCCACCAAGTTTTTTGTGTGGGTTTATTTTATGCCTGTTTCCTTGTTGCCCGCCATTTGTCGCATTATCTAGTCAACCGCAATCAGGAAATTAGTCATTGGAGATAGTAGGCAGCCAGCCAGCCTTGTCTTACTCCCGTCTTCATCTCGAAGGATAGACAACCAATATATAGTGGTATATTCTCAAGTGAAATTAATAGTCTTTCCATGTGACTTACATTAGTACTTTTGAATATCCACATGGATACACATTATTCTGCATTCCACTGAATATTAGACTGTCGTTTCTAAGATTCCAATGTCATCTATGTATCCCCTGATGTTTTTCACAGTATTTTAGTAACATTTCTGTTATACCAAGCAATTTTTACTTAGTTCTTACTGTTGCGGACGGATTCATCTTAATCCGAATCCTCACTAGTTCTCTAAATTAAATCACTCACTTTGTAGTAAAGAGGAGTAACTAAGAAGCAAATTAGTCCGAATCTTACACCAGTACACTTGAGAATGAAGTTACTGATAGTCGAGTTTTATGTGTTAGTTAGATAAATAGCTAAATCCGTCACCAACTTTAAACACACTGAAGACTGAACAGTAGAATTCTTTAGTTTCTTGCGACCATATTTGAATTCCAACTTCCTTCACCTACTGATTTCTATTTTGTGGTATCAAGTAACACTGATTTTCTCTAAGTTTTAACTTATTGCATTTATTCTGAGGATTTTTAAGTATGATTCAGTTGTTGGTGTCTTTTTACAGTGAGGATACTATTACCGTGTAACACTGAATTATATATTAACATTATGCCCAAATTCAAACTTTGTCTCACTCATGAAGGGTGAAGGATCAATCAATAAACCTGTGAATATATTTATAAATTCGGAAATTCTCTAGACTTAGTTTTTTCTTGTTCCTTTGCATTCTGAGTGAAACATAGGTCATTAAGATTGAGCTTCAAAGTTTTAGTAGCAGTGGTGTTGTTGTTGTATGGGGTGGGGTTGCCACCCTCACCTCCAGCCTTACCTCTTCACCAGACTTCACCACCAACGGAGGCTTGGAAGTGCGTCTGCCGGGAACTAATCCTAGCCTACTAGCGGCTTTGTGGACGAGAATTCTACCACTGAACTGACTCTCGAATTGGTACTAAGTGATTAGGAAATAATAGCACTTAAATTTCTTTCAAATACTCTCAGAAGGTTTTTCTAGTGGTCATATCCAAAAATGACTAGAATATTATTGCATAACTCACTTATCGGGACAAATTATCTACATGGCACTACATAGAAGTATATGAAAATGCCTACTGGTCATTTAAAAAAGGTATGCACAATCTATGATTGAAACTGTAATAAAACTTACTTCAAAATGTGCATTTTTCCGTTTAACACGATCAATCTGCTCGCTGATTTCACTTTTAGTTTCATGTATTACAGTGTCAAGTGGTAAGATCAGATGACTTCCGTGTGCATTACTCCTAGATGACATTAAAAACTGTCCACTGCACTCAGTGCATAAAAGTTTATTACATTGTTTACAATAGAAATAAGCTGATGGAGATGGCCATTTACATTGATGTCCATTGGAAATCTTGTTGCAATCCGACTTCGTCATTGATACTTTGTGATCACCGTTGTTCATCAGTTTCTCACTATCATGATTATCTTCGAAAAAATCATGTTCTGTGCATTGAGTTGGTGGTGCTTCTCTCATGCGTAAGAGATAACCATTGGCTAAAATTTCCTGTAATGCAAAGTGGTGAATAATTTAAGGACAAACGCCGGGAATTACTTCAGCTAGCTATCAGTGGTACAGTTTGAGAACCAAGAAAAGTGATACATGCAGCAATCAGACAACAGTATGAAGAAACTTAACACCTTTAGGATAACAGAATAAGGAGATTGAGCATACTTTTATTGAGTACACTCATAAGGGTGTCATTCCCTTCACTCACTTTCAGCAGTAGAAGAAAGAAGGAAACTGCAACTTGTTCGCCAATTATTTCGATTCTGAAACACACCTGACTACGTATCAAATGATTGTGCTGCATGACCTGTCAAACCTTACCCTAAGGAGTCATGAGGCACACACAAATGTTAAAACATGATAAATACACTTTATTCCACGGAACTACATCACAGCTTGACCACTTCTTCGCTAGCTCCAGTGCTAAAAACAGTGAACTGTATCGAAAACGTTCATAGCACATGCCCCAACGATGACGGAGCACACACCGCCGGCATTTAGAATTAATTACACTGCGATCTTATTGGATTCATGAAATTATTCACAGTATATACAATTCTTAAGTCATGTAATGTCACGTGTATATAGAAGAGAGTGAGGAAAAGTGCATGTAAATTGTCTGAAGAATACATAGTTGATCTCCGAATTCCTAAAAGGGGCACATTTAATACACAACTTTCTTAATCTCTAACCACCCTAGCACACTATAAAGAAATGAACATGAATAAGGTCAGAATAGCAGCTACAATTCCAAACAGACAAAGCTGGTGGTGCATGCTGAGATTCATATTTGTAAGTTCAAGTCCAAATTATGTGTAAAAGGTATTTAACATTGTACTTGACCTATGTTTATCTGATTTTACCTCTGACAATAATGCTATAATAACTCTTCTCCTCTTCCTGTTAAATCTCCCACTGTTTCATTTGTTAACCCTCATTTATATGTTTAGCCAGTTTGACTTGATAAGTCCAAGTAGAATTAACACGTGCATTAAACTTGAACGCTGTGGTAGTACGCAGTCACGTATTACTTTATTCTTCTAGAATCATAAAAATTAGGTTTCAGAGGTGTAGAGTTATGCTTTATATGACTATGAGTAATAAATTTAGTTCATAACGTTATCTAGTAATAAATACTACTTCTTATCGCCTTACATTTTCCAGGCGAAATTCATCAAAATATTCCACCGTCTGTCATCTTTGAGCTTAAAGGTGAATCGCTCCTAAGATGAGATCTCTCTCCTGACTTACCAATTACTTATTAGGTTCCATGTGGAACAAAAGGCTTCATCCTCACAACACCATTTCATTCTGTTCTCCACAGTGATCTTTAGCCGGTTACATGACTGACTATAGGCTTTCATCTCCTCTTCACATGTTCTTCTCCATATCGCCTTCTGACGCTCACCTCAATATTTCCGATTTGGGTCCCACTCGAAGGACTGGAGCATTGTCACGCAGACGTTTCCTCAGAATGCATCCCATCCATCTCCATTTTCTCCGGCATGTTCCCAATCCTTTCTGGCTAACCGATTTTCAGCATGGATCGAAGGCAGCTGTTGATTAAAGTCTACAGCCTGTTCGAAATGCTTTAGGTCACTCTCCAAATCTGCAAACCATGTGGAAGAACTGACTTGACATGAGCTTTGAAAATCTGAGCCTTATTCTTTATGCTAGGTGCAGCAGATTTCCACACTGATTTGAGTAACGAGGGTCTGTCTTGCCTTTCCGGTCCTGGTTTTGACGTCTCCACCCGTGCCGCCTGTACCTAAAATGTAGCTAACTGGGTAAGTGACAGAAGTAAACTTCTTCAAATTTCTCTCATTGGTAGTGATAAGTGTTTCTTGTTGTTGGTTCGGCATCTAAATCGCCTGTCGTCTCTATCCTCACTTGAAGTCTCGTCTTGACTGCCTGCCTCTTCTGTCAAATTCTTAGTTTTCGCCTGTGGATCTTAGACATAATTCCTCCGTGAAATTCAGATCTTCTAGAATCTTCTTATCAGTCCAACGTATTCCTGTCTTCTCACCAGGTACATAATAAATGAACTGTCTTGCGAATAAAGCAAAAGTCCTGTCCGTTCTCAACGTTTTTGAAATTCTGTCTGTTAATTATTGACGACTATTCATTTGAATAGGTGCTAGTTCCATGTTATAGATTTAGAAATTATTTACATCTATCTCATTTTAATGCTAGTCCTGTTATCAGTTAGACTACAGTGCTGATTAAAAGATTATTCGACACTAGCATATATGCAATACACGATTAGATCAAACTCTGATATTATCTGTCCGACATTCACACGTTATTGTATAAAGAATCAGCCCACAATTGTTTACAGGTTGTGTAGTTATGGGAAAATGATGAGTAGATAATTAGATAGGTAGACAGACAAATAGACAGAAAGACAGTAAACAGAGTCTAACATCACAAAAATGCAGGTGTATGGCTCATTGGAGATAAAAGTTGCAAGGAAAATAAAAATTTACAGAGGAATAAAGTGATATAAAAATAAGTGAAGATTTGTAGAAGTATTGTGAATGCAGTTTAAAGAACTTGCCCAAGTGGCATGTGGTTCTTTTTATAAGCAGGATTAACAAATTCTTAGTAGTAGAAAACCTATATGAAGATTCTCCCCTGAAAAAAATAAGTGCATAATCTATCGAATATACATTTAGACAAGATTGAAAGAGAAGCTCTGTATGCAAGATTTAAGTGAGGCATTCATCACCAGAATATATATATATATATACGTCGGTAGCACAGTGGCAGAATTCTCGCCAGCCATGCAGCTGGCCTGGGGATCGATCCCAGGCAGGCGTAATCCTTTACCTCGCTAAGCAAATAATAAAACCGGTGAAGAGGGAAGGTTCGGCTTAAGGCTAGCCACCCCATCCTGTAAAAATAAATATCACTGCTACAGAAACTCCAAGCCTCTAGCCTGAAGCCCAATTTTCCAATGGGAACCTTAAGGAATTACATATATACAACTATCTGACTTTAAACTTCTGGTTGAGGAACAGTACAACATTTATGCAATAACTCAATCAAAATTTTCACTCTATAAAGCAGTAATCAGAGTTAGAAACCTAGAGAACATTAATAAAGTTGTCATACTTAGAAGAGATAAAGGTAGTGGTGTTATAATATGGAATCAGCATGAATGTTTTGTATGAAATCCCGACACTTCTAAGTTTTACAGTGAAATTCCAGGTAAATGGGCCAAAACATCAATGCAGCGTCAGCTTTTGTAAAAAAAAAGTGAAAAAGCATCGTAAAGAGATCCGTAACAAAGAGTTAGCTGACAATGAAAACTATATTAACCCTGAACCAAAAGGTTCAAGTCTGCCGTTCATGCTTCATGTATCCAAAGTCTGCAGATTAGATTTGCTCCAGAAAACGATAATATTAGTGATGAAATTACCAGGTTATAAGCTGGCGAAATGTTTCGCGAAAAATTGGAACCCATCAAAAAAAGGTTGCATTGAATAGTCTCGAATATTCACTTAATTTTTCATGTGGACTACATCACTTAGATATTTCAGCTACATTGTTGATGGTTGGATGGTTGGATGCAATCAGGAGGAAGCCTTGGACCTAGGTTTCGTGCCAGTTGGCACTCGTCATCAGGGTGTATCTGAAATCCTTAAGGAGTTTATGTCCCTTCCTAGACTCGAAGGCAAGCTACCTAGAACGGCAGCCACATTGCGAACCTGGCTGACAGAATTCAGTCTGCACCAAGCAAAGGACTAGACACCTCACACTAGTTGCTAGTGTCCAATCAAAGTATTTCAGCTATATGACTACTATTATATGACACTTGTTCATTGTTTACTGGTGTACCCATAGAGAAGTTAACTAAAGTCGTGTGATAGTATTCCAAACTCCTTCCTCTTTCAAAAAACAAAAATACATTGAAATGTTTGGTTTCTGTTGACACGTCGGCTGCTAGCACGTACGCCTCGATGATGTATGAAGACTGACTTTCATGTTAAGTAGTGGATGGTAATTAGTAGTTGAATCCAGCATGTACTTTTCGTCTTATTTGAGACTTATCACCGGATGAACCTGTTTACTCCAGAGAGTTGTAGTGTCTCCATTGAGACTCGAACCAAGTACGCTTCGTTTCAAGCACCAAGACGTTCGTTATCTGCTAGACCACTTGGGCCACGACAGCGGCCTCTTGTGCAACGGGGATAAGTTATTATTTTGTTTAGGTCAATTTTTCTTCCCGTCGACTGAGTAAACTTGGATAGCTGCCTTCTTTTAATATATAAAATGCAAAATAATCGAGCAAAGAATATTCTTTTCGATAAATTCCTCTTCTGGCTCTACAATTATATATGCACGTTTATATACATAGAATATTCTAAATTAGTAGTCAATAACAATATTATTGTTTTTTAAATAATATCAATTTGTAGAGTATGATCAATGCTATTACAGTTCATTAAAGATGCTTAAATTATAATAATAATAATAAAGATATAATAGCGAATAGAATATCAACTGAAATTAGGGAAATTCCACAAAAATTCAGGATCATTCAAACCTAGATGGCCAAGGTAAGAATAATAACTGAACTAACTTCTTTTGGATGCATAAATTAGGCTTGTTAATATGGATTCCCACAGACTCAGCAATATTTAGAAGTCGAACTCTTAAGGTGAAATTGAGATTCGTAGGTATGCGGTAAATGACCCTGAAAGCATGATTAACGTCAATCTTGTGTTCTGTCTCCACAAGATGCGCCAGAATAGCGCTGAGAATAGTTTTGTTCGTCCTTTGCTTAACCAGGCAGGGTGATGTTCGGAAATTCGACGCGAAACACGCCTAATTGTACGGCCTAAGTAACTGGCTCCACAGGAGCAGTTAATATTCTGGCTCCTAGTATAGACTCTTCAAGAGTGTCTGTGTGGCTTTTTTTGTTTCAGTACACTGTCTCCCTCCACTTTTATTTTTCTATAGGATATTATGATGTTAAGACACTCAATGATCAACTATATTGGTAAATCAATCGATCAGTCAACTCTGCTACAATTCAGGTCAACTAATCCTGAAAACTAAGAGGTAAGTAGTTGAGAAATATCAAATCCTTATCACCTAACGTTGGAATCTAACCCTTTCTTTATATGTTTTATACATCTCTTTGTCAAGTCATCTTACTCATACATTATTCAATTCTCCTGAGTAATGACCTTTAATATTTTTTATGCAGTAAGTTTTATCTGTGTTGCAATTATACATCTTTCAAAGTACTGAATTTTCTTTATAAATCTTAAAAGGACTATAAGAGATATAATTTATATTGAAAAGCGTAGTGTTTGATATATTATCTAATCATACACATTCATAGGAATCTTACAAGGGATTAGAAAGTCAAAATTACTTGGGGGTCAAGTTGATTATTTAATAGTTAGAATTATAAATCATGAGAATGAACTACTGTATAAATAATTCTTTGCTTTAAAGTCAAATTACCAGGGCAAATCTAAGTCAGTAACAAAAATTAAAATTAAAATACTTTGTACCCAAAGCTTCAAAAAGCTTATGCACCCCCAAAATATACATCCTTCAAATTGTAAATGTTTGGTTTCTGAGAATTTGGTCTATTTTAAGGTGAATTTGCAAAAGGGACCTGAGGACACTATATCAGATAACCAAAGCTCTATCCGGGAAGAGATCAACACAATTAAAACCTGTAAAAGACAGCCAAGGGAACCCAATTACCAAAGAAGAAAGGCAGATTAAACAATGGGTAGGACCACTTCAAAGGACTCTTGGACAGACCACCACCTGAAACCCGACTAGAAATACCAACAACAGCACATACATAACTGCAAGTTGACACCAATCCTCCAACGAAAGCTGAAGTCTTGAATGCAATCAAGCTTCTGAAAGCTGAAAAACCAGCTGGACCAGATGGAATACCCCCGGAAGCACTGAAAGCGGACCCAGAAACGACAGCAGATATGCTGACTCCATTATTGCAAAAGATCTGGAAGGAGGGAAGGTGCCTACTGACTAGAGGAAAGGTTACCTCGTGAAACTACCAAAAAAGGGCGACCTGGGAATCTGCAAGAACTGGCGAGGAATCATGCTCCAGTCGACGCCAAGTAAAATCCTGAGTCGCATCATCCTGGAGAGAATAAAGGACTCACTGGATACAGAACTCCGATCAGAACAAGCTGGATTCAGGAAAGACAAATCATGTTCTGACCAAATTGCAACTCTACGCAACATCATCGAACAAAGCATGGAATGGCAATCAAAGCTCTACCTCAACTTTATAGACTTCGAAAAGGCCTTCGACAGCGTTGACCGTGAAGTAATTTGGAAACTACTCGAGTACTACGGCGTACCCCAAATATTCATCAACCTTATTCAACAGCTGTACGACAACGGCACATGTCAAGTGATCCACAACGGAAAACTCAGCGAGGCGTTTAGAGTAAACACAGGAGTCAGACAAGGCTGCTAGCCTATTATCACCAATGATATTCCTAATTGTGGTGGACTGGATTATGTGTCAGACAGTGGGAAACGAGGAGACAGGGATATCCTGGACCGACGTGAAGAACCTAGAAGACCTGGATTTCGCGCGTAGATGATTTATGTTTGATGTCACACAAAATCGAAGACTGACAAGCAAAAACCGACAAACTGGTCGAAGAAGCAGCAAAGACAGGACTCCAGGTGAACATACACACACACGGAGGTTATCAAAATAACCAACCAACAACAACAACAGCAGCAGCAACATCCAGCGCCAATCACCATCAACGGGAGGGATTTGAAAGAGGTTACTTCATTCACTTACTTATCTAGGGAGCATTGTCTCAACTACAGGAGGAACGGACGAGGATGTCAAATCGAGAATCGGAAAGGCGAGAAACACATTCATCAACCTGAAACCAATCTGGAAATCGTCGTCACTCACCATCAACAACAAAATTCGAATTTTCAATACAAACATCAAGTCAGTCAGTTGTTCTATACGGATCAGAAACTTGGCGGGTCACAACGAATATTTCCAACAGGTTGCAGACTTTTATCAACAGCTGTCTTCGCTCTATACTGAAGATCAGATGGCCGGAAAGAATCACCAACAAGAAACTATGGGAACAAACAAAACAATAACCAATCGCTCAACAAATATGCAGGAGAAAGTGGAGATGGATTGGACACTGGCTAAGGAGGCCGTTGAGTGACATCGCGCGTCAGGTCATAGCTCGAGTGGAACTCGAAAGGTGCGTGGCGAGTGGGACGTCCAAGGGTGACATGGAGGAGATCGTGTGAAGAGGAGTTAAAACTATATGGACTAACATTGATGCAGGTGAAAAGTACAGCAGAAGACAGAAGCAAGTGGAGATGTGTAGTCGAAGCCCTATGTTCCATTAGGAACCCAATGGAACAATAAGAATAATAATAAGGTGAATTTCACCACAAAGCAACATTCCTTATGCTACCATCAGAATCCAAACAGCTGTCTCGTCCTAGTTTAGAATTCTTTGGCAGTACATGCCCGTGACACAGCCAGGGGACCGAACCCTAAACCTTCGGGTCACAAGCTCAAAATGTTAGCATTCAGCCATCTTGCTTGACTCTAGTATTCTATCAGTTACCCTCTTACTAGAATTAGTGTACCTCACAGGTAACTATTTTGATTTTTGATTGCAGCTTGATTCCACACCGTATTTTTGGTACAAGTATGAAATTTTCAGCATGTGATATCGGTAGCCCAAATTTTGCAGGCCGTCCATTGATATCGGGTGTGCGTCGGCAGGGGATCGAACCCCAGACCATGTGCATGGCCGGCGAGAGTCCTAACCGCTGTGCCACCGACGCATGAGCACTCTAGGATGTTCATACTATAGTCAATCCCTAAAGAAGAGCGGCGCAATTTCCATATAGTAGGTTTGATTTTATTGTATTCTAATTGAGGCACTGATATTCTCATTAGCATTCTTTGTAATACAAATACTAACAAAGCCGTTGAAAGTTCTATAACCCAGTGGGTAAACTTTAAAAGGTACAATTCATCTCAAGAAAGATCTCACCACCAATCAACACTATCTAGACAACAATTAAAAGTTAGACAGAAATATACAGCCATCAGAAGATGGACGCTAAAAGGTTATGTTCCAAGACAACTCTGTTATCAAAATACCACTGAGCTGAAATCTATTATTCAGAGGTTTTCAGCTTCTGCTAATTTAAAACAGACTTCAGAGAAGGAAATTCTCCTTTCAAACATTTCATTTTCATAGCTTTATAATCATATTTACATTTGAATTACAGTAGACGACAACAAGTAGTTTTAGTGTTACATGTGTGTGTGTGAGTGTTAAGATTTAACAGGCAATGGAGACATTAAAGTGCCATAATATTAGTATAGATGATTATAAATCATAAACTGACTAGACATATGAATGAATAGAGAAAAGGTCAACATAGAGTTCAGTAGACATGCCTGAAAAGATGATAGGAGGATTAAGTGTGAGTGTGAATTTGTTATATTCAAATGTAATAAGATGGGTGAAAGGTCGTTAATACCAATCTGCGATAGACAACAGCCACCAGTATCCAGCGTCATCTTACTTTTACTGGCTCTATAGATCATAAATTTCTACTTGAACTTTGAAAATTCAGTCTGTATGTTCACAAATCAACATTATTGAACTGTTAAGGGATAGTTTGTTTTGCAGAGGTTTGACCTGACCTCAAATTAGATTTTGTCAGTCACCAAGATGACCTTTCAAAGCAAATTTATCCAAAATTCCCCAGCTTAAGTTTATGTCACAATGATAAAAATCTTCAGAACAAAAATAATTAGAGAGAACACATGTGCTATCAATAAATTCTTCTTCATGCTCTACAATTGTAAATCCACCAATTGTAGCTTACAGTATTCAGTAAGGTCAAATTAGAATTATATCAGAAAGCCTACTGGGGAACACGTACAAGATGGAATAGTAGTCAGATAGTTTTGACTGTCATTTCAAATATGTATGGTCACCAAGACCATGAGATAAAATGAGATGATGTGTATGTATGTACATAGTTAACAAAAGTACAGGTTTCAAGGGTGAGTATAGTCAGTGGTGTGTGAGATAATAATAATAATAATAATAATAATAATGTGAATACCACAAACTAGACGTAAGTTCAAGGATGATAAATAGCAAAAATAATGATAGTGAAATAATAACGATGGTGAGGCTTAAAAATAAAAAGTACTATTAATGAACGGTTATCAGGTAATAATGAATTTAGTAAAGTGGAGATATCATGGCTAATGTGTTTCAATAATTCTATGAGAAAAGAATTGTTTAAACTTACCTCGTATGAAAGCAAAGTGTGCAGTCGTGTTATTCTGGTTCGTTTATGAGCCTGTGCGCATGGCTCACACAAATTGTCCCCACATTCAATGCATCTGTGTAGAAGTTAACAGAAGAGAGAAAAAAAAGTGACAGTGTTTCACCGTTCTAATTATTTAATTTATGTACACCAGTGGAAACAAGAGATCACCTGAAGTTAATGAAGGAATATGAGGAATTTAGTATCCTTTACACAGTTTCATTCTAACTGATGAAATGACTGGTTCAACTTCTGCTTGATTGTAGCAAGTGAGAAGTTTCTTCTTTCTTTTCTTTACTTCGGCTATCTCCTACGGGAGGATGAGCCGGCTTCATGAACATCTCGAATCGTTTGTAAGAGAGTTCATGAAGTTTCATGGGAATTTGGTACGAGTGATGTCCCCAGAATCGCTCGGCCTTTTGTTTGAGAGTGCAGCTCTAGCCTTTACACAACCAAGTGTGACCTACAAGGCAGTAGGAGTGGAGTAGGGAGTCCACTATCCATTGGCAGCCGTTGACCGGAGTTCGGTTCATACGCCATTTTGAATGGGGCCAGACATCCAGGACATCCAACAAGCCCTTTGTCCATACGTCTGCCGGTGAGCTCCAGTGAGCTTCATACGCCAGTCGTTGGAGGTTTGGAATCAGGGTTTAGCCATCTCCCCTAGACTGTCATCCAATGGACAGTCAACCCGGTGAAGAGCGCCGGGCATCCGCTTTCGCCCTCTCACTTTGGTGAAAAACACCTCCGCCACGTGAAGGCAGTGAGTAGGACTTCCTCAGGAGAGGCTATGTAAGACGGCCGGTCATATAGGAGCATTTCAAGAGGTGTGTGGAGGGTTGGCCAACCAGCAGCGCAAGGCACCCACCCCCGACCATCCTGAGGCTTTGGAGTGAAGTCGATCCATAATCATTTTGTTCGCCTATATTTTGAGAAAGGCATCGATTCATCTCTTATTAAAAATTGTTACTACTACCTTGCAGTCCAATCACAGGGTAATTAAAGTCATTCTATTGATAGGAGGTACTCTTACGGGAAGAAGGAGCATAAGGGGAACGTGATTACCAACCTTTATCTCAGCAAACTAAGCGATTCCTTGTGTAGTTCTTATAGGTTTATCTACGTCACTTCATACTGCTTAATGAAGAGACAAATATGTGATAAGCTAACCGGTATAAACAACTGGAAGGCAGTCAAGCTAATCAGTAATACAAACTGATTAGAATTAGGTTATGTGAATGAAGCTTAACTGTAGGGTGCAGCAGGTCGGGTGGGAGGACAAATACTCTCCGAAGACACTGGCTAGCGGTCGCTTTATGTCTTGATTTGGTTTAAGTTAGAAGTCATAGGCCATCTGATTGGTTCCCAGTGGGTTAATGGTCTACGAGCTCGCCTTATAACTAGAAGGTCCTAGGTTTGAACCTCGTTGGTGGGCGCGTGTTGATGAACAGTTCCAAACTAGGACGAAACAGCTGTCCAGTACTCCCTAAAGGTTTTCCAATGTTTCTCTAACCGATATCCTGTAACTAATCAAATCCCTACAAACCAATACTTGAAAAAGTTGATAATTAGCGTTGTAAAACTGATGCATTTCGTAGTTCGACTCCTTAATTTATTGACAATTTAATGAAAAGCACATTACCATTCAATCACCATAGAGTTGTATAGCTGAAAAGCCAGCAGACACTGATTTCACTAGATATGTTGACTGGTTTATTGTGGTACAGAAGGCTTCTCTGCTGTTTATTAAAGAAGACTCTTCTGGATACTTTCTTTAGAATGAGATTCGTTTTCCTTCAATCAACAACATAACTGTTTCAGTTTAAATAAGAATGCATCAGCTTACTTTTAAGCGTATTATCATGCTGCTGAACACAATGAGAACTGATGTAGAATTAATTTCTAGGCAAACTGCACACACAATTTGATAGAATCTGACAGTGTTACACTGGACTATTCGTATTCCACTTCCTTAATAATAATAGCTTTATTCCAAACAGTACTTTTGGTACAAATATGGAATTTTCAGCATGTAATACAATATTGCATCTAATATTCTCATAACAGGCACTATAATTAAAATAGGGCATTTACATTAATAATACTGTTCAACAAGGAGTGAATATAAAATTAAATCGATTGAAAATATCGGTGACAGTGTAAAAGTGAGGACAAAAACCAATTCCGTTTGCTTAGAGCTCCTCAATAAGTTGATAATTTCTTGGTTTACACTTTTCCCATCACATAAAATTTGAGCTAAATAAGGTATGTTAGAGTTTTTATACTTAGTTGTCCGAGCATACACCCTTCTAAAGCTGCTTCTAGTTCTACCCGATCATATACAGGAAGGAGAGAGTTGTGAATGGAGATGTTCAGAGTCTGACAGGATAACATTCACTAATTTCTAACAGGAATCCAAATGTCTACCTACAATAGTATTAACGAGTTGGTTTAGCAACATCACACTCGCCCTACTGATAGCTTTTAGTGCCCTTTTCAGTGTAACAAAGTTTTCTTAAGAAGTCTTAACTACCAGATCATCTTAACTTCCTTACATAGAACGTCAAACGAAATATCTTTCTGGAAACTAAAATAAAGTGAGAAGACCAGGAAAGGTGATTAAAGGAAATACACAGTCCAAGGTATTTAACATTCGACCTCGTTTCAACTTCAGTGTCATCTATGAAAGTGGAAGTGTGAGAACTAACCAGTTCATGTAAGTCGCACTTGCCTGTCTGAAAGTGAAACTAACCACCTGATATTTGGAGGGACTTAGCTTAAAACCATTTGACGAGGACCACTGACTAATTTCTCATAAAAAGTTATTCATTTTGGAACAGTCTGACTGAGAAGTAACCGCCGGCATAAAAACAGTCAAGTCATCGGCATACTTAACAAAATTGACTTTGACAGAATGGGGCAAGTCATGCAGGAAGAAGGAAAACAGAAAAGGAGAAAGAACAGCTCCCTGAAGAACACAGTAAGTAAAACAGTAAATAGTGTACTGCTTCCGTGATTCATTTACACTTCTTTTAGATCACTTCATGTCTCTATATTGATAGTCAGCTGTCTTAATTCCTCTGATTTGCAATTTCATCGATCATTTCTCTCTTCAAATCTTTTTCAGAAGACATTTCACTATATACTACTGACAGTTTTTATAAGTAGTGCACACCTCAATATTGAGAATGATAATCTCTTTTCCTAATGATTAATACTATATGGTGAGTTAAGCTTGCAGTTCAGGGGATAAATTTGATGAACTAGCATATGAATATGTTTTCATGAATTTATCTGTAGTGATTTCACTTTATTTCAAGCGTGCTCACAGATTGATATCAGTTAGAGAACCATTGAATACCAGGCAGTAATGGAAAGTTGTTTCGCTCTAGTTTGGGATTCATCAGCAGTACTCAGCTGACTGGTTTTGAACCCAGGACTAATCGGTAACAAGTCAAGCTCGTAGATCATTCAGTCACTACGACCCGACTCAATGGCCCATGGTTCTAGTCTCTACCGATTCGGGGTTTTAGCGTGACCATCAGAGACCTCCAGCGGGACAAATTTGCTTGGAGTTCCAGTGAAGGCCACCCGGTAGGGTGTGAGGTCAAATACTCATCGATGACACTGACCGCTGGTGGCGCTGAAATCACGAATCGTTAGAAGTTAGAACTATTTGGCTAACCATTGAGTCGGGTCCCAGTGGCTGAACTGTCTGTCAGCTTGACTTGTAACCGGAATGTCCTCGGTTCGAACCTCTCTGGTGGATGCTTACTGATGATGAGTTCCGAACTAGGACGAAACAGCTACCCACTACTCCGTGGTTTACAATAGTTCTCTAACCGTCATCAGTCTGTTATCAAGCCTGAGATATGAATATGTACTTGAATTTGATTATCGATTGTACTTCATACAACTGCTGTATTCATCTACTTTGTGTGATGTTACTATTGTTATCAATTTATATGAAAATGTATCTTAAAATTAAAATATACTTGAATTATACATATATGCATAATAATATGTTTCTTCTAAATATTGGACTCTATTATTTTCAGTAGATTGAATAAACCGGTAATGTGATTTGAATGCTTTAGATTAACCCTTCCGAAAAAACCTTAAATACACTGTGATTGACGGAGTTTCATAAATGGGTGCCGGTAACCAATATTTCGTTCATTTATCTAGGCTTTCATCTTCTTTTTGTGTGTGTGTGTGGTGTTATTTCTCACCTTGGAATAAAATAATTATACAGAGAAATAGCATTTATAGTTATGGTGATAAGCTAGCAACGCTTACATTAGTTGTCAGATAGACAGGCAGACAGACAATCAAACAGTCTACAAAACAAAGTTGTTAGCTTATTTTACTATGAGTACTTAAGATATTGATTAGTAGGCTAAGAAATAAGTTAGTTTGAAGAAAACTCAAATAAATCATAAAGAAATGTGAAGTGATTACAGTTTGAAACTTTGTGAAATAAATTTTCATTTTTTACATCCAATGATGGACTTTTTCGGGCCGGTGGTAGAATGCTGGTCAGTCAAACACGTACTCTAACATTGACTCCCAGCCCCCAGATGCATTCATAGACTTTACTTAGGCGGTAATAAGCCGGGTAAAGAGGGAGGGCTGGATGTGGAACTATGGTGTGTACTACTGATTAGATTTATCAGTAGTATTTAAAATGACGTTCGTCGGTATTACAACTTGAAATAGCAGGGAGATAGATTTGACATCAGAGAAAACAAATGGTCCAGCGTTGTGGAGAAACAAGGGTGATGTTAAAGAAACACAAAGAAACACAATGTGAAGGATAGAAGTAGTACAACACAGAAGATCTGTGCAAATGGCGATTTGAAGGTAATGTGTGCATGATTTCGTTATATAGCGATACCTTATTTAATCTTCTACCGTTACAGGACTGACGACTCCTCTCAGAGAACGTAACACCCCCGCTACTGGAACTGCAACACTTGAAATCCTATGTTTCACTCTGACATCAAACAATAGAAAAAGAAACTGGACTTTCTTAGGGAAGCTTCTAGTCACCCTTAATATTTCTCCCTCGAAACTGACTTGTGTATTTCATTCCTCCGTCACTCCGTATTCTTTAGCTGACATCAGTATTTGAGGCATTGAAATAAAAACAAATTCAGTGAAGAAATGCCTTTCAACTAGATCAGTTACAGTCTCTATATATTAATATATGTAGCATTTATAGCTTAGTAAAACACATATTATACATGTTTGTCTTTTATGTACACCATTAGCTGAACATATGAGTGTCGAATAAATCTGTACAGTCACTTTCTCCGTCTTGACTACCTTGATCTAAATGCAAAAACTGAACACTTCCAATCCCCCTATCCAAATTACAAACTATTATTATTATTCTATCTGATTAATTTGCTTATTTGACCTTTATAATAACTTTCATGTTACTGAATGGAAAAGTGTGGTCTCTCATTCACTTTTCGTATTCTTCATCATATAAACTGTATATCATATAACCAACTATTCTAATTTTCATGGTTTAACAATGTGGTTAATTCTACCCTTGACTTATCGCTCTAATTTTTGAGGCTAAATGTGATCCATAAAACATAATTTTCACGAATGACTGCTAGGGAACTTCTCACCATTATGATGGTAGATTACTTATGGTATTCAGAAATGCTATGTGTATTAGTAAGCTGTCAATTAATCAAATTCGCTAAACTACTAATGTCTAAATGGTGAGCTTTGCTAAACACAAAATTTAATTGAACAAATCTATCCCCATAATCGAAATGGAAATGAGTTTTATTAAGAAAACTCACTGTTGTATCAGGATTTAAACTCTTGGTGTTTTTTAATTCCTTTACGTTCCCAGTGGAACAATGGGCTTCAAGACAGAGGCTTGAAGTCTCAGTAGCAGTGGTGTTAATTTTTACAGGATGGAGTTCCTAGCTTCATGCCCAACCTTCCCTCTTCACCAATTTTATTACTGGCTTAGCGAGGTAAAGGAATGCGTCAGTGGCCGGGGATCGAACCCCAGACCTCCTGCATGGCTGGCGATCACTCTGCCGCTGTGCCACCGACGCATATATATATATTCTGGTGACGAATGCCTTACTTAAATCTTGCATACAAAGCTTCAGCCCGAATAGCCCAGTGGTAACGTCCCTGACTGCAGCACTAGGCGACGAGGGACTGGGTTACCAGTCCAGTGGTCTTTTAACTAAAGTATTGTAAGTGTGCTTTAAAAGATACCTTTGATTGAATACAGTGTCTTTATGACGTTGATATAAAAGAACAAACCATGTTTTCTCTAAACGTTGATTCTTTACTTATAAATTTACCTCTGTTACTGACGATTCACATTCTATAGGACTACATGTGCAACAACAAGTTTTTATTGCCAATTTCTATATTTTATTTGAAAGAGTTACTGCTTTTATGAACTAGAAATGTTAAATTTGCATTTGAGGGCAGGCATTTCCGTCAAATCAACGATATTATTGTGCGAATTCCCTTAGGTTCATTGTTAGCTGATATATACTTGTCATATGTTGATAACCTACCTGGGGACGTAATAGGAAAAGCTTATTTCGATGAAGAATCATTGTAATTTCAGGTAGTCTGTAGCTGATGAGAACCTGTGAAATAGAATGATATCATTTTATACTGCAAATTTCGTCTTCCTTTCTTTATCGAAATTTATCAAGGGAACCAGTTGTAAAAAGCTTATTTCTTTAAGAGCTACGCAAATAACATAATAGTCATTTATGACAAACCAACAGATGCCACAGAATTCCTTAACCGGATATATACTGTACAAAACAGCATATCGTTGGCATAAGTGAAAGAGAATAATGACTGCTTGACATTTTTTGTTGTACTCATAAAACGTCAACAAGATGGGTCAGTAAGATGATCTGTGTACAGGAAGTACACAAAGACGGGGCAGTATCTAAATTATCATATTTTCTGTCCAATACAGTATCAGAAGGTGCTAGTTAAGCGCTTGTTCTGACTCGTTCAGCATATGTGTACAGACGACACCATTGAAGAAGAAACACAAAACCTCATCAAAATATTGCTGGATCAGAATTACCCGCTGAAATTCATTAACAGTTACAAAAGTATCAAAAAAGGCCTCCTCAGATAGAATCAGCCCTCAAAAGTGATGTTTATATACCCTTACCGTTCAAAGATGGTTTACAAAGTCTGACGACTGAACGGAGACACAGGGCGGCAATTGCTTGAACTTCAGCAAAGCCTTCGATAAAGTTCCTCACAAAAGACTGCTCATGAAGTTGGATAGTGTTGGTATCAAAGGCAGCTTACTAAACTGGCTCAGGGAATTCCTCATAGATAGGAAGCAGACGGTTAGGATCATCTGGAAACTCTTCTTTCTGACAGCAGTTCGTAGCGGAGTACCACAAGGCACGGTACTCAGACCTCTCCTATTTATTTTGTATATCAGTGACTTGAATCTGCTCACCGATTCCTCTATGGTCCTATGTGCAGACGACTTAAAAATTTGGAGAGAATTGAAGGGCAAAAGTGATACGCTCACTTTGCAAAAGGACCTAAACAAATCGCTAGAGTGGTCCAGAGAATAGATGCTCCTGATCAATGTAGCAAAATGTGCGGCCATGCGCATTGAACATGCAAGCATCAAATCCTGCGAAATATAAAGGGAATAACACTCCCATCAGTTCAAACTCACTTGGACTTAGGTATCATAGTTAGCCATGACTTAAAAACTACAGCACCCTGTTTCGCGGTGGCTTCACGTAGTTTCAGATCCTTATGGGCGATTCGCAGAGCCTTTACTAGAATCACCTGAGATGTATTCACCTCCTTATATACATCTCTGGTGAGGTCAAAACCAGAAAACTGTATCCAGGTAGCCAGTCCTTGTCTTAAAGGGGACTCACACATTCTAGAAAGGGTTCAAAGGAAGGAAACACGTATGGTTCTAGGCATAACCAACTTATCATTTGAGGAAAGACTAGACAGTTTAAATCTCTTCTCCCTCTCATACAGTAGGCAGAGAGGAGATTTAGTCACAATGTTTAAAATTTTAAATAATGACTACTGACCTGACCTATTCTCTCTTTTCCTTCCCATCAGGTCGGAACACCTTAGAGAACATAGCAGGAGCGTTCAAAAGCCAAGAAAAAATTATATTGCTGTTGAGTACATACCGAGTCACAAACTCTTGAAACCGACTTCCAGAAGAAGTGTTATCTGCAGCCTCAACTGATTCACTCAAGAAAAGTTTGGACAATCGCAGAAATTTACTAGAAAGGGATTAACATAGGCTTCAAGCCTTCTAACCTCAATCAATAAGTCTGAAATCTTACTTTGCAGCCAAACATATTTTCACAGAGAAAACGAGATTTACTTTGTCCTCTAAACCCTGACAGTATCGAAACAATAGTGTCACATTTCTCTGTGTTTATCAGTTTACATGTATGTGTGGTCTCTTCAGGTTAAAGCTACAGAACATATTCCAAAGTGGCTGCAACAACAAATAAAATCCCTGGGTATAATTAATGTTGCAAACAGATATCTAACGTCATTTACCTCAAAGATTATCATACAGAAGTGCGGCGGTGGTATAGCGGTTAGGACGCTCGCCGACCATGCACATGGTCCGGGGATCGATCCCCGGCCGACGCACTCCTTTACCTCGCTGAGCCGGAAGTAATGCTGGTGAAGAGGAAAGGTTGGGCATGAGGCTAGCAACACCATCCTGTAAAAATAAACGCTGCTACATAAACTTCAAGCTACTAGCTTGAAGCCCTATGTTCCACTGGGGAAGGTGAAGGGGAAAAAACATCATACAGATGGGTCACATGGTAGACTTCAGTAATACCTTTAAACCCATACATAAAAGAAGTTTGGGTCACACTCTTAAATTCGTTGAAGCCTTAGCAATAAAATGGGGTAGACCTGTTTTATATGTTTAACAACTACTTGTCATTACTCTGAACCTGCCTTAGTAATCCAATTCAGAACCAAGGTTCATCCGCTTCCTTTTCACTTTTCTTACCCCATATTCTTACTTTGTCTTCCTACCTTTAATTTGTGACCTTGACCTGTAAACAATTTGACCCATATTATAATCCTTTATGCTCTGTGTAAGTGTATATGAGAAGTCCATGTGTGATCAGAATGTCCGAAATCAATTGCGCAAACACATCAGACTTTTCAAATAAATTACGTCTCCTTATTGTTTTGTCGAAGTTCATAAAGGGAACTAATTACTTTTAGGTACCAGATCCAGCTTGTTATCATGTTTAGACTTCAGTCAAGTTGCTAGGGTGTTTATTGAATTCGTGAAATCCTTCACTGATAACATGAAAGTGATGGATCTAATTCCTGTGGCAGAATAGGGTTTCGTCTCAAATCCAGTTAATATTCTTCCAAAATTAAGTTCATCAACTGGTATGTTTGATATTCATAAGTGTCATCATACCTTTTGCCTCGATAAACTTTAAGCTGAGATTTTTAGCGACATATAATTCGGATGCCTCATTAATCCAGAGGATAGTAAACATAGGCAACCAACCGTCATCAACATGTGCCTATACTCTTCGGAACTCTGAAAAGGAGTACAGATTCCAATTAAATTACTTCATAGCATATTATCTAAACAGATGCCCAACCTCCATTGTGAAAGGAGCACACTCATAATCAATCTCAATCATAAATCGTCACTAAAATACTGAAATATGCACAGAGAGATGTTGACTGGCATAAGTAAGCATCAACATGTACGTCAGTGGTCCAATGCTAGAATGTTCGCTAGTCATTCAGAAGGTCCAATTTCGACCTCACCTCAACGCACTCTTAAACCTCGCCTAGTTTACTGGCCGGTAGTAAGCCCGGAAAAGAAGGAAGGTTGACAACAAGGTTAACAGCCCCATCCCGTAAAAGCAAGACCATTGCTAGTGAGACATAAAGCTTGGAGCTCTATATTCCATTCAAGATTCAAAAGAATGAAGAAGGAGAACACAAACATTGACTGCAGATATCTCAGAAACGTATTCTTCTACACTTCATCCTCAGTAGCTTTTCCTTTATTGATGTATTTATTTAAAACCACATTTATGCAATAATGACCTCATGAATTTTAGTCAGAATACCAATATACGATCAAAGAGACATGAACTATAGCACTTCTGTTTAGCAGTCTAAACCCTGATTTTGCAAACTTCTAATGACATATCCTACTCAAAATAACTCAAGAAATTTTAATGAAGTTTTGGAGAAGACCGTGAGTAGATATGTTTTCATCATATTGATACGCTGATGAATAAGAATAAGTGGAAAGTAGATGTACCACTGTGTTCCAGTTTAATATCTACAGCAAAGTTTATAGACCTAATACTGTGTTTAAATAGTTATCAGACTAGAAAAGTTTTATTAAGACTATTAAAATGAAATTAGAGAGACAGACTAAAATGCGCTAAAGGTTGTTCAGTGAAATGGCAGTTATTCTGAAATAATATAAATTTCCATGTACAAATTATATCCATCAACAGAGAAAACAGAAATACCTAATTGTTTATTGAAAGTGATTCTCCTTTGACGATTTCATTCACTCACGGAAAAACACAAGTATATTAGATGGTTGGAGGTTATCGGTAGGATGGTAACGTCTCTCACTGCAGCACTGCGTGACACGGGTTCGAATCTCAGAACAGACATGAATTCCTTCAAGATTGCAGATACGCCTTGCTGACTGGTGAGTGCCAACTAGCACGAAAGCTAGGTCAATCAAGGCTTCCTTTAGCCGATTACCTCCAACCATTTCATACGGACAATTCACAGTGCACCGTGATGGAGAGCCACCTAATGGCATGGTGGCCACATTGCAAACCTGACTGATAGAATTCAGCCTGCACCGAAGGTAGAACTACACACATTAAACTAGTTACTGACTAGTGTCCAATGAAAAACACAAGTATATTCAAACCTTCGGTAATGAGGGTTCTTCGAAAGTCAATATGTTTTTTTACCAGACGTTATGTAATATGATGAGTTAATTGCAACATCATGTGTGACCAAGGGAAGTACAGAAATAACTATGAATTCGTATTCAGTGGTAAAGGGATACAAATCAATGGAAGGGGCAGTTCATAAAAATATTACCTCCAAAGGTGAAGTACAGAATCTTCCATTAGTCCTATTTTCCATTCCTGTGGAATATGATATGCTAGTTTTATGAGAACATACTGAGAAGTATTATAATGAATGGTTATAGAAGGGTTCTATTGTTTTATAAGAATAGGTCGTACTCAGATACACAGTTAACACTGGTCATCTAAGTATGGCAAACAAGTGATATAAATTTCCTTACTAATTAAAACTACAGAAGATAAGGCATTCACGAATTTCAAGCATCAGTGAACCTCTAGTCTTATGAATGTTCCTCATCAACTTATTCTCTCAGTCTTAACTTCAGACCTAATATTTTGTTTACATCATAACATTGTTAGACGTCTACACTGCAGCTTCTAATGAGATATGATTAAAACAACTTATGAATGCTATTGCTGTACAGCAATCGGCTATGAGTTATGCTGCTCGTAGTTGTAAACTATCACTTGCGGTTATCCTACTGACTTTGACCAAACAATAAATAGAATCCCTCAAAACTTAGGCTAAATGCCAGTATGTTAAGTAGCTGTGTTCATGGATTATTCTTTATTTTTATTTATTTTTTTAAAATTTTTGATTATAGCTTGATTCCACACCGTATTTTCGGTACAAGTATGGAATTTTCAGCATGTGATATCGGTAGCCCAAATTTTGCAGGCTCACCATTGATATCAGGTGTGCGTCGGTAGTGGAACGAACTTACTTTACTTTTTACTTTACTTCGGCTATCTCCTACGGGAGGATGAGCCGGTTTCATGAACATCTCGAATCATCGCTGCCCAGGCGCGGTGACCTGATGCAAGGTTTTGCGACAAGGTTATCCAATTCTTGTTCTACAGACGGAGTACGTAGACGGTTCGTAGCCCCAGGCACTCCATATCAGCCTTGACTGTACCAAGCCATGTTTTCAGCTGTCCACCCCTGCGACATCGTTTGTAAGAGAGTTCACGAAGTTTCATGGGAATTTGGTACGAGTGATGTCCCCAGAATCGCTCGGCCTTTTGTTTGAGAGTGCAGCTCTAGCCTTTACACAACCAAGTGTGACCTACAAGGCAGTAGGAGTGGAGTAGGGAGTCCACTATCCATTGGCAGCCGTTGACCGGAGTTCGGTTCATACGCCTTTTTGAATGGGGCCAGACATCCAGGACATTCAACAAGCCCTTTGTCCATACGTCTGCCGGTGAGCTCCAGTGACCTACATACGCCAGTCGTCGGAGGTTTGGAATCAGGGTTTAGCCATCTCCCCTAGACTGTCATCCAATGGACAGTCAACCCGGTGAAGAGCGCCGGGCATCCGCTTTCGCCCTCTCACTTTGGTGAAAACACGTCCGCCACATGAAGGCAGTGAGTAGGACTTCCTCAGGAGAGGCTATGTAAGACGCCCGGTCATATGGGAGCATTTCAAGAGGTGTGCGGAGGGGTGGCCAACCCGCAGCGCAAGGCACCCACCCCCGACCATCCTGAGGCTTTGAAACGAACCCCGGACCATGTGCATGGTCGGCGAGAGTCCTAACCGCTGTGCCACCGACGCGTATCAACCATATCTCAGTTTGACTTTGATTCTACTTCAGTTAAATGTTTTTCTACCGGATCAACAAGTTGCTAGATGTTCTTAAACGATATCTCAACTACCTTAGTCGACTTAAGCTTACATTATTAGCGAATGACCCTCCTTCTTTAACTAATTACTTTCTCTAAACTCTACATTTTTCAACTGCTTACTCCGAAGTATACAAACAACACCAGAGAGGTGACACTGGTCCAGCTGACTCAAATTTTCACTTAAGTGCCGTGTGGCGAACAGACTAAGTTAATAGTAGCTTCTACCACTGATTGGTATTTCGCTGAAAACAAGAAAAAACCAACCAGCTATTTCTTCAATGTCTTTACGAGGAGGAATATCCCTTAACTAACCAAAATATAAAACTAGCTGGTCAGAGATCGATTCATGCCTCATTAATTTGTAAGGGAATATATATTTTTTAGTAAGATTGCTGAATATTATTGGAAGACAGTCTGTCAACTTTCGAGTTGACTAGTGTTACCCAATATCACTCACTCGTGGTTGAAGCTTAGATTTAACTAATATAGTCGGCAGTCCAAATCAGCCTATATTTGTAGTAAATGAAGTAGTGTTTTAGCGTAGCATATTTTGGAATAATTGACAAAATACCTTTGCTGACTACTTACAATCATCGATCATTTCTGCACATCTTAATCAAAATGACACATTCAATAAGTTAAATAATTAAGAATCAACACATTTGTGTAGACACATGAATTCCTTCCTTCCTTCAGTTCCAAGTGGAACAAACGGCTCCAGAAGCACATCCCTATTGTACTTTATTATCTCTCGTCAATTTTAGCTTGCTCCACACCCTTCCTATTCATATAGGCTCCTTCATTTCATCCTCTAACATCCAACTGGTCCCTTCCCATTCAACTTTCCCCAGAGGGCCTGGGGTATGATGTTACCTAAAGATCTTCAAAGAGTGTGTCCAGTTCACCTTCATTTCCTCCTGCATATTTGTTGGGCCCACCGTAGTTCCTTCCGTGTTGCTTATCTTTTAACATGGAGCCAATGAAGAAAACGGTCGACAGAAGTCTACAGCTTGTGGGAGATCTTTTCCGTGATCCGCCCTCAAAGTCCTTGGAGCATTTAGAAGTACTAACTTGACACTGGTGTTGAAGATTCAAGTGCAGTAGATTTCCACCCTTATTTCAAAGTAATGAAGACCTATTTGATCCTGGATCGCTTGGATATCCTCGTCCTTGCCGCCACTAGTTGAAACGATGCCAGCCAAGTAGATAAGTTGAACTGACTACTTAGTTCAGATTCCTCCCATTAATAATGGCCAGTGCTTGTTATATCATCTAAATAAAACGTTTCACACTAGAAGTCAATAATCGCTGTGAAATAACTCTAAAATTCTACTGATTTGATAACACTTCTAACCTTCTCTATATTCATTTCTCAAAATCCCCAAAAAGAGTAGAATGATTTCGTACAAATTTTAATTTTACCCTACATATTTTTTTCGATCCTGTTTCAAACAAACTTGAAATTTTCAACACAAATTCCCCCTTTATACTTTACACTAGATCAGATCATAAGATTAAGGGATTGTCCTAAATTTTTAAATTGGTAACAGGTGTTTGATTTGGCGCCATATTTGTAAAAATAGCCAGAGAAATTTGGTTTCTTTTTTAATACTTAACAAAACACCATTTTATTTTTTCGCTCGTAAATAAATAAACGGTATCACATGTTTGTTTATGTTAAATACAATTCTGATTGTGAAGGACATTTTGTGACCTAAATGGTGTAGCATGTGTTTCACTGGCTAAACAGCAATAATAATAATGATAATGACCTTCTAACGAGTCAAATGTATCCTAATTACACCAATTTCCACAAAGTTCATTGAAAGAAATGAAATAAAGTGGAATTGTTTACTCTTTCCGCACAAAGTACTTTGTGATCACTAAAACTAAAAGTTTTTTTTTTTTTAATGCACTAATTAGACATTTCAACACCTTTATTTTTAAATTTCGTAGTGTACACTAAACGAGGTTATTACTTAAATGTGTTTTCCTGTTGTTTTTTTTTGGGGGGGGGGGGGGGGGGTAAGTGGTCATCTGTTGACATCAGTGATTATGAATTATTATTCTTTGGCAAGCACACATGCACGCATATTTATACAAAAGCATTTAACGAAGGATGTGCTAGTAAAAGGAGGATGGTTAAAATATGAAATCACAAAAGGACGATTGTAATATTTGAGCTGCGGTTCAAAAGCATTTGATGAACACTCAGTACGACACATCAGATGGGCGTCAATTTATCAGATAAGGTGAGCGGTATATATATATATATATCGGCTGCAATAATTGTGAGTTTAGCGTCGCGTTGTACATGATAGAAACGATACCAGTCTCCCCAAAGTTTCGGATACACCGTGAGGACGAATCTCCATAACTGCGGAACGCAAGGCATTATGCTAATAAATCATCACTATGCCATTTCAACTTTTTTCTTCTCTGCATTCAAGTTTCTGCAGGTTTTAGGTCGACTTTCCACGATAAGGTTCCTAGCCCTACTCCGAACTTTCTCTCTTTATCCGGACTCAGGACTGGATATTAAGCTAGGAGGGGTTCTAATATACTTACCTGTCAAACAACTTCTGTAGGCAGTTTTTATAAGTAGTATTTCGCTTAGTATCTAATTTCATGCACATATTCATTTAGAGGATTGAAGGAATTCTGTTTGATGTCACCCAAACTGTAAGATGTACAGGAAAAACCCGACCAGTTAACAGAAGAATCAGAGAATACAGGACTTCAGGTGAACTTAAAGAAGACAGAGGTGATGAAAATACCCGGTGACTAACAACAACATGCACCAATCATTATCAGTGACAGAAATTTGAACGAGGTGACTTCTTCCACTTGTGTAGAGTGTGTTGTTTCAGCACGGATGAGGAGGTCAAAAGCCGGGATGAGAAAGACAAGACATGAACTAACAACTCTGAAATCGGTGCGGAAATATACTGCACTCAGCACAAAGGAAAGGATCCGGATTTTTAAAAACGATGTCAAGTTTGAGCCAACTTCCTAAGATAGGGGCCCAAGCCCTACTCCCGGCCTTCACCGTTTTTCAGGGCTTAGGTCGGGACAGTACGCTGGGCTAGGTTCTGATATACTTACCTGTCAAACACCTTCAATAGAGAGAGAGTCTGCAAGATGTACAGGGAAAACCCGAAATATTGGCGGAAAAATCAGTGAACAAAGAACTTCAGGAGAACACAGAGAAGACAGAGGTGATAAAGATACCCAGTGACTGAAAGCACAACAGGCACCAGTTACCAGCAATGGCAGAAATTTGAATGAGATCACTTCTTTCACTTATGTAGGCAGTGTTGTCTCAGCTAAAGAAGGCATAGATGAGGAAGTCAAAAGCCGGAATGAGAAAGACAAGACATGCATTCACAACTCTGAAATCAGTGTGGAAATCTACTGCACTCAGTACAAGAAACAGGATCCGGATTTTCAACAACGATATCAAGTTTATTCTTCTATATGGTTCAGAGACTTGGTGTGTTGCGTAAAGCATTTCAAACAGGCCACATTAGACTTTTGTCGAGAGCTGCCTTTGCCCAGAAAGGATTAACAACAAGGGTTCATAGGAACGAACTAATGAAGAATCTGTCACCAAGTAAATATGCAGAAGAAAATGGAGATGGATGGAACACACGCAGAGAAGACAGTTGAGTAATATGGAGCGCCAAGTTTTCGACTGGAACCCAAGTGGGAAAGGACGGGTTGGGCCTGTGTCCGACAGTAACATGGAGGAGATAGTGTGAGAAGAGGATGACAGTCTTTGGGCAGTATTGCAGTCAGATTAAGGGGACTGCAGGAGACATGATGAAATGGATATGAGCTACTGAAGCCCTTCATTCCACTCGGAAGCTAATGGTATAATAATTCTAATGATAATCGTGATTAGAAATTTCGTTAACATATTGCACATGATCCGGGGTTCGATCCCCGGCCACTGACGCACTCATTTCCCTCGCTAAGACAGTAATAGAACTGGTAAAGAGGAAAGGTTGGGCATGCGGCTAGCAACACCATCCCGTAAAAAATCAACACTAGTGCTACAGAAACTTCAAGCCTCTGTCTTGAAGCCCTATGTTCCACTGGGAACGTGAAGGAGAAAACAAAATTTCTTCCAGATTTAAAGTCTTGTGGATCATATTAGTTACCAACTAGTAACCATCTCATGGACATGTTATAAAGCTCTAGGTTAGCAACCCTGGTATATTTGCTATTATATTTCAACAAAATATGGTTAAAAAATCTATCCATGATAATAGATGACTTTTTGTTCAATAAGTATCTGTCACAACAACGTTTAAGTAACGGTAAACTTGAAGTGAAAATTCTACTAGTCAGCTAAAGTATGCAGATATCTTCGGGTATGGAATTTCGCTGTTTATTTTTTTTCGGTATACAAGTGACAATAAAAATTTAGTAAAATTAATCCCATTTGTCTATAATACCAGAATGGAATGAAAAATATGTGAAGTGTCTACAACAAAGCTGTTACAGTGAACAATTTGAAATAATTGTTACTAAAAGGCTATATCAGTAGGATACGCTTGCTAGTAACATTATAACTCAGCAGTCAAATGCGGGTTTGTAGACCGAACTATGTAGCTAATTGAACAGGTCATTGTTAATTGTAGTATGTGGTTACTTTTATGTCTATTAGTGAGCTGTATTAACTTTTTGGAATATCGGGTATCTAAAGTAATAGGTGCTTGAGCAAATGGACTGATGGTTCGTGATCAGTCCTAAGGTGGAAATCTTTTATAACACATAATTCATTCATCCGAATGTTATTGGTTGGGTCTAGGATACAAAACATTTAATATATGTTGCATGTCTAACTGACCTAAATTTTACTAAGAACTTTACTCTGGCCATGATAGGGCAAGAGAATGTGTGTATCTGAATGCATAGGTCCGGTTTCATGGCGAGTCTCGAAAACAACATCCTCGATCCCTTGATTAGTGAACTGCACTTATACAAGAGATACGTAGTTGATACGTTTATAATCTGTGATGAAAAATGTGATTTAGATTCTCGTCTCAAAACCTTCAATGCAGCGCATCCATCAATAAGATTCACCTTAAAAGGAGAATCGAACAACACATTTCCATTCCTTAATGTACTACTCACCAGAAGACACGACTGTACGATCTAAAGATCGATATACCGCAAGCCAATATGGACTGAACAGTTTATCAACTTCCAGAGCTTTGTCCCACTGATCCGAAAGAGAAACCTGGTACTCACATTGTGTCCAAGGATTAGAAATATCTCCTCGGAAGACATGATGGAGAAAGAATTAAATTTTTACGTGAAACCCTACTAGAGAATGGGTATCCACCAAGATTTATCGCCAAAAACATGAACGAGAAGCCTCCAGTGTCAAACATTGCAACGGTTCCTAAGAAGACTGGCTTCATGAACCTAGAATTCAAATGTGATATCGCAGTGGAAATTCTCAAAAACCGCCTTTCTAAATGTCTGAAGAAGACATTTCCAACAGCCACTCTACGTATCACATTTTCCTGCAGACAGTTAATCCAGTCTAACGCTAAGGACAAGATACTGCTTTTGGCCACTTCAATGTGTATCTATCAATTTACTTACTCGTGTAGAGCAAAGTATATCGGCCGTACGCAACGTCAAGTTCACAAACGTATTCTGGAACACTGCCCAGCCTGGTTAGCCAGGGAAGAAAAGAAGAATATCAACGGCTCGATTCTCGAACACCTGGTCATCTCCGGACATCGAGCACTCCCACATGAATGCTTCACAGTGTTACACAGAGTCCCTCAATATCGTACAAAGGGACTTCGGATACGCCATCTGTACATAGCTGAAGCATTAGCTATTCGAGATCTGAAACCGGACCTATGCATTCAAAAGCGATACATACATTCTCTTGCCGTACCATGGCCAGATTAAAGTTCTTACTACAATTTGCTTCTTTCCCTTATTATATCCCTCTTCGTTCAGGTGATTTGACTTAAATTTGTTGAAAAGCATTGTCTTTAAATTAATCTGCCTGGAAAGAAAACCAATCTAACTTATCAGAGAGATGAGACGCCTTAACATTACAAAAGATTTCATAAAATCTAGAAATTAATAGACATGATTTGTTGCGAAAAATTGTGAAACGATATATCACATTTCCTACCGCTAGATTTTGTGAAGATTGGCTGATCCTGACCTTAAGTTACACAGTTCCTCGGGGACAACATCAGCGAGATACTAACACAACGTCTTAGAAATGCGGTAAAAGAAGCATTGTCTGCTGCCGAATTACGCTGTGTCTTCAAAACCACTCCTCTTTTGCATTTAGGAGTAAAAGATAAACTGCCTAATTTTGCCTCATCTAGGTGTATCTACCGATTTAACTGCTCCTGTGTAGCCAGTTACATAGGCTGTACAATTAGGCGTGTTTATCATCGAATTTCCAAACATCACCCTGCATAGTGGTTAAGTAAAGGACAAACCAAATCTATTCTCAGCGCTATTCTATCTCATCTTGTGGATACAGAACACAAGATTGATTTCAAAGAGGCTTTCAAAGTCATTTACCGCATACCAACAAATCTTAACTTCGCTGTAAGAGTTCAATTACTAAATATTGCTGAGGCTGTTGGGATCCATATTAAGAAGCCTAATTCTTTTTTTTCCCTTCACGTTCCCAGTGGAACATAGGGCACCTTCAAGCTAGAGGCTTGAAGTTTCTGTAGCAGTGTTTATTTTACAGGATGGGGTTGCTAGCCTCATGCCCAACCTTTCCTCTTCACCAGCATTATTTCTGGCTTAGCAAGGTAAGGAGTGCATCGGCCGGGGATCGAACCCCGGACCATGTGCATGGTCGGCTAGCGTCCTAACCACTATGCCACCGATGCACAAGAAGCCTAATTCACGTGTCCAAAAGAAGCTAGTTCAGACATTATCCTTACCGTGGCCATCCAGGTTCGAATGATCCTGAACTTTTTGTAGAAATTCCCTTAATTTTAGTTGATATTCTGTTTTTATTATAATTTATGCATCTTTAGTGAACTGTAATTCCATTGATCTCACTTAGCAAATCGTTATTATTTAAAAAATACTAATATTGATATTGACTACTATTCTAGAATATTCTATGTATATAAACATATATATATATATAACTGTTGAGCCAGAAAGGGAAATTATCGAAAATAATATTCCTTACTCTGTTATTTTGGTTTTTATAGATGTCTGAATGAATATTTTCACTATAACTTGAAATCTGATGAGAGCAGCTGTTTATCTCACTTTTTTGCCCTCTTTTAGTTCAGCTGATTGTTAACTGGAAGAAAAAAAGACACTTCATGTTATTTCACTGATGTGCCTGCGTCACAAAGCCTTAATAAATACGCTCATATGTTGGTGCAGTGATGACAGCTGTGCCTGAAAGTGAGTAAAAGTCACATTTATCTTTAACACTATGCATCTCATTGATTAGATTTTCGTGTTCCAAACATTTTATCTTTTGTAAATGACTGACAGACTTCTATTACTTAATTCAATTTTAGATTTTCCCGTCGACTGATTGGACCGAAGTGTTGACAAGTCCCAAATAGGACGAAATGTGCATCCTGGATTCCAATGCCAGCCACTATTCACCAATTAGACTTCTATTACGTCTACGAATATTTCGAAGGAAGCCGTGTGAAACTCTAAGCTGCCGTAGTATTAAAGTGTGTGTGTGTGTGTGGAATACATTTCAAACAGTCTTATCATACATAAAAATGGAAAGGTGAACTAAATAAAATAGTAGGGGATTTAAGTGTAAGAAGGATAGTATTAATAATAATAATCATAGTAATAATGATAAACACTACTCTTGTAAATACCATCAGATTAGTATTACCAAGGTAGCGAAGCGCCATCCTTAAATAAAGCTACTCAAATTTATTAAAGGGACCAACTGTGTCAAAGTATTTCTACGTGGAAGCAATGCTATTTAAAATAAATAATAATATTTTTATTGATTTGCTCCCTTAAATGGAAATTAAAACGATATTAAGCTACTTTTCAGGAGTAATCTCTAGCCCAGTAGCTTCAGATGAGAATTTCAATTCTGATATATTAGGCTAAAGTGTAAGACATGAACTTTGCTAAAGAATTCTCTATGTCCATTGAGGCTTGAATAGATTTTTTATAGTTGGTTTGCAATGATTAGATTTCTTCTTACGAGTCGACCACGGGTTGATATCAGTTAGAGAACCATTGAAAACCATCACTGGAGTACTGGACAGCTGTTTCATCCTAGTCTGGGAATCGTCGTCAGTACGCACTGGCTGGATTCAACATAGAACTTGGCACCGAAGTGCAGCAATTCGACTTGCCACGTTCCAAATAGCACACAAACGTAGACAAGAAGGTGAGTGAAGAGAATCAATAGAGTTTTGACAAGTATAAGAGTGAAACAGAATGAGTAATGGTAGAAAGGAATATGAAAGATTACAGAGACTGAATACATCTGCGTAAGCCATTGACAGCGATTTTGGGCCATGTCACCTAGTGTCTCCAGCCATTGATTCTTAGAGTCCCGAGGGCGGGCCCCAACCCGGAAGTCTTCATTTCCCTACCTAACTCAGTTTAACTGTCAAGGATTTCATGGATTGATGCCATGTTTTCGTTTGGCCACCACTTACTTTTTTCCAACCTGCAACTATATCAGCTAGTAATGCCAGTCGGGGGAGGCGCACGCACCAACTAGGTTCGAAACCAGTACCTTCCGGTTACAAGGCAAGCTGGCTTGTATACCATTCAGCCACTGGGACCTGATTCAGTGACCAGCACATGAATTCTAACTTCTTCCAATTCGTCATTTAGGGCGACAACCAACCAATGTCATCGGTGGGACATCCATCCTCACACTTGATTGGCCGCGACTTCTCACTAGAATTTCAGGAAACTCTGTCCTCTAACAAGTCGAACCGCATTGGGTGCGTACTGCCGATGATTCCCAAACTAGAATGAAACAGCTGTCCAGTACTACCTGGTTTTAAATAGATTCACCGTTTAATACAAATTAATAGTGTGATTTAACTGTAATCTATCTCAGTATTACAAGTAACTGAACAGAATGATTTTGACTCCCTGTGTTAGTCAAATTATGGTGTTGTTTTAAGTGACACCCTCAAGACGCCATTTCAAAACACGAGAAAGAAACACTCTATCGCTAACTTAATCTTTATAAAACTTCATTTAGCCTAAACTATGACATCATGCATAACAGTAGTCTGTTTTTACTCAATCTGCGTGTGTGGAGTCAATACATTAACAGCCAATCAAACAAAAGGTCAAACTACACACTGGACTTTGTCTTCTGACCTATTCATAGGATAACCAATAGGCATTCAAAATAACATGTAAACACCAAAGGCTAATTTGTGAATCATCATACTTACTTTCATCACTTTGCTTAGGTCATACACGCATTGTTCATTCATCTTTATTGCAGTAAATAATGAATTATCAAAATAAACAACCTTAGATGTTCTTCAAAATGACAGACGTTATCATGTATCATAACATTTCATTCATACACCCAAAATAGGACAGTTACAGATAACCTAAATGAAGTTGCTATGACTCATTCCAAGGAAGCTAGTGAAACATGTGCATGTGAATGGAATTTGTCGATGATTTCTATTTTGATGATTATTTTCATTATCGTAGTGCATAGAAGTTATTAAAAAGACAATTGCAGCGAAGAAAATTTTCTTTTCGATGAAGTCATCATCTAGGCTGTACA
The DNA here is from genome assembly GCA_944472155.2 of Trichobilharzia szidati. NCBI lineage: Eukaryota > Metazoa > Platyhelminthes > Trematoda > Strigeidida > Schistosomatidae > Trichobilharzia > Trichobilharzia szidati. Next base: position 177,783,806 of record OX235271.1, on the reverse strand, counting down.
TTCGTGTGTTGATATCAAATGGATGGGAAAGTTCCAGAATAATTTCCGGTTAGGGGTCAAATTAATAAAAATTACAATTAGGAATTAGAATGCCATAATAAACAGGGGGATGGATAAAACTCGAACAAAGTAGCATTATAATAACTAAGACGGTTGATATTGTGCAATTGGGGGTTAGAAATGTAGAAATAACAAAATATACAGGATGTTTGGATAAGAAACTGATGTGATGAATAATTGTTTATGCAACCAGGGATTAAATATGCGGAAATAGTAAAATGACAAAATAAACAGGAAGTTCGGATGTGAAAATATGGTAGTGTAGACAGGGATTAAGAAAAACTTAAAATAACATGAATAAACAGGAAGTTTAGGTAAGAAAGGCGATCAGATTGTCATTACTAAAAAGAAATTTACCTGTTTATGATGGCCATGGCAGGGACAGGGGTTGGACGTAATTCTTTTGTAAACAAAGCGTGGGTTTGAGCTTTTGGATAGCTAGCGCCTCAGCTATGCCCAGATGTCTCACTTTGAATCCCTTTGATAGGTTTGATCGAATCTTGTATATTATTTTGAAGGATGTTTTGAATGGCGCTGAATGTCCTGAGTTGACCAGATGTTCTGTCACTGAACTGTATACACGTTTTTGGTCTCCTTTTACTAGCCAGGCTGGGTAGTGTTCGCGAACGCGTTTTCCAAGTTGGCGCATGTTACGGCCGATGTACTCAGCTCCACAAGAGCAAGTGAACTGGTATATGCACGTTGAGGTGGCCCAATGCGACAGCTTGTCTTTCACGTTCTGGTTGAACAGTTTCTTGCAGGAAAACGTCAGTCGTAGGCTCGCGGTGAAGTATGTTTTCCTAAGAGATTTTACTCTTTAACGGAATACTATCATGATCTTGACTCTTATTTCATCTTCAGTAATCAATCATTACATCAATAGTAGTTAGTTAAACCAAGATTATCCTTGACAGGCTCGTTATAGATTTATCAGTTTGTTCTTTTTATATGTATGTTCTACAGATGTGTTTCCCTTGTCTCTGTTGCACTGATGTTTAGCGAACTGTGTTAATGCTGTTTAAATGAAGGATTATGTCGATACTTTTGTTACTTATTTGAGCCGTAGGAAGCAAGTAAATAATTTGTGAGAGTGAATGGATTTTATGCGCTGATGAATGCATAGAGCATAAGATTACGGTGCTTAGTTCTTTGTATTGAGATTCTGGTGGCATAAGTCTAGAATTGTTGACTTGAGTTATTCTTTTTACTATACGCAGCGTGTTCGTTGATTCGATGAAGGAAAATTTAATAGTTAACAGCTCACACCTAATAAGTTTATACTATCTATCCTGTTGTATTCGGGTGAACACATAACATTGACTGAATATTTTTGTAGACTTTTCAACATGGAGGGGTCTAACACCCTAAATCTAGCTGATTTCTTATGTTCTCATAACCTATCCGACCCCGACCTACTGGTTTGACCTATGTATTTTGGTATTCTGTTTAACTGGATCAGGTTGATGCTTAAGCCAACAGAGTTTACCTCTGAGTAAATTTCTTGGCTTCAATGCCGCCATGATTCCAATCTCACTAATGATCTTACGTAGAGTTTCAGACATCCCCTCCTTTTATTGTAGTACTAAGGTGGTCTTAAATTCCTTATTAGTATAGTAATATTTCTGCTATTATGTACATGGCTACTTCCGTCGTTCGTAATAGGCTTGAGTGAAATTATTCTCGTTGTGAGTGCTTGTAGATACGATAAATGTTTCAGGCAATCGAATTATAGTCGTTTTAGTGAAATTAAATATGGGGAACGTAAAAACGCCATTGATTTACATTCCGTTGTAAAATCTACCTAGAAAGCCTTATTTTAACCGAAAGTGTCAATGTAAAACAATTTACCCTTACTGTGTGGTACCTTTTTGTACTTTTTTCAAATTTTAGCTTCATATAGCTGGCTTTGTTAGCAACGGATATTTAATCATAAATTATCCCTATCTAGCAAAGCTTAAGCAAGCTGCATAGGATTTAAGAATTAACTACAACGCATTGCCATTTGGAGACCCAATATAGTTGATCAACTGTGTATTAATTCATTTATTGGTTATATTACACCGTGAGACAGTAGCGGGGAAAATAAAAGATAATTCAGTGGGTATCTTCAGTCTTTTGAAACAGTTTTATTTATATTTTGTACTCCGCCAAACTAATTTACGCCGGCCCCCTATTTTGACCTATGTACTCGACCTTACAAACATGGCAGAGTATTAGATCATTTGAATTACTTTGTCTAGTGGGTTTGAATGTCATTCTTACTCTGATTTCGCTAAGAATTTCACGTAAGGTTTCATAGGTTCATTCTCTGTATGACACAGCTATTGATATTTGAAATCCCCTCTTCCTGCGACTGTTATCTTTCTATGTTTGTTATTCATGCCGTCTTTGTTATTTATTAATATTTTAACTTTATTTATTTCCTGACTAATCTATCATTGTAATTATTAAATACCTGAGTTTCTCCTATAAGTCTTACTTCTTGCCGAAAATTTTCTTTGGCGTCACTTAAACATTTCACTGAAATCCGAACATTACTATGTTTAACTACTCATCATGTTTCTTTTTTTATGATTAGCAGATGTAAGATTTGATTCTATTTATTGCCTGCTCACCTATGTGCTTTAGTCAAAATATGAATCATTTGATTTGAGTCAGTTTGCGCACAATGCCGGTGGGTTGCGCTAGAAACAGGCGAAACGGCTGTTCGGTGCTTAGATCCCTTCACTCTAGCTACTAAGCAGTAATATTGTTTCTCACCAGTAAAGTAATACCATCACACTAATAGAGAAAAATCCGTATAATGATAACAGCTGAGTCGGCTTTAATAGTAAAGTGTCTAAGATCCTGGAATCAATAGGCTAAATGGAACTACAAAAGGAAGAGAGTTATCATTTTGAGTGAAGAACATCATAGATACCCCCAGAGAAATGTCCAGTTCTACCATTCTTATTGAATTTTATGTTAGATACACGAAGGTAGTTGACTACGTTTAACTTGAGTTCTCCACAGAAATTAACTTTTCATTGGGGAAACGGCTAATTGATTTCGAGCGAGTACACACTACAAAGAAGTTGAGTGGGAATGCTGACAGGACGCAGTTCTGTGAATGCACGGGCTTACGAAGTCTCAGAAGAGATGAAACGTACTGTTAGGTATTCATCGACTTCGGCAGCAGTGATGCTTCTGCTCACTAATCAAAGGGCACTGATTCTATCACATTTCACTGCGAACCACTTAGTAGTCATAAAACATGACTGCTGAAACATTTGATATTACAGGTTTTTGAAAGCTAATGTCTTTGTATTGCTCTTGATCTTCGTTGAAATGAAGTTGAAAGCAGATGTAGTGTTAAGTAATTAAGCCGAATTGTTTTACGAGGCCGTAAATCTTCGCTGACGAAGATGGCTATAGCACATATTACAAATTCCCAAACACTGACATCTTCGACGGAAGATTCGGGACAAAATTAAACTGTGAAAGAAAAGAGTTTATGGGATTTTCATCATGAGCTGACATCAGTTAGAGAACCATTGGAAAACCTGGGAGTACTGGACAGCTGTTTCCTCCTAGTTTGGGACTCTTCACAGTACGCACCCACCGGGATTCGAACCCAGGACTTTCTGGTTACAAGGCGAACTCGTATACCATTAAGCCACTGGGACCCGATCCAATGGCCCATGAATTCTAACTTCTGCCAATTAACGATATAGCGCGACCCCTAGCCAATGTCTTCGGCGAGTATTTATCCTCACACCCGACCTGCTGCACTCTACTGGTCACGACTTCTCACTAGAGTTTATGATTTATGATTTTTCTGCCTGTCAGACTGGGCTATGTATAGAAAGCTATTTTTCCAGGGTTGTTCGGGATACTATAAATCAGAGAATGAGGACTGTTGGTGATACGACTCAAAATCAGTCATAGTGGTTAAGATTTGTATAATGTTTATCACATTAAAGAATTTTGAAAGTCTTTATTAATCTTCCAGAGACCAACTGTCGTCTCTCTGTCCTTATTAAAGTTTTTTCAGGTGCATTACCATTACTGTACTATTTCTCTGTGTGGTAACTTCAGTCGATGTGACTCTGCGAAAAGTTCAACATTAATTTATCATTGGTGGATGGCGACTAGCAGTGAAATTCAGGAGACTTATTTCGTCCTATTTGGGACTACCCTTCAGTTGTATGTGCCTGTTTTCCCCAGTGAGTGATTGTGTCCCTACCGAGGCTCGAACCCAGTGCCCATATTTTCAAAATTCAAAGCGTTATCCACAAGAAGACTTAAGCCACAAGACCCACCTCCTGTGCAAAGGGTCTTATTATTTATTTAATTCATTTCAGATTTTCCCGTCGATTGATTAGACCGAAGCTCTCGGTCTAGTGGATAACGCTTTGACGTTCGAAACTATGGACACTAGGTTCGAGCCTCGGTGGGAACACCATCGCTCACTGGGAAATGCAGATGCGGCCAGCTAAAAAGTCCCGAAATGAACAAAATACGCATCCTGAATCTCACCGTTAGTAGCCATCAACCAGTTGCATTCAAGTTACATGATCAGACATCGTCAAAGCATCTGCACAAGAAGCCGACATGTCAACCTGAGACGGAGCACTTTGGTCCAATCAATCGATGGGAAAATCTACTTTGAATTAAATAAACTTATAATATTGTATCTTGTATGAAACTTTGCCCCTACACCAGCAACCTAAGACTAAGGTGATATGATTATTAGGAACAGAGTGTGCTCGAAATGTCATCAGTAAATAATACTGACGAATGCCATCAAGCACGAAGTTTAGGTCCAAGGCTCCTTAATAACAACTGAGTGTACCGTGATGGCAAGTCACCTAGCATGGTGGCCAAATTCCAAACTTGACTAATAGAATCCCATCTGCATCAAACGCGAGACTAAACGCATGACATTAGTTACTACTTATTGTCCAATCAAAGTAGTATAGTACCAGAAAGAATTATTCTATCACGAAATAACACTGCACTACGATAACGCCCACCCAAACATCGACTTACACTTGAGACTGAATCCGACGGAATGTTCCACTTCCTCGACGTTCAACTGACAAGAAACACCAACAACTCTCTGAAAAGATCCATATACAAAAAGCCTACAAGGAATGGACCATTCATCAACTTTCAAAGCTTCGTGCCCCTAAGCAGAAAGAAGAACCTGTTATACGCTCTGTCCTCGAGGATTAGGAAGATATGCAGCGAGGAAGTGATCGAAGAAGAACTGCGTAATCTCCGGAAACCCTTATGGAAAACGGTTTCCCGCCCAGACTGATAGACAAAAATCTCAAATCTAAGAAAACTTCAGAACAAGTCCAATCCGTCCCAAAGAAAATACTTCTGCTTAATCTAGAATTCAAAGGTGATATTGAAGCAGAAATTCTTCGCAAACGCCTCTGCAAATCTCTTAAGAAGACATACTTCACCGCGAGCCTACGACTGACGTTTTCCTGCAAGAAACTGTTCAACCAGAACGTGAAAGACAAGCTGTCGCATTGGGCCACCTCAACGTGCATATACCAGTTCACTTGCTCTTGTGGAGCTGAGTACATCGGCCGTAACATGCGCCAACTTGGAAAACGCGTTCGCGAACACTACCCAGCCTGGCTAGTAAAAGGAGACCAAAAACGTGTATACAGTTCAGTGACAGAACATCTGGTCAACTCAGGACATTCAGCGCCATTCAAAACATCCTTCAAAATAATATACAAGATTCGATCAAACCTATCAAAGGGATTCAAAGTGAGACATCTGGGCATAGCTGAGGCGCTAGCTATCCAAAAGCTCAAACCCACGCTTTGTTTACAAAAGAATTACGTCCAACCCCTGTCCCTGCCATGGCCATCATAAACAGGTAAATTTCTTTTTAGTAATGACAATCTGATCGCCTTTCTTACCTAAACTTCCTGTTTATTCATGTTATTTTAAGTTTTTCTTAATCCCTGTCTACACTACCATATTTTCACATCCGAACTTCCTGTTTATTTTGTCATTTTACTATTTCCGCATATTTAATCCCTGATTGCATAAACAATTATTCATCACATCAGTTTCTTATCCAAACATCCTGTATATTTTGTTATTTCTACATTTCTAACCCCCAATTGCACAATATCAACCGTCTTAGTTATTATAATGCTACTTTGTTCGAGTTTTATCCATCCCCCTGTTTATTATGGCATTCTAATTCCTAATTGTAATTTTTATTAATTTGACCCCTAACCGGAAATTATTCTGGAACTTTCCCATCCATTTGATATCAACACACGAATGTACAGCCTAGATGATGACTTCATCGAAAAGAAAATTTTCTTCGCTGCAATTGTTTTTTTAATAATTCCTATGACCCAATGTGTATATTCCGGGATTCAAAGAGTAAAAAATTGCTGTGAGTACAGTACAATGGTATTTTCAGTCCCAACATTTCTATAATCGCAATTAAGTTGCTTACAAGTGTGCATAAAAGTCACACAGACACAAAACGAAGAAAAAGATGAGTGGATAAACGGTTGTGTTCAGTTGTTATTTTGTCATAATGTTAGCTAGCCTATCACCATGAATAGAAATTACTCTGGGTAAAACTGATGTTAAGTAAGTCGGGTTTGTAGCTTCCTCCCGTATGAAATTCATGCTCAGAAGTAACATGTTACCAAGACAACTGTCTGAAGTATGTTGTAGTAGAGGTTGTTTTCTGACTTTTCAAGTTAAAGTATCTCACCAACCTGGGGGAATATATAGCTTGACTCAGAACATACCATATTTTCACGATAAGTGGGGATGCTGACAAAAGATAGGGTCATATGAGCACACACTCTGAACAAACGCTTAGGTTTTATGCATCATTGGTGGTCTTTCTAAACCTGGATAATTGGATTGAGTGATAACAGAAAAAAAAATATATGATTTTCATATTTTCATATATGACTTTAACTCTGTATACACCTCACTATCCAATATTATTATTTATTTAAAAGTACATTCTTATAAAGACAACTTTAAGCTTCACATACTCAAATTCTGTATTATATAAGACAAGACTGTTTGAGGTATGAAATTGTCTCGGTATTGTATAATGCCAAAGGCTGACTCATGAGTATATGCATGTTTAACAACCGATTTGTACTGTTTTATTATTATTATTACTATTTACAAAACATTGAATGAGTGACTTTTATCTCAGAAACCATAGTTTAATATTTCAATTTTATGAATGACTCTTAACATTTCGATGAAAAATCTTATGCCAACAGATATGATACCAAGCATAATTTCATAAAACAACTATGCTAAGAAACCATAATGAAAGTTCTCAGTTAGAGATCTTTTAGAATACGTTTCAACGAAATATTTTGGCTTCTGCACATAGTAGGAAATGTTCATAAACTGCGATTGACCAATCACTGTTGAAAATTCTAGATCTGATATAAACATCCCTTTGGTATTTATAAACCTGAGTCACTTTTGGTATCTGTGAGATATCGTGAAGAGAACTGTTGGAGAATACACCTGGTTTCGTAGCACTGTTTGAGTATGGTAGAATCGTAAAGTGAGTAATAATGTTCTCTCTTGGTGTTTCTATGCTCTCTGAGTTGGATGATTTAGTTGATAAGTCTTCAAGTATTGGTTTTGTAGGGAATTTTGTTTGATTGGTTGGAGGATTTCATCATGAGCTGACATCACTTAGTTAGAGAACCATCGTCAGTACACGCCCACCACAGGGGTTCGAACTCGTGACCTTCTGGTTACAAGGCGAGCTCAACCATAGAGCCCTACCAATCTAATCAGCACCCAAATAGGATGTTTACATATCCTTGCCGTTCAGCAGTGATCAACAAAGTCTGGTCACTAGGCAAAGACTCAAGGCCGAAATTAACAGAACTTATTATGCAGCTAAACTTATCTTCATGAAGAAAACGAGAACCATGCTGTCCTATAGACCCTCACATAATCCGAACGATAGTGTCACATCCCATTGTGTTTATCAATTTACATGTATGTATAGACACATGGACATAGTGATGACCCATCGGTCTCTGCAGGTGAAAGCTGTAGAAAACGTTCCAGAGCGGCTGCAACAACAAATAAAATCGTGAGACTCAATTGACGCGGAAATAGATATCCAACATCATCTATAGCGAATCACATTATAAAGATGGGTCATAAGGTTGATTCCAGCAATGCCTTTGAGCCCATATATAAAACAAGGTTGGGTCACATACTTAAATTCGTTGAAGCATTGGCCATAAAAATTGTACAAAAGTTATTTGTTATTACTTTAAACCTGCCTTGGTAATCCAATTTAGAACCAAGGTTCAATTTACTTCATAATATTTTCAACCCCTTCTTTGTTTTCGTTTTTTCTTTCTTACCCACACCTTTGCATCATCTGCCTACCCATTATTTGTGACCTTGACCTGTGCACAATCTGACCTGTATGGTAACTATTCATGCCTTCTTGCCTTCTATAAAAACGGTATGTGATCAGAATGTCCGAAATGTGTTGCGCAAGGACATTACACGTTTCAGATAAACTACGTCTTCTTATTGTGTTATCGAAATAATATCTGCACCCACTGAAGTGGTATTGCTATCACCCAATATGAAGAATATTAAACTTATTAAGATGATGTTAATAAAAGGCTACAAGTGAATAGATCAAGAGATGAAAGGATTATATGAGATTTGCGATCTCTGATATGATACGTGTAGCGAAGTACAGGTTGCTAAGACAGATTCTCGGAGATACTCCGAGTCAGTTGAATATGAAACCTTAGTGAATTCATTTAAAAGAGATCACAGGGATACAATTACTTTCATTTATTTTATCATCCGTATAAGTCGAAAACTCACCATTTTATAGGAAACTAAATAGATTTTCTGAAAGAATATTAGTTTCATATTATGAACAGTATGAACTTGAAAAAAGAACATTTGGCTTCTACTTTCTTGGTACTATGAATCCTGAAACAGTTGGCCTGTGCTTAGTGATTCATCAAGTCACTTGCTGCACTTACCAAACTTACTACTTACATCTACATTAAGCATAATCTTCTTTCTCTTTTAACAACCGACCTATATGTTAGACAAAAATTTAGTAACGTAGGGTTCATCACAGACTTTAATGTCTCCTAAAGGGTTTTGCCTTAAAAGCAAGTCAGGCAGTCACTTCAGAGTCTAAAAACTAAAAACCCTTGAGGAAAAATATCACTTAATGATCTGACTACTTGCTTCTTCTTATATTACTATTTCATTTAGAATAATAAGAAAAAGGATTCTGCTAATACCTTCTGCCTAGATAAAATGACAGAAAGAAAAAGGAAAGAAAGGAAAGAATTGAATAGACACTATCAGTTGCTGCCTTCTTGTCTCTAATGTCTACTAAGAGGCCTGAAAGTTAACTTTCTACATTTTTCTTCTCTTGTTTCGCCTAGTCTACCTTCAAATTTTGTCTGTCACTCTGTGGTTTATTGATTTAGAAGATTTCCCCTGACTGCAAACGTTCCATTCCCAATCGATTTTATTGTCAGTTAGAATATGTCTCCTTTCGTTCAGTTAAAATACTCACCATAAAAAAATTCAGTATGAGACGGAGTGCAAAAAGACAAAACTGAGTAGAAAAGCATAATCCTTTATGCGATTTTTTTTCACTTGCAAACTGAAGTAAATCAAGTATATACATGTAACTGTCATTAAGACAAAAAACAACAATGATAACTGTCCTATTTTTAGGACTGCATTTTTATTGATCAACCTTCATGATAAAACTCTGAGAAAAAAAGAGTATATCAAGACTGTGACAGGAAATACATCACTGTTATAAACTTTGGAACACCCAAAATCTAGATTCTGAACTTCTATCGATTTAAAGTTAGTTGGCTTTAGCGCAGGTGGTACAGAGGTAGAATGCTAGCCAACCACGTAGGTGGTTCGGGGTTTGATCTCCGGACAACGCACTCCTTCACCTCGTTAAGTCGGTAACAAGACTGGTAAGGAGGGGAGGTTGGGCATGAGGCTATAAATATAAACATCACTGCTGCCTAAACTCCAAATCTCTCGCTTGAAACCCTATGTTCCACTAGGAACATAGAGGCACAGTGGTTGGGATGCTCGTCAACCATGTACATGGTCTGGGGATCGATCCTCGGCCGACGCACACCCGATATCAATGGTTGGCCTGCTAAATTTAGACTACCGTTATCACATGCTGAAAATTCCACAATTGTATCAAAAATACTGTGTGGAGTCAAGCTCTAATAAAATAAATAAAAATAAAGGAATAAAAAAGTTTGGCTGGTTTGTTGCTAGGGTTCATTGTTTCTAATTCCTTCAGAAAGTAAATGTAATTTTGCTTACTCGACCTTTGACCTGAAATATTTCTGGGTTAATACTACAACCTGTCTACCTTACTATATTCTTTATCCGATATTCATGTTTATTACACTTCGTAATTTTATTAATTTGATCTTTCATAAAGATACTGTTGTCGCATTCAGTATTCTCCTAGGTAAAGTTGAACTATCAGAGCCGAAATCACAATGACCTTGAACAACAAATCAAAAAGCAGCAAAATTCTTAAAAATGCCTCAATAAACATTGCGAACACGATATTACAATGGATAAATGTCTCTGGTGTTGGCAGAACGCATCCCAGTTACTCCAGGAATAATCCATGGTGAAATCATACAATGTGCAATAGATGCAGTCATGCAGGTGACTACAGATCCTAACCTTTACCCTAAGCCCTAACCTTGATCCTGAAAACCGTAGCCCTATCCCTAAATAAGAGTATAGATTTATAGGAAAAAGTATCCAGGGAATGAGATCCAGAAAGGCAGACTTGATTTGTTTTGGGATAACCTTTTATAGCGTTTCCTATATCTGCCCGGTTCTTGCAGGTCAGCTTTCGACAGACCTTGACTTTGGTTATAATAGTATAAATTCGCCTTCTTCCAAGTTGTTTTTATTGATATAAGTATAAAACTTGAGCACTGTGGTAGAGTATAATTCCATAATGGATAAGATTTTATTTTGATAAATCACACAGTGTAGTACAGTTATATTAACTGATGACGTTTCGAGCACAAACTATTGCTCATAATCATATCAAGTTACTCACACAACTTCTTTCCCTTCATTTGTATACATGTGTGGAATCGACTAGATATTGGAATAAAATTCAATATGAGATAATGTACATTCAGAAATAATAGTACGAGTGTTATTAATCCATTGCAATTAGATGGGAAATACGACGAGTGTTTTTATAGTCATAATAAGTTGATTGTTAGAATGTTATGATGTGCTTGAATGGAAATAGAATTTTAAGACTATTTATCATCTTCTTCTGATTTGACTGGCGGCAAACTACACACTAGTGTTTATAGAAAACCAATGCATTCTAATAGATATTTAGACTTTAATTCGTCTCATCCGTTAACTGTTAAGGCAGGCTTGGTAAAGTGTCTGACAAACCGAGCCATAGCACTAAGTAGCACAAAAAAGGAACTAAATGACGAAATAAAACAGATAGAAGAAGCGTTGGTGTTGAATAACTATCCTATAAAATTCATTAAGAAGATCAGTAAAGGCCAAAAACAAAATAAAAATAATTGTGTAACTAGTAGTAATAACATAAATAAGGGAGAATATAAGTCTTCTACTGTTATACCATATAAGGAGGGGACATCTGAGGCCCTACGTAGGATTCTAAATAAAGCAGGAATTAGGGTGGCATTCAAACCAACAAACTCACTCAGAGACAAACTTTGTAGGTTAAAGGACCCGTTGGACCCAATTAAACAAAATAATATAATTTACAAAATACCTTGCAATGACTGTGAGGTCAACTACATAGGTCAAACTAGTAGGTCAGGGATAATCAGATTATCAGAACATAATTTAGCGAAAGGGAAAATGATTGACCCTGAAAAGATAGGTAATTTAGAAAAAAGCTCAGCTATTGCACTTCACGCAATAACAAACAACCACACAATAGGGTGGGATAGGGTTAAAATTCTAAAAAGTAATCTATGTAGGTGGAAAGAGAGGTTGATTACAGAATCCTTATTCATCGAGTCTACACCCAACACATGCAACAGAAGTGACTCAATGCAAATACCAGAAATATGGAAGATATTATTACCACCAGTCAAATCAGAGGAGGATAATAAATAATCTTAAAATTCTATTTCCATTCAAGCACATCATAACATTCTAACAATCAACTTATTATGACTATAAAAACACTCGTCGTATTTCCCATCTAATTGCAATGGATTAATAACACTCGTACTATTATTTCTGAATGTACATTATCTCATATTGAATTTTATTCCAATATCTAGTCGATTCCACACATGTATACAAATGAAGGGAAAGAAGTTGTGTGAGTAACTTGATATGATTATGAGCAATAGTTTGTGCTCGAAACGTCATCAGTTAATATAACTGTACTACACTGTGTGATTTATCAAAATAAAATCTTATCCATTATGCAAGTTGTTTTTAGTTTTATTTTAATATGAATATTTGTTTTAAAGGAAGTAGCGACCACAGTGAAATAAAAAGAACAGAAAAAAGAGGATAATTGCTTTGTGGACGCTGGTAGACGAAGGACCATATAAAGCATTAGACCAGAAGATCCTAGAAAGACTAGTAATGCATACCAGCACTTCTGCATTTTTGAACTGTTTGTTGTTCTTTACAAGTCTCTGTAAAGCAAACCAATTCATGCCTTTTGCAACGTTACGCGTTTTACAGATAGAAGAAACAGCAGGGGATATTAACAGTTTACATTACGCTAATCATGACAATTTAAATACCAATGTAATAGCAGCATCATTTAAACTCTGAAACCTATAGATTACTATCTGTAGTCTGTCTAACGCACCATTACACCTTTTATAGATCAGTAAACTTCGTTAAATTTCCTAAATTTCTTCCTTTTTTTCAATCTGATGTCTTATTACCCTTTTAATTTTTATTCTTTCTGGCACATCAAATTTTGATAGGTGACTGTTTCACTGTCAGCCAATAAAAAACATCACAACTGACTGCATAAAAAGAAAGTATGGAGATATTCATATTAAATTCAGCAGTAATCCGATGTTCGGTGATGGCTTTCATTCAAGTGGCTTCTTCAAATTCCTTATGATAATCCATGGCCAAGAAGTTCCCAGTAAATATGGCTAGCTTGACTGATTATAAGGATAACTGTATTCATTGAAAATTCGAAATCTGAGTGATCACATTTCGATGGAATAGCTTAAGAATAATATGAAGATATCTAATTTCATCTTGCTTTTCCTCTGATTTCAAATCCTTCGCCTGTGTGGTCTTGCATTTTCAATTGTTCTCTGGATAATTGCGACACATGAGTAAGGTCTCTTTGAAAGCTAATTCAGACAATGTTTTATTTTCGAGAAATTTAATGGTTGGAAGAGTCTTATGTGTTGTGCATATGATGTGAAAGGGAAACTTGCTTTTATTTTTTAATCTTATTCCTTTGCGTTCCCAGTGGAACGTAGGGCGGCTTCAAGCTGGAGCTTTGAAGTTTCAGTGGCAGTGGTTTAATTTTTACCGGATGTGATTGCTAGTCTCACGCCCAAACTCCCCTCTTAGCCAGGCTTATTACCAGCTAAGCGAGGTTTGGGAGTGCGTCAGTCGGGGATCGAACGCCGGACAACCCGAGTGGCTGGGGAGCATTCTATCTCTGATCCACCGACGCAAAGGAAGCTTGAATCCAACATAATTTATCTGATAATCACTTGGAATATACAAGTGACAATTATCAAGAAGGAAATAGTAATCATAATGAATTTTACAGAATATGGCTTCTTGCTCCGACCTATCCTGTGTGAACTGGACGCCTTGTTCAGTGGAAATATTCCTGAATGGAAGTACTAAACACTGTCAGTGTCATTAATGTAAGGAGGACGCTGATAAAATCACTAAAACTAAGCCTACTTTTGGAATTACTGAAAGGCAAATACAGTGAATAGTATTGCTAACATCTAACTTTCTTTTGAAGATCTTCTTTCTTCGTTGTAAGGACAAATGTTTGCGATAAAAGGAGTAAAATCTTTAAGGCTCATATATGAATTCGCTAATAAAACCGACTTACAAGCGAAAACCAACAAACTGGTCGAAGAAGCAGCAAAGACATGACTGACTCCATGTGAACATAGGCAAGACGGAGGTTATGAAAATAACCAACTACCACCAATAACAACAACAGCAGCAACATCCAGTGCCAATCATCATCAATGGGAGGGATTTGAAAGAGGTTACTTCATTCACTTATCTAGGGAGCATTGTCTCAACTACAGGCAGGTGGAACGGACGAGGATGTCAAATCGAGAATCGAGAAGGCAAGAAACACATTCATCAACCTGAAACCAATCTGGAAATCTTCGTCACTCAACTCAGCATCAACAACAAAATTCGGATTTTCAATACAAACGACGTCAAGTCAGTTCTTCTATACGGATCAGAAACTTGGCCAGTGGGTCACAAAGAGTATTTCCAACAGCCTGTTGCAGACCTTTATCAACAACTGTCTTCGCTCTATATTGAAGATCAGATGGCTGGAAAGAATCACAAACAAGAAACTATGGGAACAAACAAAACAACAACCAATCGCTCAACAAATATGCAGGAGAAAGTGGAGATGGATTGGACACTCGCAGAGGAGGCCGTTGGGTGACATCGCGCGTCAGGTCCTCGAGTGGAACCCGTCGAAAGGGAAGCGGCGAGTGGGACGTCGGTGCAAGGGTGACATGGAGGAGATCGTGTGAAGAGGAGTTGAAACAGTATGGACTAACATGGATGCAGGTGAAAAGTACAGCAGAAGACAGAAGCAAGTGGAGACGTGTAGTTGAAGGCGTATGTTCCACTAGGAACCCAAGGGAACAATAATAATAGTAATATAATATAATAATAAAACCGTTTTTAAGAATTTCTACTGACTAAGCATATAATCGGAAATATTTTACCCTGCATGCTATTCTAGAACCCATGAACAAAAATGTCATCGTTTCAGTGTAGATTTCTTGAGAAAGTGACATCAGCTGTACAATTTTTCAGAACAAGGAAGCTCTGGACAGGTGGTTCTTGGAAGTTTTCGACACTTCAACAGTGTACACACAAGACTTCACCGGGAATCCAAACCATATATTCCAACTTTTGTTGATTCACGGGTCACTGGATCCCGACCTAGTGAGTAAGTGAATGATAAGGTTGTCATCTCATAACTTGACTATCCTGTTAGAACTAGCCCCAAAGAACTACTAAAGAACTCTTAGCTAAGAAGTAATAGTTGTCCAGTGATTGTTTAATTAATATCGAGCCATGATGAAATCAGTTTCGGGGAGTCACTCAAATATAGAATATTTTGAAAACAAAGTTTTAAAAAAACCACTCATACAGATGAGGCTAAATATTTGCCACAAATACTTTCGCAAATTCCGAAGAAGGTGAAACGCTTCAAATTTCAAAGGTATGCACAAGTACTAATGTGAATATCAGCCAACTTACCTGCAGTAGGCTTCAGAATTCTGATTTTCAAACATGCAATAATCACATTTATGTACTGCATCCTTTTTTAGTAAATTAGCTAGCTCTCGAAGTTTATCAATAAATAATACACTTGGAAACTGTTGTATTGCTTTCTCATCCACTTTGAATTCAGAATTTGTGCCTAAACTATTGCAGTGTTGAATTGTTATGTATTTATCATCATCATTATTATTATTAATATTATCTGTTGTCTCATCAGTACCATTACTACTTTGAGGATTGTACTGTCTTCTTAGTTGAATACCAGCTGTACAACAGGCATCACATTTTATTATTGTACTCATGTTCTGATCATCACCGGGTGTGATTAACTCCGAAGCACAATTGTCGCAGGCTATGTGTAAACATGGTAGAAGCTATTGATGGAAGACAAAGAAATATAAACAATACCACATATAAACACCAGACTGACAAATTAAGAGTATCATCATAGTTAAATAGGTAAAGTAAATCCATCAACTGAGTCTTACTGGATGGATCGGGTACACTGTTAAACTATTTAGAAGTTAAAGTAATACCACGTCTATCAACTAGAAAATTTCTATTGACTTAAAAGATAGTGTTTTCCCCTTAGATCAGACACAAGCTGAAGAGACCGTTGGGCGACATATCGAGTGGGACTTGAATGGAAAACGGCGAGTTGGGCATGGATTAGATGGTGACATGGAGGAGATCGTGTAAGGAGGATAAGTGAGTATAGGGGCAATCGTGGAGCCACCTGAAGTGAACTTCACAGAACAGGATGAAATAGGGATATTCTGTTGAAACTATATGTTCCACTTGGAACCCAAGGGGATAATAATAATTTCTTCCTTCTAAGACAATTCAGATACCTCCATAAGCTGTGCGATTGCATTTGCATTTTTTAAAACATTTAGTAGTTACACTAGAAGTGCCTTTATAAACAGTAAAGTATTAAGCGATACCCAGTGCGATGACAGAAGTAATAAGATGCATTTAATAATATTGATTACCTATAATTCAAAGACAATGAAGGTAAAAAGAGAATAAAATATCATAAGACGATAGTTGTCACTAGATGTTGGCTGTCTTTGTCTCATATTTGTAAAGAAGGCGAAGTAAGGGAAAGAGCATAAGATAGACAGAACTTGCTTAGAGTAATAATAATAAGTTAATTATCGACAATACGATTCAACATGTAAGAAGGAGTCATATAGCGGAAGACTGAGAAACTGAGTAAACTTGTTTTCTGTGTACGAATTTCGAACATATTCTGATGAACTGCTTGCGTCACCGACGGGTGTAATCCCGAGAATCTAACTTTTTGATTGGCTGGAGGATTTCTTCATGAGCCGACATCAGGTAGAGAACCAATGGAAAACCTGGGAGCGCTGAACATCTGTTCCGTCCTAGTTTGGGAATCGTCGGCAGTACGCACCCACCAAGGTTCGAACCCTGGACGAGGGAGTGAGTGGCTGAATGGTATACGAGCTCGCCTTGTGACCGGCAGGTCCTGAGTTCGAACCCCAGTGGGTGTGTACAACCGAGGATTCCCAAACCAGGACGAAATAGATGTTCAGTGCTCCCGGGTTTTCCACTGGTTCTCTAACTGATGTTAGCTCATGATGAAATCCTCCAACCAAAAATTGTTTAGACTTCTTTTCCTATTACAAGGGATCCAGTTATGGAAACCTGGGTGTTGAACATATTATGTTGACTTCTATTAGGTCAGTCTGTTATACAAATCATCTGGTATGCTTCGTTATACAATATCCAAAAAATAGAGTTTGAAGTTATTTTTCGTTACGGATTTCGACATCACACTGGTCGAATGATGGAAATCACTGAACTCCTCGTGTGAGTGGATTGAAACATCAACGTTATTACTAATGAAGCCAAGTATAAAGCTGAAAGATTTTTTAGAAGAAGCGTTGATGAAAAGAGAAATGATATGTAGAGATATTTTGCTAACTAGAATCATTTATGGAATCAAAAAATTCAACGGAATCTGATAGGCTATGATTATTATTATTATTATTATGAGTTCTGGTTAGTAGAAGACTACTCATGAATCATTTGACAGTAATGTCATATGTTAAATTATTCATAGCGAAAATTGTAGGCAAGGCTACGTTCTGTTTATGCACTTTGAGGAAATCATCTGGAAGGGGAATTCAGAATGACAGGATTACGTTTCCCAGATAATTCCTAGTTATTAGACGATTCACTCTTCATTTTCTTCAGAATTTGAGTAAGTGTTTGTTGTATCTGTTCAGCTTCATCTATCTGAATAGATTCTTTTCAGAATCTTTTTCTTTTTTTGTTCAATGTTGTGGACAGCAATTTATCAATGCAGTTTTGGTTATATTTCAACGCGATACCTATGAGTCTGTGCCGAATCTTAATTTTATAAGATATCACATAATTTCGTTTCTATCTCTGGAATTCACTTAACACTCCCTGTATTAATAGTATCATTCACCTCTCCTATTACTCAGAAATAGATGTTTGCGCTATATATATGTATATACATATAATTTTTTAAATTTTTAGTTTATTTGTGATTATAGCTTGATTCCACACCGTATTTTCGGTACAAGTATGGAATTTTCAGTATGTAATGTCGGTAGCCCAAATTTTGCCGACCGACCATTGATATCAGGTGTGCGTCGGTCGAGGATCGAACCCCGAACTATGTGCATGGTTGGCGAGAGTCCTAACTGCTCCGCCACCGACGCACATACATATATAGCGAATTAGCAAAAGTTGGACACATGAACCAGTGTATCGGGTTCTCAGTGGCTGATTGGTCTACTAACTCGTTTTGTAACCGGAACGTCCTGGATTCGAACGTCGGACGGGTGCCTACTACCGGAGAGTCCCAAACTAGGACCGAATATCTGTCCAGGAGACCCTGGTTTTCTAATGGCCCTCTAACCGCCGTTAGTTCCTGATCGAACCTGTAGCCACTCCAATGCCTGAAAACTAACACTTGAAAAAAGACTTTTATGTGTTTTAGAAAACATGAATACTACAGCACAGCTTATAACTTTGTTAGTGAATTTATTTTCTGAATTATCTTTCGTTTGTCCATAGAATTAGCTTGATGGTAAGGTGAAAACTTATTTATCCATCCCAAATCTATGCCCTTAAAAATATGGTTAATTATCTATATTCTTATCATATATACATCATAACAGTTTTTAGTGCCAATTAGTGCCTTTTTCCATAATAGAAATACGACTGTACAGCTTGAAAATAAAGTTGTTGGGAGGAAATATTTCTCTGCTAAACAAAAACTGTTTATTTCCTTATTAATGAATAAATGGGTGTATTTCGTGATTATAAATATGAAGCAGATGCTAAAAAAACACATTTAATCCTGCTCCTGATGAATATGTATTTAGTGAAGGAACTCAGTTAGGAGAAAAACCCAATGGTATTCATCTCAGTATACAAATTTCAATTCTGAATACTGTTTGAGATCTTAAAGCTATCTGAGTCTTGAATCGATATCAGTTAAGTGAACACTAAAATCGGGGCAGTAATGAACAAGAGTTCCATACCTCTGAGTGATTAAGTTTCAACATAGAACTCTGAACAGAAACTCAACAATCCAAGATGCGCACTCCACATGCTACGCGAAGCTAGCTAAAAAAAAGAACTATAATAAGCTGAAATGTGAGGGAGAAACATTACAAATTAGTGGATATGGGACATCACAGAGTGAATGCATCTGCATCATTGAGAACGGTTTGTAGCCATATCTCCAACTGCCTCCAGCCATTCGTTCTTAGAATCTTGAGGAGCCTAATCCGGCAGGCTACACCTTCCTACATGGCTGAAACTAACTGGCAAAGACTTCATGGACTCATGTCAAATTTTGGTTTGACCACTAGCTCTTTTTCGTTCCTATCCTATGTCACTTAAAATTGTACGTTGAAGGAGATGGCTAGGCTTGCATAACACATGTCCTAGCCATCTTAACTGATGTACCTTCACCGCCTCATCGATTGATTTTCCCTCCTTACCTTACACTCGATGCCTAATTTCAATATTATTCACCATAATATACCACCAAACATGGGAGACCAAACACAGACATCAGTGGTCAAAGACAACTAGCCTTTTCATTTGTTCTACTTTCAGTGGCCATATCTCACAGGCATAAGGGAGGACGGAGGGAACTCTTGATGTGCAGTACACAGTCCTTTAATTGGTAGCCGGACATTACATCATTGTCAATGATGTTTTAGGTTGACAAATGAAAAACCAGCCCCTTGTATCCCTACTGAGATTTTGTCAGCAATCAGTCCAATAGGGTTGATGCAACTTCTGAAATAAGAGAAGTGGTTAACACGCTCTGCCGATTCAATCCCGATCTTTAGGCTAGTTGTCTGTGCTGTCCAGTGCAGTATAATCTTACATACTACGGGAGTGATTACACTCCAGACATCCAGAGATTTATGCTGGCATTCAGATGACTCCGCCGAGGAGGACACTTCTACACAGAACCGAATATACTTTCTATTACGCTTAAGCCAAAATGTTTTCGCCGTATGGTAGCAGGCCATGGTGAAAGTGTCTTGAAATTAATTAATTCTTTAAAAATTCCAGTGAATAATTATTAATAATGATGGCTGACAAGTAGCTTAGATGTCCGGAAGTTGTAAAGCTTCGTTGTACAAAATGTACTGGTTTAAGATGAAACAAAATTTAGATTATTTGTAACAGTAAATCGATCAAGTTAAACTGATGGTCTATTTGTTCTGTAAATCACAAAAGGAACGGTTTTATATAAATATTATCGAAATAAATAGCTTTAATGAAGTAATGAGTGAGGATTTCGGACTGTTGCGAATGCCAGGTAATATTAGTTACTATTAGTTTAAGGTCGCTTGCCATTCCATTCTGCTTTGAGATTTTCCATCATACTGTGAACATACGAGAAAATGTCATCTAGACAAAAGATTTACAGTGGGAGAAGTGAGCTTTGATAATTCCTTCATTTAGTCTACTGTGATATTTTCGTGTTGCAAAATTACATATACAGTAAATAAGACTTGTGATGCGAAACCAAACTACTAATTGCCATTATATACACCGGAAACCTCAAAAAAAGGATTTATGAATCATGCATTCTTAACTTTACTGTTTCTCCTTAAATTCTCCACGAAAAATGAGTGGATTTCTGAGGACGCATCATTACAGTTTAACTTAAATCTTGTGGATCCTCAGTTTACAGGTTACTTAAGATGTCGTTTTACGTACAGTGCGTCTAGAAAATGATCTGCACTATAATTCTTTCAAACTGTCTCGTTGTAGAGTAGTCGAATATTGTCAGGTTGATATGTATGGTAAGAATGAAAGTTGTGCCAGAGCATTCGAGAATTAAACTGAGACTGATGTACTCTTTCTTCTTTTGAAAAGGTAAAAGTGATAACATAATATTTTTGTACGACAATTACAGTCATCTCACATTAATAGTTAGCATCCGGTGGTAGTAAAATTGCATGACAATTTTTCAATAATTACCCTTTAGTATAAATAAGGAAACCAAATATAACCGAGGAAAGTATATATTTCAGTTTTAACTTTCCAATCTACATCGACTGACAATTTAGTTGGACAAAGCAAGAACGAAGATCTGACAAGAATAACATGACTTTGTTTGTTCAAGAACTGAGATTAGTTAGAGAATCGTTTGTTGCTCCTGCCTGCTCAAAACTTAGACTACCGAAAATCTCCACCAATATATTCTATATAATTTCTGTCATTCACTTTGTTTTAATCTACTAAAGCCATTCTAGGTAGCTCACCATCATGGTGCACATTGATTTGATGATTTAGATAGTTGAAGGCAATCGGCAGGAAGCCTTGGACCTAGCTGTCGTGCTAGTTGGCACTCATCAGGAACTCTTGTCCCTTCTGAGATTCGAACCCTTTATGGCCTTTAATGATATTATTTACTCTTGCTAATATTTAAAATGTTTACAACCTACTGGTTCTCTAGTTTTCAATAAACTTGGGAAAAAGCATGATCGTGGGTGACAATGAATCACAATGCATGAAATTACTAATCCTTACTTATGACTTTTGGTTCCAAAATCGGCTCATGAAGATTATGTAATTGGCCTGCAACCAAATTTTGAGCACTTCCCAAAGGTGTCAAATAAGAAATATCATGATGGATTGGTTTGCGCTTCAGGTCAGACAGCATTATGTTACGCTGTCTGGTTTTTATTCCTTCACATTCCCAGTGGAACACAGAGCTTCAAGCTAGAGACTTGAAGATGCGGTAGTAGTGGTGTTTTTTTATTTTTACGGGATAGGGTTACCAGCCTCATGCCCAACGTTCTCTCTTTACCAGTATTATTGCTGGCTTAGCGAGGTAAAGGCGTGTCTCGGTCGGGGGTTAAAGCCCGGACCACATGCGTGGTTGGCGAACATTCTACCGCTTTGCCACTGACTCACATCACGCTATCTATCGTCAATTAACATTTCATTTTAAGATGCTAAATGAAGAGAAAATAATATGCAATAAACTTCTCTAGATATTCTGTGCATTACATGAACACTGTCCAGAATAAAGCTATTATTATTGGAAAACCAGGGAGTGCTGGGCGGTTGTTTCATCCTACTTTGAAATTCCTCACCAGCATGCATCACTGGGGTTCGAACCAAGGGCTCTGCGTTCACAAGACAAGTCCGTAGACCTATTCCCATGGCTCACGAAATCTAACTTTTGCCAATTCGTGACAAATATATTTACACCATCAGTAAGGAAAATTTTCACACAGTTCAATAGTTAGAAGATGAAGGTCATGAGTATTATGAAACTGAATACACAAAGAGTTGGAAAAAATGCTTGTTGGTATATAAAGAAAGGTTATGAAATTGTTCTAGAGGCAAGAGAGAAGACTGGACATTAATCCGGTGCGTGAAACAAAAGTAACAGTGAAACAAGTACATGTTACGTAATAGTTCTAAGTTTTGATAATTCAAAGTGATTAGAATAAGTTGAGTAGAGGTCAAATATTAATAATAAATTAGACTGTGTATCTAGTTACGTAATAATATTGGTTGGCATTTAATTAAACTATGGGAAAATTTTATATATTGATATTCTAACTGTTTTAAGTTATATGTTATTATTATTTATTTTATTCCTTTGCATTCCTAGTGGACATGGGTCTCACACTTGAGCTTTGGAGTTTCGGTGGCAATGGTGTTTACTTAATACGGGGTATAGTTACTAACCTCACGGCAAACCTTCCCTCTTTACCGGGTTTACTATCTGAAAAGAGTACGCCGGCAGTGGGTCAAACCCAAAAGCACATGCGCGGTTGGCGAGTATTCTACCACTAAACAGCCAATAAAGCAGAATGACACCATTTTATCCTAGTCAATCTGTTGTACTTGCTTTGCTCAAGTTCATCAATTGATAAAAGAAATATATGAAATTTTATGAACTGGTTTTATGCAAATTAGTGTTTCTCTGCCGTATCGATATATGCTTCAAGATTTCGTTTTTTGCTGTTTGTCTTTCAGACAGTTGTTTCTCACTTTTGTTACTCATTTGTGCTAAATTTTAATTTCGAGAGAATTTTAGAAGTTGAATAACAGTACTCCAACTGATATATGGACAAATAGAAGTAGTTAGACTTATATCATTCATGAAAAGAAGCGCTTCTGACTCAATGAATTAATTACAAGGACACAAAGACTAATGAAAACAAGATAAGTAGTTCAGTGAAGCTGCTCTTTTCACCGACTTCATTTCTTTAACCATACAGATACATTTATATCAAGAATTGGTAGAAGTTGAAATGCATGGGCCAGTGGATCGGGTCTCAATGGCTGAATATTCTTCAGGTTTGCCTTATAAATGGGAGGTCCTGGGTTCGAATCCCAGTGGATGTGTTCGGACGAAGAATCCAAAACCAAGACGAAACAGCTGTTCAATACTCCCTGGTTTTCATTGGTTCTCTGACTGATGTCAGCTGTTGATCACAGTTGAAATAAGTCAAATCTTTACATACTAACTTTTGAAAATACATTTATATACACTTTGTTCACAAAAGTGAGGAGTTGCCATAACCATAGTTGTTAATATTAATCAGCATAAAACAGGAGTTGCATAAGTGTGTTATAGTAACATAATAAAATAAATAATTTAATAAGTTGTAGTCACGATGCACACAGAAGCCACGGAAAACATGGTATTAAGCAAGAGTTCGAAAAATTTAGACGAAAATCAAGTTAGTGGGAAACATCAGTGTGACAGCTCATTTCTTTTATTACTAAACTCTTTTATGAAAAACCACTGTATATGAATGCGGTTATACAAGTAAAGAAAATAAATTCAACAGAAAGGGACCTCTTGTTTTATTTAGTGTCTGGGTGCCGTTAATTTGTGAATATAAAGATTAGATAGGATGGAATTTATTACTAGTGTTGATTTCGAAACAAATGAGCAGTCAACTCTATATTCCATTCATCTAACAAAACATATCATTATCATCTTCCGCAAAAAAGCTTTAGAATTTTACAGAATCTTCCAAAAACCGTTTCAAATAATTGGAAACAATTAACATCTGCTACTTTTTTATTTCTTCACGTTCGCAGTAGAATACAGGGCTTCGAGCAAGATGCATG
This sequence comes from Trichobilharzia szidati, assembly GCA_944472155.2. Lineage (NCBI taxonomy): Eukaryota > Metazoa > Platyhelminthes > Trematoda > Strigeidida > Schistosomatidae > Trichobilharzia > Trichobilharzia szidati. The sequence goes on along the minus strand of OX235271.1, from coordinate 177,759,524 downwards.
AAGTTTTGCTAGTAGTGTTTTTTATTTTTACGGGATGGGGTTGCCAGCCTCATGCCCAACCTTCCCTCTTTACCAGTCTTATATTGGCTTAGTGAGGTAAATGGGTACATCGACCGGGGATTGAACCCCGGACCACATGCGTGGTTGGCGAACATTCTACCGCTTTGCCGCCGACTCACCACATCAGCTATTACTGTTGCCCAATTAGTTGTTCCTCCAATTTACTCAGAGATATGTATGATTTCCTTTTAGAAAACCCATTGGCTACCTAGTAGATTGTCACTGATCTAGTCGTGAACTGTATTTCATATCAAAATCTCTGATAAAAAACTTCAGAATTCGCTTTGCGTAGGTTTGTATAGAGTCTTTCTCTATCATCTACTGGGTGTTGAATAAATTACCAAAATCCTCCAAACACTGAACATTGCAAACAGAGGAGGTCATTGCAATTCGCTTAAGTAAACCGGAGCTCTGTATGCAAAAGAAACAGGTTGAGCCAGACACTATTGCTATCCTGAAGTATTGTTGAGCCCAGGAATTCATAAAATCTGGTTTACTTTCCTCAATTTACCTGATATTCAGTCAGTTTAGTGTTATATTAGTACTTATTATCTTTCCTTTACTGATGCTTTTGAAATGTCATCTGTTAACACTACTGATTCAATGTAACTTAAAACAGCATTAATGTTGTTAATAATAATATTTCTTTTGTTTTTATGAGTTGATCAAGGATTTATATCAGTTAGAGAACCATTGAAAACCAGCACTGGAGTACTGGACAGCCGTTCCATCCTAGTTTGGGATTCATCACCAGTACACATCCACTGAGGCCCGAACCCACGACCTTCCGGTTACAAGGCAAGCTGGCTCGTATACCATTCAACCACTTGGACTCGATTAAATGGCCAACACAGGAATTCTAAATTCTACCAATTCGTGATTTAGCGTGACCACCAACCGATGTCATCAGTAGGACATCCATCCTCACACTTTGACTGGATGGACCTCACTGGTCACGACTTCTCATGAGAACTCCAGGAAACTCGGTCCTGTAGCAAGTTACTAGAGAGCATCAGATTGATTTTCAGTAGTTGATTTGTAAGGATTAGATTTGTTTACTTTTGTTTTCTTTTTTTGGTATGCGAGCTTGCCTAGTAACCGGAAGGTACTGGATTTGAATCCTGGCTGGTAAGTGCGTACTGCCAATGATTCCCAGACTAGGATGAAACAGCTGTCCAGTACTCCAGTGCTGCTTTTCAATGACTCTCTAACTGATATCAATCCGTGATCAACTCGTGAAAACAAATCTAATCCTTACAAACCAACTATTGAAAATATTCTTTTTATTGTGGTCATATGAATGCAGAACCTGATGACACATTTATCGAAATGAATATTCTTTGTTCACTAATCAATCTTCTAAATTGTTAATGAGAAACTTCAACTTAACTTCATATTTCCCCATTTGTCTTCAAGAGAGATGGTTAGAAAACATTCAGCTAAACCATGTAGGCCTTAGTCAGTGTATGAAATCTTACTAATTTTTACATTGGCATTAATGTAAAATTAGTTAAAACTGTTATTGAAAATATAATGTCCACGTTTATTATATTCAAAATATGTCAATTAACTGACTGCATGACTTTCTTCAGAAAAGTGACCTTTAGGTGTTAATTACATGAAATTGGATTGTTAATCCATTATTCCCTAAAATCATGTGATCTGTACAACTGTACTAAATTGGTTATTTAAGGTTACTCTAGATTTTAAAATATTTTTCTTAATTCTAAAATACAGGAATAAGTGGCTTCATGGTTAAGTGATAAGGTGAACATTGTAACTCTAATTATAAGTTTGACCAACATTTGTATGAATGTTCATCTGAATACTATCGTCGATAAAAGGTTAACTGTAAACATATACGGTGACCTGCTTAAATCATTGGGTTCCTGGAATTCCAAACCATCAAAAAACTTGAACTCTTCTGCATTTCTTATTGTTTTAATCATTTAAGTTATACCAAATGACCACTACATAAGCTCGCGCACATATGAAATTAGCTTTCAACAAAATGTTACACGATTCTTGAAGAAGATGAAGAGAAAATGTACAGAATTGGTTCTCTCTTCACGTGTAATAATACTACGTCACATGGTATGTTTCAGATGATTACTTTACATGTAAATCCTGTATGAAGAGGAAATATTTTGGAGCTAAATACGCTGAACTATGCGTACTACAGACCTTCATTAACAGTTGTCTTCGCTCAATACTCAAGATCAGATGGCCGGCCAGAAAAGATCAGCAACAGAGAGGGATCTCTGGGAGCGAACCAACACAGCAGAAACCGATTGTGAAACAAATAGGCTGGAAGAAATGGAGATGGATTGGCCATACTCTGAGGAAACCATCAAGTGACATCACTAGACAAGCCATTGCTCGAGTGGAACCCGAAAGGGAAGCGGCGAGTTGGTCGTCAGTGCAAGGGTGACTTGAAGGAGGTCATGTGAAGAGGAGATGAAAGCATGTGGGCAGACTTGGAGCCAGGTAAAGACTCTAGCTGAGAACCGAACGGAATGGAGACGCACGGCTGAAGCCCTATGTTCCTCTAGGAATTAAAGGAAATAATAATAATAAATACGCTGAGAATTTCTGTACTATGTCTTCACATATTGTCTGAAATAAAGCTTTATTATTCTTATATAGTGTAAGAGAGGGATTCGGACACTGTGTCTGAGGAAATAATTTCATGTGAAGTTTATTTAATAATAATGTACTAATACAGTGTTAACAATCTGACGATGTTCTGATAACAGTTTAATACTCATAATCATGTCGGTGGGTTCACACGTCTTCCTAATTGGCCTTATATAACCTTAATCCCTGCTATTTTTCCGTCGTAATTTTATTCATGTGATTTTAAGTAATCTAGAAAAAATTTTAATTGAATTTGAGATTTTCCTATCGATTGATTGATTGGACCGAAGTGCTCGGTTTCAGGTTGACATGTCGGCCTCTTGTGCAGATGCTTTGACGATGTCTGAGCATTTAATCAGAATATAATTTGTGGATGGTGACTAGCAGTGGAATCCAGGATGTGCATTTCGTCCTATTTGGGACAAATTAAATTCTAATTAAATGCCCAGACATCGTCAAAGCATCTGCACAAGAAGCCGACATGTCAACCTGAGACCGAGCACTTCGGTCCAATCAATCAATAGACCGGAAAATCTCAAATTCAGCTAAAAATTAATATGACCCGTTGCACAAGAGGTGGCTCTCGTGGCCCAAGTGGTCTAGTGGATAACGCTTTGGCGTTGGAAACTATGGGCGCTGGGTTCGAGCCTCGGTGGGAACATCATCACTCACTGAGAAATGCAGGTACATCCAGATGACGAATCCCAAATAGGACGAAATGCGCATCCTGGATTCCACTGCTAGTCACCATACACCAATTAAAAATCTAGGAAAAACCTTAAACACTGCAATACATTGGCTTACATGTTATCACAGTATAAAGTGGGACAAGGTAGGCTTATTAAAATGTATTGTGGTTAGACGGAGAGAAAGAAATTAATCACAGGATCTTTGTTCACCAAATCAACATCAAATACACACAATTGAAATAACGTAACATCTGTCCCAGAATTATGGATTATTGAAATAAAATATAACAAGGAGTTAGGCTGTATAAAAAAATGTCAGGGAGTAGTGTGAATACATTGATTGATATGATAATTAGCAATGGATTGTGATGACACTGTCACTCATCTATTAAAACACTATATCGCTGTGTCTTATATCAGATAAAGCTAACCTATTATGGAAGTTGTGTATATTAACAAATTTTCGGGCCATTTATTGTGGATTGAGTGGAATTATTGTTTCTTCAGACATAGTTAAAACATGTAGTGGGTTGATTAGAATCTATATAGTTAATGTTACTGCTAATCGAAATTGCATAAGGTAGATTTGTTATTGTGAAATGTTATACTTAATGAATTAAAACTGCCGTTCCTGCCCATTAGTGATACACAGGACTGGATTAGTTAGTCTTCCGTAATATGTGTAGTCAGCCCCCACAAGCGAACAAACAGGATGTTGAAGAATACGAGTGATAAATGCAACATACTGAAAAAAAGATGCGGTTATTACAATCTGTATTCTAGGGGATCATTCTTAACAGCTTTCGGTTATCAATAGTGGGATAGAGTTTCAGCCCGTATACAAGTAGTAATTCCGAAAAATAGGACAATTCAGATTCGGGATTCCACTTCACTTATTCAGGAAGTTGCTTCAGCCCTAACGAATGGATTGCTAACAAAATCTCACCATGGATACAAGAGGCTTGTTTATCATTCGGCAACCTAAACCATCTCTGGAACAGGCGTGATATCCGACTACCAATCAAACGGCATGTGTACTGCGCACCAGTTCTCTCTGTCTTTCTTTATGGCTGTGAGATATGGCCACTGAAAGTGAGAGATTTGAAAAGGCTAGCTGTCTGTGCTCATAAATGTTTATGTTCAAGCTCCCATGCAATTTTTTAAAATTTATTTTATTCTTTTACGTTCCAAGTGGATCACAGAGCTTCAAGCCAGAGCTTTGAAGTTTCGGTAGCAGTGGTGTTTATTTTTACTGGAGAGGGTTGCTAGCCTCATGCCCAACCTTCCCTCTTTACCAGTCTTACTACTGGCTTAGAGAGGTGGAGGAGTGTGTCGGCCGGGGGTCAAGCCCCGAACCACATACGTGGTTAGAGAGCATTCTACTTCTGTGCCAACGAAACACTGCTTCCATGCAAGATGGTGTAATATTGGTGAGTAATATTGAGGTTAGGCATCGAGTGTTAGGTAGGGAAGGAAAGTCAATCGATGTGGTTGTGAAGCTACATCTATTGAGATAGCTAGAACGTGTGTTACGCATGTCCAGCCCATCGCCTTCCCCGACAGACAATGTCAGCTGACATAGAATCAAGTTGGAGAAGAGTTAGTGGTGGTCAAATCAAAACTTGGAATCAGTCTATGAAATCTTTAACACTCGGTTTGAGCCATGCAGGGAAGTGTAGACTGCTTGTCTCATTGGGGTTTGAGGAATATCAAGAACGAATGGCTGGAGACAACTGGCGATATGACTTAAAATCGTTGTCATTGGCGCAGATGCACTCACTCTTTGTGATTTCCCATAGCCAATAAACCCTATTGTTTTTCCATATTATTGTTCTTTCTGCCTCACGCCTGTGCTTATTATCATTCTTCTGAATCCCGTTTTTCTCCATTTTGTCTTTCTTTGTGTGGTACATGGAGTGTAGTAACTTGAACTGTTGCAGTTGTGTGCAAAATCCTATGCTGAGACCAGTTAGTCTGTCAAAATATAACTACAGGTCATAAAAGATAAAGTATTGAAGTTTCAAGGAATTTAATCTGAGGTTTATCAATTCTGGTGGTCGAATATTCCACTGATAGGCTGTTACAGTCAATCCGAGTTATGTTATCGCCTAAATTTTTCACTGAATAATTAAATAGCAATATTTTTGAAAAACTCTGTCAAGAAATGGTGGTACCGTTTTCTCTATATGTTGTGACATTACTTAACTTTCAGAATCTCGACAGAATTTTTTAACTTAATGATATGCTCTTCAGCTGCGTTTCTTTGTTTGAGTAGCACAATCTACTCTCCAAAAGCTTTTAATAAATATTTCCTGGTGATTTTAGAATCAAGTAATCACACGCTGGATCAAATACTAATGTCACTGAATGACAAAGGGTTTTATGCGTAATATGCAGCATAATTCTATTCATACGCAACTGTAGTAACAGCTAAAATCCGACACTTGGACTCTGATACTATTTACGTTAAAATTCATGTGAAAACCACTGCGATTTAAAGTTAATAAAGCTAGCATATATATATATATGGTGTTTATAATCACTTGTGTAGGTGGAAGTTTATTCATTTGCTTAATGAAACTTTGATTTTTATGGCTTGTGTTGAAGAAAGTCCTCCTCAAAACAGAGATTGAAGAAATCGGATTTCACTTCAGTTAAAACGATATTATCATAAAAATGATATTTTTCTCCAGCCCACATCTAATTCTTTTTAAGTTTTGTTCAAGTCTCTTATTCATCAAGTGTATAAATAGTGTATGCGTCATTATGTTGCCCACTTGTCTACAAAACATTCTCAGCTTTAATTGGTTCGTGTTCATTTATGCCTGTATATTAAAGTGAGACGTTTCAAAAGTCTACCTGCATTTTCTACAATGAGTCATAAAAAATGATTCTATGCACACTACACAAAGGGTTTATTTACTATGTCTGTAAAGAAAAAATTCAATTCTTATGGAAATACTTTCTGATTAAGTCAGGTAGCTATACTTGGACAAAAAGTACTCAGAGAAATTCATGAGCAATATGCGAAAAATATTGGGCCTTTTATTTTATGATAATAGCTTGACTCCACACCGTGATTTTGGTACAAGTGTGGAATTTTCAGCATGTGATATCGGTAGCCCAATTTCGCAGGCCGACCATTGATATCAGCTATGCGTCCGCAGGGGATCGAACCCCGGACCATGTGCATGGTCAGTGAGCGTCCTAACCGCTGTGCCGCCGACACATAGCTATTTGGTATTATATCACAACTTAATTATTATACTTTATAAATCTTTTCATCACACCTAACTCAGATAAGGTAGACTGGACAGCTAATATATGGAACGTTGGAGACATCACCAAATATTTCTTACGAGTTGACAACGGATTGATATCAGTTAGAGAACCATTGAAAACCACCACTGGAGTACTGGACAGCTGTTTCATCCTAGTTTGGGTATCACCGGCAGTACGCACCCACCAACGGGGTTCAAACCCACGACCTTCCGGTTACAAGGCATGCTGGCTCGTATACCATTCAGCCACTGGGAACAAATTCAGTGGCCAGTACGTGAATTCTAACTTCTACCAATTCGTGATTTAGCGTGACCATCAACCGATGTCATCAGTGGGACATCCATCCTCACACTTGACTGGATGGACCTCACAGTTCACGACTTCTCACTAGATCTCCAGGAAACTCGGTCCTGTAGCAAGTCAATAACGAGCATCACATTGATTTTCAGTAGTTGGCTTGCAAAGATTAGATTTGTTTTTACGAGTTTGACCACGGATTTATATCACGGATTGGTGCGTACTGCCGATGATTCCCGAACCAGGATGAAACAGCTGTCCAGTACTCTAGTGCTGGTTTTCAATGGTTCTCTAACTGATATCAATCCGTGGTCAAACTCGTTAAAACAAATTTAATCCTTACAAACCAACTATTGAAAATATTTCTTAGTTATGCGGCTACATAATTCGATTGATTTATAGAGTAAATCGAAAGTGCAGAAGGCAGGGACATGTGTTATTAGTTAATAATTGGGTAACTTTTTCTCATTAAATTAAAAATGGAAGTACTTCTGAATGATAACCGATTTACACTAGTACTATGTTTGGTGAGAATGATAGCTCAAATTAATCGTCCCAACAAAAACTTCGCTAGTAAACTGAAAGTGATTGCAGGATGATATCCAGTATAGTTATTTAGCTTTAAATGCGTTACTCTAGACGGCTCTATGATCACTTTTGCAGTATCCTCACCAAAATAAATAACAGAACACTGTTACTCACTGTGGTACATAGATGCGAGTTGAGTGATCGATATATGTAGCTCCACAAGAACAGGTGAACCAATATATTCACATAAAAGTGAGCAGATGAGAGATCTTGTCCTTTAGGCATCAGTAGGCTAGTTGACCACCTGAGAACACTACTCTCAGCGTTGCTGCAAAGATTGTCCTTGTAAAATATGTTGAAATTTTTCTCTTGGGGATATCACAAGTTAGGCCACTGTTAAAATCAGTGTTCATGTACAGCTTTCTTTTGGGCACGACCGCTGTTAGTATAATAATATTAAGCATTTAAACAGCGGTCTTACGATGACTAAAATTTGGGAAACTGAGCATTGACAATGAAACGCTAAAACTAGCATAATCACTATCGCTGTTTAATGTGCTTTAAGTCATAATATAACTCAGTATTGAGGCATTTAGCGAATATGCGGCTTAACATATAAGTTCAGACAAAACTGTTCCAGTCTGCAACCATCTCTGTCCCTTGCTAAAAATACAGTATAAACCTACATACCACCTAACTGAACTAGGTAGTGGGTGGAATTCGAAGATGAACTTGTTTAATGATCCAGGATGCCTACAGCTAAAAGCATCAGGCATCCTAGGATTGAAATACGTGGGAGATATTAATCATGAGATTGTAAAACAACACGTGAGAAGGGCCTCCTAAAGGACTTTTAATAAGGATAGATTATGCTTTTTGTTCACCAGCCTACCAAAACATGGTTCACGAAATAAAGACAAACCGGTTGATTTCTCCCTTTCTAACGTGTATTTATCAGTTTAACTGCTCCTGCAGAGCGAGTTACATTAGACGTAAAGTTATGTAAGTTCATCGTAGAATTTCTGAACAATAGCCATCTTGGTTATCTGAATGACCAAATATAGCAATAAGCAACCGAAAATTAGTTGATTTCGTCGACGTAAAACATCAAATCGACATTAACAAAGCTTATAAAATTATGTATCGTATGCTCTACGTATACAGTATAGTTAAACGAATCATCTTCATAGCCAACATCTACTTAATCACTCTGTGTATCAAAAATATAATCACCAACATAAAATTCGTAGAAAAAAAAGGGGACAAGAATTCTAGACAAAAATCCAATAAATATTATCATGTTTGATATAAAATGCCAAAAGAAAAAAAGACAAGTTCGCTCATAATCTTATCAATACAGCTGCCTTCTCATTATTGATTTTTCTCATATAGAAGCATGATTTTTATCCCTGAATTGTTTCACTTTATGAGAGGCTAAGTAGAGGAAATTTATTCTGTCTTTTAGTCATTTTGAATGTCTCTCTAATGTCCCATATCGTTCTCAATATTAAAAATAATCAATAAAGTTGCTATTTTCATTAATTCTGTTAATTAATAACAGCGCTAAACTAATGAAACTAGTAAACATGTTTTGGATTTCTACTAATGAACAAGTTTTGAAAAATTCCCATAAGATCACAGATTCTGGGGGGGGGGTACTTACTTCAGGTCTTAGTTTTAGACTCAAACAGAAACAAACTAAAAAACGACGGGAAGAGATGAATTTAACAGACAACTTGAAGAGAAAGGTGCAACAATCTTACAAAACCACCTTTCCTTCTTACTTTTGAACGAACTAAACTGTAGGGAGTTAGAGTGGTTTTCTCACTAGTAATTCTTATGATTCTGTTTACACTAAATAATGTTGTGATTCAACAACCCATAGTTTATTTAAAGCGATTCATCTGTCCACAGTATGAAGGATAGACGAGATGAATAAATTATATATATATATATATATATATATATGCCTCGTAAATCTGTGATGTCCTGTTACACATCTTTATTTTTTACAAATAGCTTTGGAACAAATTGTTATATTGATAAAACTATCAATGCGACCTGATAGTTTACGACTCTTTTAGGCTAATGATCTTCTTAATATATGTGTAAAACTTGGGCACTGTGGTAGTAAGTAATTCCTTATTAGTTTGTTTATTAACAAGGCAGGAATAAGAATGGCATTCAAACCCACAAACTCAATTAGAAACAAGCCTTGTCGGTTAAAGGATCAATCCTGTGGAGCCTTTAAAACAAAACAATTTAGTTTATCTAATACCCTGCTGCAATGATTATCAGGTTAAATACATAGGTCAAAGTAGTAGAACAGTGACAGTCAGACTAGCTGAACATAAAAACTTAGCAAAATCTAGATTGGTTGACCCGAATAAGATAAGAAATCTAGAGAATAGTTCAGCTACAGCACTCACTACATGCAGTTACACAACCATACAATAGGATGGGATAAGAAGACAGTTTTAAAATCTAATGTCACAGGGTATAGGGAGAGATTAGTAACAGAAGCTTTGTTTATCGAATCAACTGCAAATACATGTAATAGAAATGATTCAACATCTGTCCAGTTGGACATCCGGAATTCTACTACCCCTACGATGAAGAATAGGAGGGAACAAAGAAAACTATAAAACTCAAGTTTCAAAGTCGTGTGATTATAATTAATGAAATGATTATGAACAATAAATTTTGTTCGAAACGTCATCCAGTAAATAATACTGTTTCACTGTGATATATCTAATCAACAAACTAATGTACTCCTTACCTAGTAGATTTATGAGCCTACTGTTCTAGTCACTATTCGCAACTACAATCACCACGACACGATACCACAGACATGTGACGCAAGGAAGAAGTGAACAAAAACAAACTGTTGAAATGACAACTTTCACTGTCTCGAATCAACATCGAGAAAGTTTGACACCAGTTCCTTATATATAGGCTTTAGATGACGCTGATAGGCAATAGTTCCATTGATAATTTAAAACAATTAACCGATGAGGTAGGGGGAATACAAACACCGTCGCACCGTAAAAATAAAAGTAGTAGAATAGGGCTTTTCTGGAAAAATCTAGGGGTATATAACAATATTGAGGACAATACTCAGGACACAATTGTGATCAGCTCTGGCAATAAGGGGATGTAGATTATCAGGAGTATAAATTAAATTGAATTTATAGGGAATCCACTGACTGCACTGTATTGCATGATTTCGAATCCCTGATAGAAAACGAGTTTCCTTGCAGCTGGAGGTATGTCCTGATAATTAGTTCCATGAAACAGCAAACCATGGTTTAGATATTCCTTCTAATTAATTGTCTGCAAATAATAAGATAATTAATTATCTCCAACATTATTTCTCTTTACAGCTTCGACCATGGATTGACATCAGTTGGGGAACCAAATCCTTGCAAACCAACAGTCAAGAATTTGGCCTGATACTCACTAGTGACTGGCTCTAAACAAGAGGTTGTCTGGAGTTTTAGTGAGAAACCATGGCCTGTAGGGTCCTTCAAGTCAAGTAAAAAGACAGTTATTCTCCAATGACATCGGCTAGCGATTGCGCTGTATGTTACGAATAACAGAAGTTGGAATTTATTGGCTATTGGATCGGGTCCCAATGGCTGAATGATCTACGAAACTACCTTGTGACTGGAAGATCCTAGATTCTAACCCCGGTGAGTGCGTACTGATGAAGCGGCCCAAAACTACAACGAAACAACTGTCCAGTACACCTTCATTTTCCACTAATTCTCTAAATGATGTCAACTATTATTTATTTATTATTATTTTTTTATCATAGCTTGACTCCACACCGTATTTTTGATACAAGTATGGAATTTTCAGCATGTGATATCGGTAGCCCAAATTTTGCAGGCCGACCATTAATACTCGGTGTGCGTCGACCGGTAATCGAACCCCGGACCATGGGCATGGTCGGTGAGCATCGTAACCGCTTTTCCACCGACGCACTAGTCATCAAACCTGTAATCAATCAAATCCCTGCAAACCATTACATGAAAATTTTACCTTTTTGACCGAACTATTATCAAACATTCCCCGTCTAACACTTTTTTATTCCTATACAACCTCTTTATCCCCAATTTTTGAAGGATTATTCTGTACGAGAAAAACTATGAAAACAATTTGACTTATTACTCTGTATGCAGCTGGGGAGAATGTAATAAACAATCCACTAATTTAATTGCATCTTCTGTAAATATTCGTCTTTATTAAACTTAGAGGTACATTTTTAAAATTCGTATTTGTAAACTGTCCTAGACGATCATCTTTTTCCTAAATCATATATTTGGAAAGTCATGAATAATAAATTTTTCGAGATGATAGGATTTGTTGGGATTTGGATAAATTTCAACTGTTTGATTTCATCATGGACTAACATCAATTAGAGAGGTCACCTGGAACCAGAGGGCACTGGAGAGCTGTTTTATCCTTGTCTGGGACTCTCCAGTAATGCTTAGTCGTGATCCCTCCCGGGATCGAACCCGCGACCTTTAGGTAACAAAGCCTAGCTCGTTCACTATTCAGCCGTTTGTCCTAGAATTCAATGACCTCTGAATTCTAACTTTGTCAACTCGTGACGTAGCGATGTCCTCACCACTGCCTTGTATGAGCGTCCACTTCATCTCGACATTGTGGACCCCACTGGTCACAACTTCCCTCTACAGGTTCAGGACATCTTTGCAGTAGCCTTTAGTGAGCTGGAGACTGATTTTTAGATTATAAGATCTGTCGTGATTAGTATAACTTCAGTTGTCTACTGCTTCCTGCTTTTCAATGACCTCTCTAACCCAAGTTGGTTCCTGACAACATCTAACAATTGAAATATTTTGAGGCCACGGAATCTCGTTTATCTCTATACGATTTACTTATGTCCGCAATAAAACTTGATCATTAGGACTAATTAGAAGACATATCCTTAATCCGGAGAACTGAAAAAGCTTCCCATTTAGCTTATTGAGAGACCAATGGAGAGCCACAACAAACCCTCTTATTAAAATGAGTTTACGATTTACTTAACTTCATATTAATGAGCGAGGAAGTATCTAACTTTTAAGTCAGTGTCTCGTCAAAGTCTTATGCATATTGACATGAAGTTCGGTGAAACGCTACAAAGAAATTATACAAGACAAAGAGCATAGTTTGGTGTAATTAGAATATGTCTGGTGCATGGTTTTGATAAACTATATTTCAGTGGAGAGCTGTTACTGAGAAACACATTGAAAAAATTGCCAGCCAATGTCATCGGTGAATAAACGTCTTCTTACCTGATTTCGTGGACCCCACTAATACCACTTCCTCAATAGAGCTTCAGATAACCTCCTGTAGTGAACCATTCGCTAGTGAACATCAGAGTGATTATCAGGTTTTGGTTTGCAGGGACTAGATTGGTCACAGATTTGACCACAGGCTGATATCAGTCAGAGGACCACTGGAAACCCAGGGAGTATTGGGGAGTTGTCTTGTACTAGCTTTGGATTTTTCATCAGCATCCACCCAACAAACCTTGTAACCGACAGGTTCCGAGTCCGGATTGCAGTGTGTGCATACTTACGAAAAGTCCTCAAACGCGGTGAAACTGCTGTCCAGTACTCCCCGGCTTTCCAGTGGTTCTCCAACTGATTCCAGTTCATGATTAAATCTGTAACTAATCAAATACCTGGAAATCAGCATTTGAAAGGTGAAGAAAAATTATTGTATTTGTTGTTTTCTATGTAAGAATTTTTCAATTTATCATCTAAATGATGAAGCACTTTCGAGAAGCTTCATTTACTCCCTGTACTTTATATGATCATGTTTCATGTGATTCTGAAGTTAGTTTTCACTTCTTCCACAGTAGTTTAGCTTTTCTTCTTCATGCATTCCTTTCTTATTCCATTATGTTCATATGTTGGTATTTGATTAATTTCAGGGTGAATTTCTTCACTAAATTTATTCTGTTCCTTTACGTCGTTGTTTTTCCCCATCCAAATATTTATTCTCTAAGAAAATTGAACCAGGTGGGTATCACTGTGCAGAAAACTCTTGTTTCCAAAGTTTCAAGCATGAAATTACTTCATCACTGAGATAGAAGTACAAGCATAGTAACTAAACAATCACTAGAATGAACTGTTTGATTTGTGAAGGTCAAACGACAAACAAATGCAAATGAGTCATCTAAAGATTATGTCATAGAATCAAACTGAAAACCATTCCAACCACTGAGTCACTGGTCTTCACAACCATGATATTGTCTGAGTTGTATGTTTGCCTACTTTGAATAGACACCGAATTGATTAAATTGACAAGGAACTTTCTCGTCACATACACACGCACACACACACACTGAAGAATGACATAACTGATTGTCGTAATGACTTCTATGTTTCATCGGTCTGGTCAGATGAATCATGTGATTTTAAAGTGGGTGGCAAAAGTCAAATGAGGTCATTTGTATGGGACAATTTTACTGCCTGTTTACTGATGACTTTAGAATTATTGGTGAAATTTCTAGTGGAGAAATGAAATAAATTAAGTCCTCATTGGAGCTAGGAGTGTTTTTCCTTGTTGGTCCGGTACATTTCAGTGATACACACTGTCTACTAGTGATGGGAATAACTTCTCGATTCAGAATTGAATTGAATATATAGTCTCCTAATTTTCTCCATTATGGATAAGATTTTATTTTGATAAATCATACAGTGTTGTACAGTAATATTAACTGATGACGATTCGAGCATAAACTATTGCTCATAACCATATCAACCTCGCCTAGATTACTAGGTCACTAGTATTCTAGCCGGTCCCAAGCCCGGATAAAGAGGGAGGGTTGGGGCGTAGTGCTACCAACTCCACCCCCAAAACTTAACCAAATTGCTACTAAAACTTCAACGCACAAATATATTCAAAATTCTAAAATTACAAATAGTGACCTTATTTCTCGCTGGAATCGGGGAAGTGAAATGACGCGGGCTGGTGAAAGCCTTCGGGAAGCCAGTCAGCCGATGTGCCTTCTCTCGATGAAAGCAAAAATAAGGATGGGGACGTGGAATATTCGTACAGTGAACGAAACTGGAAAGGCTGCTCAGGTAGCCGCAGAAATGAGGAGATATAAAATAGAAGTGTTGGGAATCTGCGAGAGCAGATGGAACGGATTTGGAAGGTGCCAACTACCAACTGGAGAGACAATAATCTACTCCGGTCACCCAGAAGACGATCATGAGCACACCGAGGGAGTAGCCATCATGATGTCACCAACAGCGGCTAAAGCTCTCATGCAGTGGGAACCAATCTCCTCCAGGATAATGACAGCCAGGTTCAACTCAAAAGGAAAAAAGGTTACAATCATTCAATGCTACGCACCTACAAACGTCTCAGAACATGAGAAGAAGGAGGATTTCTACAGTCAACTACAAACAGTAATGGACAACGTCCCAAAGAGTGATATCAAAATCCTGATGGGTGACATGAATGCGAAACTGGAAGGAGACAATACAGGAAGAGAACTCACCATGGGTCGTGAGGCCCTCGGTGAAATGAACGAAAATGGTGAACTCTTCTCAGACTTCTGCGCCTTCAATGATTTGGTGATTGGTGGCAGTGTGTTCAAACACAGGGATATACACAAGGCGACATGGATTTCACCAGATGGACACACCAAAAATCAGGTAGACTTCATTTCAATCTCAAGGAAGTGGAGACGGAGCCTACTGGACACAAGATCGAGGAGAGGAGCAGATGTGGGTTCAGACCACTATCTGGTACAAGGGACTTTCAAGGTGAAGCTGAAAGCCTCGAGGATACCTGGGGATAGGCAACAATGCAAGTTCAACACGCAAAAACTGAAAGACACAACCACAAAGGACACTTTCACTGCAACTGTCAGAGCAAAGCAGGAAACAATACGTGGCACCACTGAGGAATCATCCGTGGAAGACCATTGGAACTCTCTGAAGGTAATTTTCAACGAAACGTGTTCAACGGTTTTAGGAAGAAAGAAGAAACAAGACAAGGAATGGCTCTCAACAGACACTTGGAAGCTAATAGAGGAGAGGAGAATGGTGAAAGAGAAAATGATTCAATGCAAAGATGGAGAAGAGGAAGAGACGCTGAACTCAACTTACACAGCACTGGACAAAGAAGTGAAGAAGAGTGCCAGGAAGGACAAAAGACTATTCTACGACAACCTGGCTACTGAAGCTGAGAAGGCAGCAGGCAAAAGGGACCTGAGGACACTATATCAGATAACCAAGTCTCTATCCGGGAAGAGATCAACACAAGTGAAACCTATAAAAGACAACCAAGGGAACCCAATTACCAAAGAAGAAAGACAGATTAAACAATGGGCGGACCACTTCAAAGGACTCTTGAACCGACCACCACCTATAACCCGTCCAGAAATACCAACAACAGCACGTACACAACTGCAAGTGGACACCAATCCTCCAACGAAAGCTGAAGTCCTGAATGCAACCAAGCTTCTGAAAGGTGGAAAAACAGCTGGACCAGATGGAATACCCCCGGAAGCAGCGAAAGCGGACCCAGAAACGACAGCAGGTATGCTGACCCCATTACTGCGAAAGATCTGGAAGGAGGGAAAGGTGCCTACTGACTGGAGAAAAGGCTACCTCGTGAAAATACCAAAGAAGGGCGACCTAGGACTCTGCAAGAACTGGCGAGGAATCATGCTCCTGTCGACGCCAAGTAAAATCCTGAGTCGCATCATCCTGGAGAGAATTAAGGACGCACTGGATACAGAACTCAGACCAGAACAAGCTGGATTCAGTAAAGGCAAATCATGTTCTGACCAAATTGCAACTCTACGCATCATCATCGAACAAAGCATGGAATGGCAATCAAATCTCCACCTCAACTTCATAGACTTTGAGAAGGCCTTCGACAGCGTTGACCGCGAAGTAATTTGGAAACTACTCGAGTACTACGGCGTACCCCAAATATTCATCAACCTTATTCAACAACTGTACGACAACGGCACATATCAAGTGATCCACAACGGAAAACTCAGCGAAGCGTTTGGAGTAAACACAGGAGTCAGACAAGGCTGCTAGCCTATTATCACCAATGATATTCCTAATTGTGGTGGACTGGATTATGCGTCAGACAGTGGGAAACGAGAAGACAGGGATATCCTGGACCGACGTGAAGAACCTAGAAGACCTGGATTTCACGCGTGGATGATTTATGTTTGATGTCACACAAAATCGAAGACTTACAAGCGAAAACCGACAAACTGGTCGAAGAAGCAGCAAAGACAGGACTCCAGGTGAACATAGACAAGACGGAGGTTATGAAAATAACCAACCAAAACCAACAACAACAACAGCAGCAACATCCAACGCCAATCACTATCAACGGCAGGGATTTGAAAGAGGTTACTTCTTTCACTTATCTAGGGAGCACTGTCTCAACTACAGAGTGGAACGGACGACAATGTCAAATCGAGAATCGGGAAGGCGAGAAACACATTCATCAACCTGAAACCAATCTGGAAATCTTCGTCAATCAACTCAGCATCAACAACAAAATTCGGATTTTCAATACAAACGTCAAGTCAGTCAGTTCTTCTATACGGATCAGAAACTTGGCGGGTCACAAAGAATATTTTCAACAGGTTGCAGACCTTTATCAACAGCTGTCTTTGTTCCATACTGAAGATTAGATGGCCGGAAAGAATCACAAACAAGAAACTATGGGAACAAACAAAACAAGAACCAATCGGTCAACAAATATGCAGGAGAAAGTGGAGGTGGATTGGACACTCGCTGAGGAGACCGCTGGGTGCCATCGCGCATCAGGCTCTCGAGTGGAACCCGAAAGGGAAGCGGCGAGTGGGACGTCCAAGGGTGACATGGAGAAGATCGTGTGATGAGGAACTGAAACAGTATGGACTAACATGGATGCAAGTGAAAAGTACAGCACAAAACAGAAGCAAGTGGAGACGTGCAGTTGAAGCCCTATGTTCCACTAGGAACCCAAGGGAACAATAATAATAATACAATGCATAACCATATCAAGTTCTTTCAGGGTTAATGCACATTGTGCTCGAACCTCTTCTGCTGTTGTCTTATCTATTGAACCTAGTGCGACTTCTATGTTAGGAATGACATCCTCTGGTTTTAATTTATTAACTGTTGCGTTGAAATTTAGTCCTTTCTCAAGTACTTTTATCTCAGTAGAGCTTAGTTCCCTTGATGAGAGGTTGATCACCCACTTTGTTCTGTCGATAGAGGATGAAGCGTGGACATCAATTTCATTTGCTGTGTTCTTTTCTTCAATTAGTTTGTTGAATTTTTTGATTTGTGTGATTTTTGATTTTCTTAATGCTGATTCTCTAGCTTTTTCGGATGTTTCAACAACAATTCCATAATCTTTGTCATTGACCATACATTTGAGTTTGTGTTTGAGTATTTTGATTTCATTTCGTATATTATTTAGTTTCACAGTAATTCAATGTAGTTCTTCTCTTAGACATAATCTACCGATATGTTCAGCTGTTGATAATATGATATGATATGATTATGAGCAATAGTTTATGCTCGAAACGTGGTGATCAGTTAATATTACTGTACAACACTGTGTGATTTATCAAAATAAAATCTTATCCATAATGGAGTTATGCTCTACCACAGTGCCAAAGTTTTATACTTATATCTCCTAATTTTATTGAATAACGGCCATTCGACTGTAAGCTAAAGCATACGAATCAGTTATAATGATTAATAAGATCCATATACAAAAAGCCTACATGGAATGGACAATTCATCAACTTCCAAAGCTTCGTGCCCCTAAGCAGAAAGAGGAACCTGATATACGCTCTTTCCTCGAGAATTCGGAAGATATGCAGCGAGGAAGTGATCGGAGAAGAACTGCGTAATCTCCGAAAAACCTTGATGGAAAACGGCTTCCCGCCCAGGTTCATAGACAGAAATCTCAAATCTAAGACTAAGACTTCAGAACAAGTCCGATCCGTTCCAAAGAAAACACTTCTGCTTAATCTAGAATTCAAAGGTGATATTGAAGCAGAAATCCCTCACAAACGCCTCTGCAAATCTCTAAGGAAAACATACTTCGCCGCGAGCCTACGACTGACGTTTTCTTGCAAGAAACTGTTCAGCCAGAACGTGAAAGACAAGCCGTCGCATTGGGCCACCTCAACGTGCATATACCAGTTTACTTGCTCTTGTGGAGCTGAGTACATCGGCCGTACCATGCGCCGACTTGAAAAACGCGCTCGCGAAAACTACCCAGCCTGGCTATTAAAAGGAGACCGAAAACGTGTATACAGTTCAGTGACAGAACATCTGGTCAACTCAGGACATTCAGCGCCTTTCGAAAAATCCTTCAAAGTGATATACAAAATTCAATCAAACCTATCAAAGGGAATCAAATCAAGACATCTGGGCATAGCTGAGGCGCTAGCTATCCAAAAGCTCAAACCCACACTTTGTATCCAAAAGAATTACGTCCAACCCCTCTCCCTACCATGGCCATCATAAACAGGTAAATTTCTTTTTAGTAATGACCATCCCATCGCCTTTCTTATCTAAACTTCCTGTTTATTCATGTTATTTTAAGTTTTCTTAAACCCTGTTTACACTACCATATTTTCATACCCACTCTTCCTGTTTATTTTGTCATTTTACTATTTCTACATATTTAATCCCTGATTGCATAAACAATTATTCATCATATTAGTTTTTTATCCAAACATCCTGTATATTTTGTTATTTCTACATTTCTAACCCCCAATTGCACAATGTCAATCTTCTTAGTTATTACAATGCTACTTTGTTCGAGTTTTATCCGTCCCCCTGTTTATTATGGCATTCTAACTCCTAATTGTAATTTTTATTAATTTGACCCTTAACCGGAAATTATTCTGGAACTTTCCCATCCATTTGATATAAATACACGAATTTACAGCCTAGTTGACGGTGACTTCATCGAAAAGAAAATTTTCTTCGCTGCAATTGTCTTTTTATTAATGATTAATAAGGCAAATAATGAGACTGTCGATGGATCCACTTATTTTGTGGGTGGGTTTGTTTACAGCAGATACTCTGAAAGGCTACACCGTCAAAAATGGCAACTGATTTCACAAAATAAACAAATCATTCGTCATTTAGTATTCACTGTCTGGCTGATTAGTGCTTAAAGTCGAAAAAAAACCTGATCTGGAGCTGAATACTATACCCCAATGTACTTTTACATTGATTAGTCTTGAACTCTTCATATAATATTAATATAATTTATCAACTGGCTAAATACTATTTTAAGAATGAATAACAAATTGACAAAGACAGTCAAAACATTTTATAATACAGCTTTAAATTTGTTTGTATAATTCATTATTTACTAGATAAAAACATACTGTTTATAATTATAGTGATCTAGTTGTAACATGCTAGACGCTTGCGATTTACAACCATCCTAGGTTGAAGTGATGATTTGATATCTCATCTAACTGTAACAGTTGTCCACTTACTCCCACTGTTTTATTATATTAAGCATCAGACCAATGAAAACAACCGTTATTAATTCACCCTTCCTAGACAGTCATGATTCGACCCACTGATTTACTGTAAGTGGTTGACAATTAAGGCTAAAATGAAAAAAAAACCTGAGTCATAGTGAAGCCCATACTGCTGGACTTTACTTTATTTGTCATGCACTTTGTGGAATGAACTACAAGGCCCATCTTACTTTTAGACAAAGGATCAGTCTTCAAAACCAAGACTATTTCATTTCATGGAGGATTTCATCATAAGCTGACATCAGTTAGAGAACCACTGGGAAACATACAAGGAGTACTGGACATCTGTTTTGTCCTAGTTTGGGACTCTTCATCAGTACGCACCCACCGGGGTTCTAACCCATGACCTTCTGTTTACAAGGCCAGTGAGCTCGTAGACCATTGAGCCACTGGCACCCGATCCAATGGTCCTTGGATTCTAACTTCTGACAATTCACGATGTAGCGCGACCATTTCGCAATGTCTTCTTCGATGAGTTACTAACTCATCTTCAACTTGCTTTACTCTATTAGTCACGGCTTCCCACTAGAACCCCAGGTTAATTGCCTGAATAGGACTAGTCGCTAGTGAGCATCAGATTAATTTTCAAGTATTGGTTTTGTAGGGATTTTGTTTGATTGCATGGAGGATTTCACCATGAGCTGATGAAGAGCCCCAAACTAGGACGAAACAGCTGTCCAGTACTCATTGCAGGTTTTCCAGTGGTTCTCTAACTGATGTCAGCTCATGATGAAAAACTCCATGCAATCAAACAAAATCCCTACAAAACCAATACTTGAAGACTATTTCACTTAGTTTAATTAACAATCAGCAGGTATGGACATCTATAATCAGAATAAGCAAGTATTTGTGTCATTTGGGCTAGAATTCGAATGTACGGATGATGAAGAACTTTTAATGATTGAAGCGATGTTACTGCTTGACCGGCAGTTGGTTCATTTGGCTTAGTTGGTAAGAGAAATGGCTCTTTAGAGGGATGCAGACTTTCATGCACCACAAGTTTCTGTTTCACCGTCAATCATCATATCCTTCCTTCACTTGATGACGTTGGTCTTTGCGTTGGCTAATTTATGTAATCCTGCGTTAACACGAAAATAGGGACAATATGAGATAAGACTTGTGTTGTATTGTGCCTCCCGACAGAAATTTTTAGTAAAATGCGTAAGGCTTATTCGCAGATGAGAAGGCTACTTTACCTAAGGGCCTCTTATACATTAATAGCGTAACCAATATTCATCGGCCCCTTACACCACTTATAATGGAGTCATTACGAAACCCAACCACCAGTGAAACACACATCATAATAATAACTTTATTAAAAGAAAAAGATTTTTAAGAAAAACAACTTACCCTTATCCCACCATTTCGTGTATTACAAATAGAACAAGCGAGAAAATTAGAGTTTAGTAAATTTAACAGGCTTTCTTGATTATCACATGGATTAGAAGCAGTTTTTGATACAGTGGAACTATGATTTATAGTATCTGATTTTGTTGTTGGTGTAGTTATTGTCGGTGATGCTGAGGCAATCTCCAGTGATGGTGTCCCATCCATCGCTTCTATATCAGAAGAATTAGTACTGGTCTCATGATCAGAGCCTATATCATTGGCATCGTCAGGTGTTGAAATCTCCCTTGAATTCAGCATATTTAAAGTCTTTAACAACAACAACAGCAACCACAATGATAGCGGTGATGATTATATTATAAATTCTAAGTGACACGTTATGCTAACCATAATAATATTAATAGTGATAATAATAATAAAACAGATACCATGGTGATTGTTATTATTATTATTGTTTTGTTATGAAATTAAAATGTGAAGTGGTTAAGAAGAAGCTTCCTTATTGGTTTTATCAGTTTTTATCAGTGTTTTCTACTGTGTTGGCACTTATGCTGGTGGTCAAAATAAGAAAGCTATCTTTTTACGATTATTACCTAAATAGTTATATCACATAAAGTGATGTACACAGAGGCAGACATATTGATTAAATTAAGGCTATATGAGACCAGATATCAGATAGGAGACAGAGAGATAGGGAGAGATAAAGACTGCAAGAGGACCTTTTTGGTGGATCGTCATCAAGGTCACCTAGCCTCAGTCTATCTTACGCCATATAATTATGTAATATTATTATTCCTTTGCGTTTCGAGTAGAGCATAGGGCTTGAATAGTACAAATCAGTTTTGTTCTGCTGTCTGCAGTCCTCTTTAGCTAACCCCATGATTTCCATAGTCTCCCATCTCCTCCTCATACAATCTCCTCCGTGTCATACTTTCATTGAAAACTTCCATTCACGTTCCACTAGGGCCATGAAATGGCGCGTGTTACCACCCGATGGTCTTCTCGGCGTGTGCCTGATCCACCTCCATTTCCTTCGTCTTATTTCTAGTGAAATAGGCTCTTGGTTGATTCTTTTCCATAATTTCCTGCTGCTAATTCTTTCTGGTCATTTGGTCTTCAATATGCAGCCAAGATAGCTGTTGATAAAAGCTTTTTTAGCCTGTGTCAAAATGCTCTTTGTGACTCAGCAATTTTCTGACCCATATAGAAGAATTGACTGAGTTAACCTTTGTGTTGGAAACCCAGATTTTGTCGTTTATAAATAGAGTACAAAAGATTTGCTAACTGATTCCGGAGAGATAAAAGCCTGTCTTGTCTTTCTGATCTTGGATAGCTTTGACATTCTCATCCGTACTGTCGCCTCTAGTCGAAATGATGATGCCTAGATAAATGAAGGAAGTGACTTCTTTAAAATCTATACCATTGCTATTGATTGGTGGTTGGTTGGTTATCTTCATCACCTCCGTCTTCCATATGTCCACTTGCCTAGTTTACTAATTCGCTAATTTTCTAACCGGTGTTCAAATCGGATAAAGAAGAAAGATTTGGTATGGGGCTAGCCACCCTACACCGAAAAATCAATCCAGGCGTTACTGAAACTCATATATTTAATCAAATATTAACAGAATGAATGTATGGTCAAAAGTTGTCTGTGGATAATTAACGTAAGAGTTGTATTTAGTCACTTTGATGGAATATATTTTCATATGACCTAGCGCGAATAACTGTAGTGCGATTAGGCACACCACCCTAGGCAATAGGCAGAATTTAGAATTCATGTGCTAGCGATTGAATCGAGTCCCAGCGACTTAATGGTCTACGAGCCATTTCGCATTGTAACCAGAAGGTTCTGGGTTCCAACTCCGGTGGGTGCGTACTGCCAAAGAGTCCCAAACTAGGGTAAAACAGCTGCCCAGTACTCCCTGCAGGTTTTCCAATGGTTTTCTAACTGATGTCAGCTCATGATGAAATCCTCCGACCAAACAAACACATTCCCTACAAAAACAATCCTATAAAACAGTAATTATCTATGAATATAACAGCTAAATGTAAGATAATTAACTTTGCTGCAAATTTGTTAAATATTTAAAAAAAATAAAATATATGTGAAATGTCTTCTGTTGAAAGCTAAATAATTCATCTTTTGGATGGGTAATATGTCACAAATTTTAATTTAAACAGAGTAAAACAAAATGCCATTCCACAAAATATAAACACTATTAACCTTTGGATTTCGATGGATTTCAAGGGATATTTGATTAGTAGTTGCTGATATTTGATAGCCAGGTCTACTGACGTCATCGCATATAATAAAATTACTCTCACTCACATTTGTTTTCGTTGCTTTGTGCATCCTGAATACAACTCATTCATTAAATTATTGATCTCGTTGTTTGTATTAGATGGTTGGGGGCAATCGACAGAAAGCCTTGGACCTAGGTTTCGTTCTAGTTGGCACTCACCAGCAAGGCGTATCTGCATAGCGCCAACTAGTACGAAACCCAGGTCCAAGGCTTCCTGACGATTTCCTCTAGCCATCTAATACCAATAATTCACAGTACACCATGATGGCGAGTCACCTAGTGGCATGTTGGCCACATTGCAAGCTTGACTGATAGAATTCAGTCTGCACCGAAGATAGGAATAGACACATTACACTAGTTACTGACTAGTGTCCAATCAAAAATATTTATCTCATTGTTATGTAAGACTAACACCCTTATTCAACTCTTGTTGTGTATTGATTAGTATTAACATAATATGACTCTTAGAACTGATCACTTTAATTACTCTCATCGTTTGTAAGAAGAAAAATGCTTATAAATGTGACTGTAATACAGCTAAAGAAAATGAATTCGCCGAAAAGAGTCTCTTCGCTGCACTACTTGTTTCTGTGTTGTTGTCTTTTTTCATTGATGCCTAGATGAGGAATATTCATGAATTCATTTAATGTCACTATAAGTATTAACAGTGGTTGATACGTATGTAATCTAGGGGATGTTTCAAGGTCATCTGCGTGATCTATATTTAGCGCATGATTGGCTGATGTAAAGACACCAAACTGTGCTTTTTCTGTTTTAACTGCGTTTTTACAGGAATTATGAGATCAGCGCTCTTGTGTGGCCATGAGATAGCAGGCATAAATAAAAATTACATGTTGTAATTTTTTATGAATTAAAAAGCCTAGCTAAGATTATCTAATGCATGAAGTCAGGTTCATTCTTTGTTTCCTACAGTTAACATTATGCAATATGGAGGGGGGCGGGAGCAGAAGTAACCGGTGTATGTAAATACCGTGACTGAACGCTTGCAAAATAATTCCTATAATTTAATTGAATTTTACATTTTCCCGTCGATTGATTGGACTGAAGTGCTTGGTCTCAGGCTGACATGCCAGCTTCTTGTGCAGATGCTTCGACGATGTCTGGGCATTTAATTAGTATTTCATTTGTGGATGGTGACTAGCAGTGGACCGTTGCACAAAAGGTGGCTCTCGTGGCCCAAACGGTCTAGTGGATAACGCTTTGGCGTTTGAAACTATGGGCACTGGGTTTGAGCCTCGGTGGGAACATCATCACTTCCTGAGAAATGCTGGTACATCCAACTGACGAGTCCCAAATGGGACGAAATGCACATCCTGGATTCCACTGCTAGTTACCATCCACCAGTTAAATACTAATTTCTATAACATTTAAGTTTTTATATTGTTTGTGACACTAAAGCTGCGCAAAAAAGTACACACAATTTCTCTGAGTATAAATAAGGTGTAAATAGCCAAGAGAAAACTACTACTTCACTATGTGCTTTTTTACTGTCCTAATTTAATGGGACAAACATATTAGGTATTCAAGTTTTGAATTCCAGGGATGTGATTGGTTTTAGGATTTCATCATAAGTTAACATCGGTTAGAAAACCATTGGAAAACCTGTAGGGAGTTCTAGACAGCTGTTTCGTTCCGGTCCGGGACTGTTCATCAGTGCACACGCATCGAGATTCGAACCCAGGACTTTCTGGTCACAAGGCAAGATCGTAGGCCATTAAGCCACTAGGAACCAATCCAGTAGTGAGCCCATGAATTCCAACCTCTGTCAATTCACCATATAGCGCGACCACTAGGCAATGTCATCGGTGACAAGTATTTGTCCTCACACCCAACCTGCTGCACCCCACTGGTCACAACTTAGAAAGACTAGTGTTTCAGGGATAGACAGATATTCCTAAAGTTATGAAAATTTGAATTCTTTTTGTAGACATTGTAGCGGTGGGCAACAGATTCCAGGCTTGTTTCACTTATGCAAATATCAATCTTACTAATTCTCACAATAGTGGCAGGTCAGTGTACAGAGCATATGGCGTTCATATCCGAATGAAACCTCTCCGTATTCCATGACTAAGAATATTAGTGCTGAGGAAAACTGTACAGAAATGAAATGTTGGCATACATTTAATCTTCATGAATGAAATATTTGCTAGATGGCTGGAGCCAAATGGAAAGTAGCCTATAACAGTCCTACATGAAGTGATTCGTGAGCCTGAATGGCTCAGTGGCAACCTGTCAGACTGTAGCACTGGATAACTAAAGTTTGAATCTCAGAAAGGACACGAGTCTCTTCAATAATACACTAGCAACGAGCGCAACACTTACGTTCAAGGCTTAATACCAATTGCATCCAGCCACCTAATAACAGTTCAGAATACACCGTGGTGGTGAATCACTTAAGATGGTAGCTACACTGCAAATCCGACTGATAAGATTCACTCTGAACCAAACGAACGACCAGTGCCCAAGTTTTATACTTATATCAATAGATGCCTGATATTAGTTACTATCCAGTGTCCAATCAGAATATTTTCTATTTAATAATGCATGTGGACATTATGATTCCCCAAACCTCACTGATACATTAGACGCTACAGTTCACTATTTTGACAACTATCACAAAGAGTACATAGTGGATAAAACGTATGAACTGTCAAAACTATTCAACCTAGATTGTCTGTTAATTCACATTATACTGCCAAATAATCAGCCCTGTACACATTTTCATGATTATACTTATAGTACTAAGTTATCAGCGTAGTGTGCTATAAATTTTACGCATAAAAAGCACATCAATCTAACCATTTGTTTAAAATCTAATCATGTTGAATTATGTAAATATCAAATTCCATAGATGTGTAATAATATTCTGCTATTGTAGTTTCTTTTCTACACACAGGAAAGATTTTATATGTCCAGAATTTATTTTACGGGTAATTCAAATTTACACGTGTTTGGATGGCTTTATCCCTCATTGTTTCTTTTCAAAAAAAAAATAGGAAGAATTTATCTGATGCATTCAACTGAATTTTGCTCATATACTTATAAATTAACCCCTTTTTTATTCTTAGATTATCTTTGTTTGTCCAGATGTACATCCGCCTACAAACTGACGTGAAAATACAACTCTCTATTCCACTTTGCTGGTTTATTTATTCGTGTTAAATTATCAACATTTCCTTCAGGAAGTAACTAAATTCATCATATTTCTACTATCAATCAAGAAGTTTAGTTTAAAGTGATGTATAGCAAGTATTTTATCGAGTTCTCAGTAATAAATAATCCATAATGATTTATTATTTTTCCTTGTAAATAAAATTTCCTAAGGAAGTAATGTGAATTGTTAAGTGTTCATGTTATCGCATATTATGTTATTATTATTACTATTATTCACTTGGGTTCCGAGTGGAACGTAGAGCTTCAACACTACATCTGTAGTCTTTTCTGGCTGGCTCCACGACTGCTCATTGGCTTTCATTTCTACCTCACACGACCTCTTTCATGTCACTCTCAGATATACGCTCAGTTTATTGGCTTCCCATTCGAGTTCCACTTGACGGCCTCGCGTGCAGTAATCCATCTCCACTTCTTTCTGCATATTTGTTGGACGACAGCTTCTCGTTTTTGCCTTTCTTCATTGCCAGAGTTTCTCGTTGATTTTACTTTCTGAATGGCCATCCGATCTTCAGTACGGACCGAAGGCCGCTGTCGATGAAAGTCTACAGCTTATAAGAAGTGCCATCCGTGGCGCATACGTCAAGTCTTTCAACCATATAGAAGCGCTGACTTGATAGTGATAGTGGGAATTCGGATCATGATCCTTATTCTGAGTGCTGAGTGATTTGAGATTGATGAATACTTGTCTTTTCCCGATCCCTTCACTCGTACCGTCTGTTGTTGATACGAAGATGTCTGAGTAGGTAGGTGAAAGGGGCCGTTTCTTTTAGATTTCTCCCACTTACGTTGATAAGTGCTTGTTGTTGGTGGTTAGATATCTTTGGCATACTTTCGTGAACATACATACATTAGAGAATTATTTTAGTAACCGTTAAGCGTCACGTTGTATATTTCTGTCATAAGTCTGTAACCAGTTAACCTGGTGCCCTGGATCAGTCATGTGACTGCTATTGATTAATCACTCCCATTCATTTAATCTAAAAGGATAATTTTTGACGAAAACTTACTACTACCGGTGCTTTTGAATCCCTTTTTGACAATAAAGAGGTTTATAACAATGGAAGATCACACGGCATATCCCTTTTTTGAACTGGCGCCACCATTATCCTGTGGGTATTAGGCTGTTTCAATAAATATGCCAAAATATACCGGCATAATTTCATAAAAATTCAATAATGCACGTTCATCTTTTGAACTATGTGCCTCCTTTAATAAATTACATTGCTCAGATATCAGTATTAAGCAGCATTTCCTGAAAATACGCACAAAATGTAGCTCAGTTCAAGAATATATTGCCACCGATAATATATACGCCTGGAAGAGATTTTTAACGCAAAATTTCATTTGAAAAGTATACAAAAAATATAAATTGTCATTAAACCACCATAGCAACGGCTTCTAACGCTACACTTAGTAGGAGTATGCAATATAAAGTCACTCTATAACAATAGCAAGATTTTTCGTAAACAAAATAAGACGTAAATGAGAAGAAACTTTCCGTTTCGATGATTCATTTCCAGAAACTGCACAGTTGTATTTATATTTAACGAAGAATACATTAAACCAATCAGATACTGTTAATTATGTTCTCGAAAATGTATTACATAATGTGCGGTATAATTTAAAGGGGGATGACTAAGTGTCGATTAGAAAAAAGATGGAAGTTGGAATTACACAATAAGTGTGACAAAAAAATGACTAATCGGTCTAAATGGACAAAATGGAAATACGATAAAGTGTTTGCTACGCAATTCCAACTGTTCCAAGCATTCGTTTTTGTAGGGATTTTGTTTGATTGGTTGGAGGATTTCACCATGAGTTGACATCAGTCAGAGAACAATTGGTAAAGCTGGGAGTACTGGACAGCTGTTTCATCCTCGTTCGGGAATCACCGGCTGTACGCACCCACCGGCCAGGGGTCGAACTCACGACCTTCCGGTTACAAAGCAAGCTGGCTCGTATACCATTCAGCCACTGGGACATGATTCAGTGGCCACAACATGAATTATAACTTCTACCAATTCGTGATTTAGCGTGACTACCAGCCAGTGTCATCGGTGGGAACTCCATCTTCATACTTGACTGGATGGCCCTCACTGGTCACGACTTCTCACTAGAACTCCAGGAAACTCGTCCTGTAGCAAGTCACTGGCTAGCATCAAGACAGAGTCTCCTGAAGCTCTATTGAGGAGTTGTGACCAGTGAGGTCCAGCCAGTCAAGTGTGAGGATGGATATCCCATCGATGACATTGGTTGGTTGTCGCGCTAAATCACGAATTGGTAGAAGTTAGAATTCATGTGGTGGAAATTGAATCGGGTTCGAGTGGCAGAATGGTATGCGATCCAGCTTGCCTTGTAACCGGAAGGTCCTGGGTTGTACCTCTGGCCGGTGGGTGCGTACAGCCAGTGATTCCAGAACTAGAATGAAACTGCTATCCAGTTTTCAATGGTTCTCTAACTGCCATCAATTCGTGGTCAAACTCGTATAAACAAATCTAATCCTTACAAACCAAACTCTTGAAAATTAATATTATATCAACGAAGACCACTAAACTAAATAGCAGAGGTAATAGTAATCATATGATATGATTATGAGCAATAGTTTGTGCTCGAAACGTCATCAGTTAATATAACTGTACAACAGTGTGTGATTTATCAAAATAAAATCTTAGCCATTATGGAGTTATACTCTACCACAGTGCCCAAGTTTTATACGTTTTATAGATAGGTTTAAAAGATCTGTTAACGTCAATTTTATGTCCTGTCTCCATAATATGTTTCGCAAAAGAGGAGCTAGGTCTCCTGTTCTCAACATTAATGGATTCTGAAGATTCTATTTGTTTCTGGAGCTATTTAGGAATATGCTATGAAGCCCTTACTTGCAGAGATCGATGAGTCCTCCCTATGTATGTGTGTCCACACGTACATTCAAATTGGTAAATACAGTGGGATGTGACGTCATTTTTCGCATGTTCGAAGGGCTTAGATAGATATATTGGCTTCACATTCTCTATTATTATGATATCAGCTGCATAAAATGTCTTTTTGACAGCAGCGTTCAGTCTTTGTCTAGTTATCAAGCTGCTATGATGCCCCATATAAGGTAGCTTGATGTACACGTCTTTCTTAGGGGGAAGTTGGAGAGTGGGTCTTGGTGTTCTGAATACTTTATATCTGCTGATGAACTTGTCATCATCATAGCAGCCTGATAACTAGACAAAGATTGAACCCTGCTGTTAAAAAGACTTTTTATGCAGCTAATATCATAATATTATATGCCAATAATTTGGTTTAGTGTAGTGATAAAACTAACGCAAAATAATATAGCTGTACAAACCTATACTTATTAGCCCAAAACTATATACTGCTGGCCGACTGAGATGAGTAGTCACCTTCCAATCATATCAACCAGTAGTGCATGCTAGCCAGATGGAGGTGATCTAAACACCGGACGGCCATTTCGCTCGTTTGCAGTCGTGCTAATCAGCGGTGCACTCGGTTTACCTCAGCTCAGACAGACAGATCAGTTAAAACCACCCAGATTCCGAAGGAAACTACGGTGAAACTTCAGCACTCGAACTGTATATATCTTGTGAATTTGAAGCTTGTACTTATTCTAACTGGTCAGTCGTTTAAGTATTTAGAAGGACTTTGCTTATGTACGTGTGAGTGTAAAGTTAAAAGATGAAATTTTCATTATTTTCTAGCTGTCAAATAAAAAAATATTTATGCTTTCTTTGTTAACTGTCGAAATAAAAATAAATTAGACTTAATTATCACAGTAGTAATAATAATAATAAAAGTACAAAGACGATATTTACAACTATCCAGTGTGACTGTAGAATGAAACTATTGGAAATGTATCTGGGCCGAAAACGAAAGTCATAGGAGAAAAACAGGCAGAAATAACCTATTTTCTTATACATAAATTCGGTTGAAGATTTTGGTGCCTGCTGTCTTCTTGCTTTGTTTTCTTAGTTAGAAGCTATAAAACAGCAACATGAATTACGACTACAGTTTAAACACAAGTTAAGCTTTTCACTTCTGTATACCTTATGCGCCACTGCTAAACTTCTATTGGACGCTGCAGTGTCTTTAATTAACCATGATCAGAAAGAGTAAGGTAATCTTTCCGAGTTGTTCGTACTCCTATTTGGGAATACGCCTATTCGACAAGAGATTTAATCAATACATAATCCATAGGAGTGAGACACATATTTTGTTACACTGTATTCTGTATTATATCCAAGAGATATATAATAATGTACTGAGACAATATTGTCGGTTCCAAATAGGGGAACATACTTCGTTTGCCATACTGTGATGTATATTTGTTCGTCTCTTGATCTTCTGTAACTTTTTGGCAAGATTATCAAGCAGTCTCCACTGTTACTCTTAGCCTTATCAAACAAATCACACCTCATTCATGCTTTCCTTTTCACACTACTATATACACTACATGACTCTTAAAGTAATACTATCAGTACCAGATATAAAAAACCCATTAAATTTCTTCAAAATAAAGAAAATCGAATGAATTATTTTCTAGAGGAACTTCATACAGGTATTGTAATTATTTAGAGGAAGAATGCCAATGAAAGATCAGAGATATCACCATGATTTTGAACCCTTCACTCGTCAGCAATCAGGAGATAACCAAGATGAAACTGAGCAGCTTTACATCATCTTACAGTCAGTGAGCTGAATTGTAATGCTTCAGATTTCCAACTTTAATCAAAGTGCAATTTAGTACTGTTGTCATCGATTGCCAGTGGCGAGTGAAATTGTTCTCATTAGTGTTAATACAACCGGTTCCCTTTATTACTTTGAATGAAGAAAGAACAAACATGCTTGCAGGATAACATGAACTCGCGGATTCTTTTCAACTGCGTACATCCAAAACAGTTACAAAATTTCTGAACATACTTTATTCTCAGTGACGTCGAGTTACGGATAAAATAGTAGAAGCAACACAATCCCAGAAATGATGTAGGCAGACAAATTATTCGGCGTTGATAGACTAACTATGTATAGTATAATTGGACACGAAGGGGCTAGAGCTCAGATTTTACTTGGAAACAAGGATTGATTTCAGACAAAATACAAGAATGAACAACACAGCGAATTTATACACATTATGATGAAGAGTTCGAGAGGGTGGGAGTCTGTCTGTCTGGCTTCAACATAGAACTTTACACCGAAGTGCAGCAGTTCGAGTCGCCACAATTCACTCAGCACACAAAGCCAGAGAAGAAGAAGAAAAAAGTAAAAGTAAATGCAAAATAGAGACAGTAAACAGGGATATGAGACATAAGAAATAGTAATAAGGAAGAATAATATAGTTCCATTGAAAATTATAAGTCACAAGGAGTGGATGAAGCTACACCACAGAGAATGATTTTGAGCCATATCACCAACTTTGTCCAGCCATTGGCATTTACCATCCGGAGAACCCCAACCAGGAAGCCAGTCTACACCTTCCTACATGGCTTAAACTAACTGTTGTGGATTTCATTGACTGATGAGGCCGTGTTCTGGCTTGGCCACCAGTAGCTCTTTTCCAACCTGAGCCTGTGTCAGCTAACATTTCCCGTCGGTCGAGGAAGGCGATGGCTAGGTATGTATGGGTAACACATGTCATAACCACCTCAATCGATATAACTTCACAGCCTCGTCTATTGATTTCTCCTCTTTACCTAGCACTCGACCGATGCCTAACCTCAATATCGCTCACCCCATTATACCATTTTATACGGAAGATGAGACTTGGAGTAAACAGTAAAGTAGAATTGTGACATTGACAATCAGTTAAGTAAGTTTGGCAACTTAACAATGAGTTCGACTCAATAAGTGAAAATCAAAAACAAAATTGAATGGAATGTTACGCAGTAGGACAAGACACAAAAGCATATAGACAACCAATTACAGTCACTAAGGTATGCTCAGAAATTTGTAACTGATATTTTAATATTGTTTAGGATGTATTTAGTTAAGAAGAATCCACGTCATGCAATGAGTTCGTATTATCCTGCAAACATATTCGTACTTTATTTTTTCAAACAAATTAGTTAACTGTTGTGAATGAGAACTTCTTGGTCATGGATTATCATGAGGAATTCGGAGAAGCCATTTGAATCAAAGCCGTCATCGAACACACTTGACAGTGAAACAGTCATCCATAAAAATTGGATGCGTCAAAAAGAATAAAAATTGAAAGTTTATTAGGAAATCATATTGAAAAAAGAAAAAATATTGGAAATTTGACGAAGTTTACTGATCTTTACTGCTGCATCTTTGAGAATAACCTTTACTAGTTGACCATTAATGTTCAATAACCTGAAAGACAAGATCCCGCTGTTGACTAACTCTGTGTGCGTTTATCAATTCACCTGCTTGTGTGGAGCTAGGTATATCGGTCGTTCGAATCGACTTTTATCCAAGAGGGTGCAAGAACACTATCCCGCATGGTTGCGAAGAAGTAGAAGTGGACCAATAAGAAGTGCGACGATTGAACACCTGGTCGATAATGATCACTCTATCTCTATAGCCTCCTCCTTTAAAGGCAAAAAGTAATTTACTCAAATCACTACGTACCCAACTCATCTGTATCGCTATAGATTTGGCTATCGAAACAGAAAAGCCAGATATATGTATACAGAAGAAGATTGTCCAAACTCCCCAACTTTCATGGTCTTAATCCCTCTACGCTAAAGTATGGTAATCTCTAATTGTATTTTGGTTCTAACTATTTTCCGTTTTGTTTATTCATTTCGTATACTTTTCCTTTATTACATCATCTGTTACTATTACTATTTCACTTGTTCCACTTGTCATTATAAATCAATTCTGCTTTGCAACATTAAGTCCTATGTTATCAAATTTCACACAGTATTACATAACGTGTTTATTTTATTCGATTTGTCTACTAATCGTATAATTGCACATCCTTTCCAAGTTCTATCCACCCTATGAATTATTCTATATTTGACATTAATTTTTTTGCCACTTGACATTTACCTGTGATCATAATCACATCACATTTAATTGCATTTCAAACTGCTACTATTATTATTTTATATATTCACATCTATGATTCAATTCCCTCACCGGATTTAAATTTCTCAATAATATCTGAATTGTCATGATCAGCGTATTGTGAACTGTTAATATCCTCCGTTGTTTACTCTAATCATCAAATCCATATCGTAGAGATATACATGAATAATTAACTTGACTAACCTTCTTTACCAAAGGAAGTATACATAAATAAATAAATCAGGCTTTTAAGAGTATAAATTATTCAAAAAGGAATAAGTAACACTATTCTTGCATAAGATTAAGATAAACTGTGAACAATATCATGACTGTTTATTGATTTGATTATTTCATCAGTGTAGTTAAGATGAAGTGATCAGGAGGAGAAGAAAGCAAAATGCAAATCAGACAAAAGATGACAGGCGCACAGTGACTGAATATTGAAGACACTCACTAGCTGATATCATAAATTAGTAGACAGATAAATAAGCTAATTAGTAGTAAATGTGCATTTAGCCTTTTGCATAATTTTATCTTAATACAGACTGATACATATTTACTAGTAAAACACAGAATGAATGAATCGCAGCTGAAGTATTAATGCTTCTGTAAACAACAAATCTGTTGATTATTGATATCTGAGGTCATCTGAGGAATGTTAATGTCAGTTGGTGTGTGTGTGTGTTGGTTTCTGAAGAAAACATTACTGTAACTTTACTTGTTCTAATCTAAGTTACATGAAAAGGAACAACAACAACAACAATAACAACAACAGAAACATACGTCTAGACTGTATTAATGTTAAGATGGAATTCTAGTGTTTCCATTGAAACAAATTTATAAAACGTACAGTTTTTCATCAGTATAAATGTTTTCGTATTCCCCAATGAACGAGAAAAACAGAATGATGTTGTGTTGTTTTTACTGATGTTTCGCTATTCAATGCTGCTAATAGTTTTATCACGGTATTACTAAACCAGAATTTACAAAATCCACTCAGCTTATATATGACAGTTAAACCATCGTTCCTTAGTATGAGGTAATTTTTATATGTTGTTGTCAAGTTGGTCAATTGGTAAGGGATAACAACACCATGTGTAAATTGTCGGATTTGATAAACATGTGAAATTACAAAAAACAACATGTGTTTATATAATGAAATCTGCTAATCACATTTGTGCTGATTTTGTCACTTTATGAGGCGAGGGTAGGGATGTGTTGGAACTAGGTAAAATTCTGTCTTAGTTCATAATTCTTATTCAGTCGATCGGGATCCCATTTGATGTGAAGTGCTTCTGTGATATGAGACGTTCTTTGTGATTTCTGAAAATTTTCTGGATTATTTCAGCATTGTCAAAATCAATTTTGTGGCCTGATTCTATAGAGTGTAGACAACCTATGGCTGATGATTTTTCAAGCTTTTCTAGTTCAACTGGATTTCTCGGTGGTTGAATGGATGCTCTACGGTGTTCACTTCTTTTGATCTTGACTTCTTGTGAGGTCTGTCCGATGTCAGCTGGGTGTACCTGCATTCCTTAGTGAGTGATGATGTTCTTACTTAAACTTGAACCCAGTACCCA
Organism: Trichobilharzia szidati; assembly: GCA_944472155.2. NCBI lineage: Eukaryota > Metazoa > Platyhelminthes > Trematoda > Strigeidida > Schistosomatidae > Trichobilharzia > Trichobilharzia szidati. Next base: position 177,724,003 of record OX235271.1, on the reverse strand, counting down.
TTGTTTCAAATGCCAAAGCGTTATCCACCAGACTACTTGAGCCACGACAGCCATCTCTTTTTCAATGGGTATCGATTACGATTTGTTTTTAATTCAATTTTGATCTTTTCGTTGTTTGATTGAACTGAAATGTTAGACCTCTGCTCACGTTTATGGTCCAATAGACTTAATTGGTCTTAAAATAGGATGGGTAGATTTTGTTAATCATAATGTTTTTAGTTTCTCCATTATGTGATTTTTCTCACCCCCTCACTCTTGACTGTTACATTTGTACTCCTTCCAACACACATTTTAACGTGACTCCGTTTCAATTTTGGTTGATTTCTACTCAAGCCAGTCAATTATATTGCGTCACTTAATTTACTTAATTTTATTTTAGTTTCTACCCGATTAACGCTTTCTGCATTAAGTAATTGTTATCTAATTGCCCATCGAATGAATGACACATCTTTGTAAACATTCCTTCTGTTGCTATAGTAACAGACTGTGTATACATACGCAGTTGTACAGCTTAAGAATGATATCGCTGAAAAGAGTAACTCTTCACTAAACGCCCTTTCTTTTATAATTAACAGTTGCCTGGCGTAATTAAGTTGATCGAATTTCGTGTTGTTATCGTGAAATTCACTAATAGAAATCCTATCACAATTCAGGCTTTCATTTAGAATTAAATCACTATTTCATACTATTAAACTAAATCTTTGTCAAATTGATCTAATCAACCATCAAAAATGAAATCAGGATAACAATAACTATTGACAGATTTAATATATATTCAGTGGTGAGTATTGATTTTAACCAGGAGTTATCAACAATAAATAATCTTTAAATCATCTAACTTCGAAAAATATCATAATAACCAAAACGGAAGTTTAAGGAATAAGTCAAAACAAAACATACTCTGTACATATAAACAAAATGTAGAAAATCAACATTGATACTATTGAATTACCTTCCCCACTTCATTTGAAAAGTGATAACAGCTAATAAAAACAACAGCTTTGAAAAAAAAACCTCGAGATATTTCACTCCTTTTAGAACGTAGATATATCAAAAACAAGCAAGAATTTAGGATAAATTCAGTGGTTAGAATGGAGGTGGCATCTTACAAACACAGTCAGAGATAAGCTTAATCTGTCAAATTCATACTGTTAAGTTGATAATGTGAAGTTAGATTGTCAAATCAAAGCAAAGTTGGAATGACAGGTAGACGTCAGATAACAAAATCTACGAGAGAAAGTTTTATATTTAACAAAATGATAATCTTCAAGTATTGGTTTTGTAGGGATTTGAAAGATTGCTAACATGATTTCATCATCAGCACACATCAGTTAGAGAACCAATGGAAAACCTGCATGGAGTACTGGACAACTGTTTCATCATAGTTTGGGACTCTTCATCGGTACGCACCCACACCGTGGGGTTCGAACCCAGGACCTTCTGGTTACAAGGCTAACGAGCTCGTAGACCATTAAGACACTGGGACCTGATCTAATACCTCATGAATTCTAACTGATATCAGCTCATGATGAAATCCTTCAGCCAATCAAACAAAATACTTACAAACCAATACCTGAAAATTGATCTGATGCTCACTAGCGACTGGCTCTTTTCAGGTAGGTAATTACCTGGGGTTCTAGTGGGAAGCCGTGAGCAGTAGGGTACAGCAGGTTGAGGGTGAGGACAGTGACTCATCGAAGAAGAAGACATTGCGAAGTGGTAGCGCTATGTCATGAATTGGAAGAAGTTGGAATTCATGGGCTGGCTATTAGATAGGTTCCCAGTGGCTCAATGGTCTACGAGCTCGCCTAGTAAACCAGCAGGTCCTGGGTCCGAACCCCGGCCGGTGGGTGAGTACTGTGAAGAGTCCCAAACTAGGACGAAAGAGCTGTTCTCTACTGTCAGTTGGTTTTCCAATGGTTCTCTAAACGATGTCATCTCATGATAAAATCCTCCATCTAATCAAAAATGATAATTTTTATAACTGGATGGAACAGAAAGATAGTGAATTACTGATAACCTCCTGCTAATCATATTCGATGCAGATTTCGTTATGAAGCATCAGTCAAAGAATCATTGGAAACTGGGAAGCACTGGAGGCTGTTTCGCCGCAGTTTCAGATTCTTCATCAATGCATACCCTACCAGAGATCGAACCTCGGACTTTAAGCTTGGTCTCGTAACCTGAGAGTCAGGGACTCGATCTCTGGTAGGGTTGTGAGTGTGCGCTGCTGAAGCGCCTCAAACAAGAGCGAAACAGCTGTTCAGTGCTCCCTCTAACTGATGTTGGTTTTTGAAGAAATCTCCGATGAAGCCATTCCAAATATCTATAAAACCCATAATCTAAATTAATACTGATCATTCTGAAGGAGGGTTTATTCATGAATGAAGTATCGTTAAAAATTAACAATCACTCCTTAGCTATTTCGTTTATTTTCAATAACCTTGAACAACACAAACTCAGTTTGTAAAGGATGAACGCAAGGATCAAGGCGAATACTTTAGCATTTGACCATTCAACCAGATTTCAGACGAACATTATTTCTTTTTTTCCGGGTCGACATATGACACCAAAACCATGCTACACCACTGACAAGCTGTAACAACAGAAGACAAGGGCCAGGCAACAGATCGTTTATTAAGGAAAATCAACACATATTTATAAATTTTAATGTACATTATTGTAGATTATTGTTGGTAGAAAATACAGTCTTTCGATTGGTTGTTTCTCACAGAAAGTTAACCTTACATCTCTTTGTGTCTGTGTCAGATCATCTATCTGCTAACTGTATCCGCCTACGCAAAGCCTTTGTTCTCATTTTCTCACCACCAATATTGGGGACATAAACATTGACTTCAATTACTGTCTACCAACTTTGGCTAGCGTCGGTGGCATAGCGGTTAGGACGCTTGCCGACCATGCACATGGTCCGGGGTTCGATCCCCGGCAAACGCACTGCTTTACCTCGCTAAGCCAGAAATAAAGCTGGTAAAGAGGAAAAGGTTGGGCATGATGCTAGCAACCCCATCCTGTAAAAAAATAAACACTGCTACAGAAACATCAAGCTTCTAGCTTGAAGCCCTATGTTCCACTGGGAACGTGAAAGAATAAAAAAAACACTTTGGCTAGCAGCCAGCGCTCATCACAAAGTAACCGCTTTCATTCTAAAGGCTAACCCTGTCCTAGTAAAGATATGTGGTCCACGTATTCACTGTGTTGAAGTCTGATATAAGTTCTTTAACTGGACAAGAGGCAGTAACTAATATCATGCGTCAAGTCCTTCTTTTAGTTCAGACTGAATTCTGTCAGTCGAGTTTGCAATTTAGCTACCATCCTAGGTGGCTCGTCAACACAGTGTTCTTAGAGTTGTTGTGAGATGGCTGGACTCAGTTAGCAGGAAGTCTTGAACCTAAGTTTTATGCTTGTTGGCGTTCGTCAGCAAGGCGTATCTTCATTCTTGAAGGGGTACATGTCCCTTCTGAGAATTGGAGTTAGGTCATCTAGTGCTATGGTCAGAGACTTTATCACTGAGTACTTTAAGTTCTTAACGCACATAAACTCAGTACGTGATGGAATACAGTTTACTTTCAAGCTCGAGAAAGGACAGAATGAGTCAGCTCTACTAGACCGTAAAATAAAACAAATATAATAATGTCAGGTTACAGGTTGAACTATGAATCATCCTACCCTAAATCAGCATAGGTGGGTTTAGTCAAAACCTTTAAGTGACCGAAATAGGAGTCTGCCCAGTGAATCAGGAAATTTAAATAATCAAATCAAACAAATAAAGAAAATTAATCGACTGGACTCAGTCAGAGATAAACTCTGTCGGCTTAAGTATCCGACTTAGTAATATAAGTTATCAAATACTATATAATGACTGTGAGGTTAATCACGTAGGTCAAACTAATAGATTGAAGTTACTTAGGTTATCGGAATTTAAGAATGTAGCCAGGTCTAGAATGACTGCCCACTCAGCGTCAAGTGGTCTTTAAAAAATTCCGGCCACTTCAGTGCATTCACTTAAATGTAATTACACAATAGGGTGAGAAAAGATTAAAGTTTTAGGAAGTAATATAATTAGGTGGAGAGAAAGAAGGAGTGAGATTAATCACCGAATCTTTGTTAATCAAATCAACACCAAATACATCCGATAGAAATGACGCGGCATCTGACCGGAGTATACAGAATGTTATATTTGTTCAAACCAAGTTCACTTTTAACAGTTTGAAAAATTTTGGGCATTGGGTATATGATATACTTTATTTTAAAGGTTTTTTGTATTTCTCAATGAATGAAAACAAAAACGAGATTGAGAAGAATAAGAAGTTCAGCAAAGATATCTTTTCGGCGATTTCATTTTCAAAAGCTGTACAATCGCATTTGAATACATAATTTTACATGGAGACAATTCTGGTTTGATTCTACATAATTATGACGGTTAATAAAAGGTGATAATTATTTCCAACTAGATATGGTTTTTTTTTACGAGAGGCTTAGAAACAAAATTACGCAGGATTAGAACGGATATCAAGTGTGTAAAAATGAGCATGGATACAAAATTGAAATAATAATTTTCAACTTGAGATGGGAGTTAGGAGGTGCGAATATAGATTACAAGAGCCTTAGAAACAAAATTACATGGGATTTAGCAAATTACAGGTGTGCAGAAAGTGAGCATGGAACCGGTGCCTCCTCTTTGCAGCCACGCTGGGTAGTGTTCAATCAGAAGTGCCATTATTGAGCATCTGATCAATACCTCCCACAACATCTCAACTGATTCATTCAAAGTAATTTACAAATTCAACAGAAACCTACCAAAAGCAGTTTGTTTCCGACTTCTCTGTACTGCAGAAGCCCTCGCAATATGCATCGAGAAGCCGAAGCTGTGTGTCCAAAAGAAATTAGTCCTACCTCTACAACTACCATGGACTTAGTTCGGTATGTTACCGTAGCTTCCGTTTTTTTTTGATCCCTTTTCGTTCCCTCAGTTTTCATTCGATTCACGTCACTATTTTTCCAGTTATAAAAACAGTTATTTTAAGTTTGTTTCCATGCTTTTCCTGTTCACATTTATAATCCGTTTACAAAAAACTAACTATTTTACAATTATATCTTAATCCCGGGCAATTTTTGTGTTTCTAAGGCTCTTGTAATCTATATTCGCACCTCCTAACTCCCATCTCAAATTGGAAATAATTATTTCAATTTTGTATCCATGCTCATTTTTACACACTTGATATCCGTTCTAATCCTGCGTAATTTTGTTTCTAAGCCTCTCGTAAAAAAAAACCATATCTAGTTGGAAATAATTATCACCTTTTATTAACCGTCATAATTATGTAGAATCAAACCAGAATTGTCTCCATGTAAAATTATGTATTCAAATGCGATTGTACAGCTTTTGAAAATGAAATCGCCGAAAAGATATCTTTGCTGAACTTCTTATTCTTCTCAAAAACGAGATTGCTTTTACTGACGTTTCGCTATTTAATGCTGCTAATAGTTTTATCAAAATATTACTAAACCATATTAATATATGTGTAAAACTTGGGCACTGTGATAGTGAGTAATTCCTTACGGCAAATAGGAGGGAACAAAGGAGACTATAAAAATGAAGTTTCGAAGTTGTGTGATTATAATTGATATGATTATGAACAATAAATTTTGTTCGAAACGTTATGCTGTAAATAATACTGTTTCACTGTGTGATACATCTGATAAACAAACTAATATGGTATTACTAGACCAGAATTTACAAAATCTCAGCTTACGCATAACAACTTAATCATTATTTCTCAGCATGGGGTTATTTTTGCGTTATCAAATTGACCAGTTGGTAAAGATAATAAAACCAGGTGTAGATTCATTATAATAAAGGTTTTTGTATTTCCCAATGAATGAAAAACAAAACGATATTGTTTTTACTGACGTTTCGCTATTTAATGCTAATAGCTTTATCAAAGTATTATTAAACCGGAATTTACAAAATCTCAGCATATATATAACAAACAGTTAGGGGGTGAGAAAATAGACATAGGTCAAGTTAAAGGGACATATTGAAAGTAAAAATAGCGATGAAGATAACTATACCAAATAACAAAGGTAATAGTATGTCTGTTATGATATCGAAAAAAGAAAGAAAAGTTTACTAACTTGATCATCGTTCGTCTGTCTGGGGCATTTTTAGTTGTTAAGTTGGTGAATTGGTAAAGATAACAAAATCATCATGTGTAGATTGTTGGATTTGATAAGTGTATGAGATTATAAAAGCAGCGTGTGTTTACATAATGAAAGTGCTTATCACATTCGTGTTGGTTTTGTCACTTGATGGGGGGGAGGGAGGTGTTGTAACCAGGTCAGATTCTGTTTTAGTCCATCATTCCTATTCAGGCAATTTTGATTCCACTTAATATGAAGTGCTTCTGATATTAAACGTTCTTTGTGATTTCTGAAGTTTTTCTGGATTATTTCAACATTAATAAACTTGAACAAAGCAAGAACAACAATTGTACCAGGATAATATGAGCTCATTTTTTATTATTTCGAGGATTCTTCTCAACTGGTTACAACCTGAACGATGAAAAATATGAATTACATTACATTAAAGATTTGAACATAATTTTCCACGATCACAAGGAGTAATTGGTAGGAAGTAAAAGTAGCATTAGTCCGGAATGATTTAACTAATTAAGAGTTACAAACACTGACTATTTATAGAATAATTCAAATGAACTGTGATCAATATTTGACAGTTTATAAATATTAATAGAATAATTAGGCAATTAGGCTTAGAAACAAAAACAAGCTGTTGTATATATATATATTTTTTTTTCTTGTCACCAAGGCAGTGCAAGATTCACCACTGTCTCTTTCTGCGTACATAGATTTGGTTTCAGTCGTCTGATAGCAATTGCTTCAGCAAAGCGTAGCAAGTTAGGTTTCTTTTGCTTGTTGATTATTTTGAATGACTTCAATTTGTCTACATTATGACCAGTGTCTAATAGATGACGCGCAATTGCACTGTTTAATACTTGTGGACCTTTCAGTCTCAGGTTCTTTGGTATGTGTTCAGAAATGCGGACAATAACCCTTCTCTCTGTTCTTCCGATGTAGGTGCTTTGGCACGTACATGTAAATTGGTAGACACATTGTCAACATTGTCAAAATCAATTTTGTGGCCTGATTCTATAGCATGTAGACCTATGGCTGATGATTTTTCAAGTCTTTGTAGTTCAACAGGATTCTTCGGCGGTCGAAGAGATGCTCTACGGTGTTCATTTCTTCTGATTTTGATTTCTCGAGAAGTTTGTCCGATGTATATCGCATCACATTCTAAGCATTTTATCTTATAGACACAATTAGATAGCGAATCTTTAGGGATTTGGTCTTTTATATGGACAAGGTTGCTTTGAAGTGTGTCTGATGTTTTGAAGAAAACTCTAATATCGAGCAGATTGGGTACTCTTCTGATATCGTCTGACGTCTCTTCTCTATATGGAATGACGACTGTTGATGTCCATGTTTTCGGGATGCGTTTTCGGCCATACTTGATGTCTGTGTTGATTTTGTTGATGAAGTTCCATGGGTAGTTGTTTTGCTTGAGAGTTTCAGTAATGTTTGATATTTCTTCTTCTTTTTCTTTCTCGTCGGTTATCAGAGAGTGTGCTCGTCTAAGAAGACTTGAAACAACTGAAATCTTTGCGCTGATGGGGTGTGATGACTTGAAGTCTAAATATTTATTTGAGTGGGTTTTCTTCCTGAATATGGATATACTAAAATGTCCGTTTTCCTTTCTCTTAACTAGGCAGTCTAGAAATGGTAGTTCACCGATGTCTGATTCTGCTTCCGAAGTGAATTGGATTCTGGGACATACACAGTTTATTTTCTCCAGGAATGAATTGTGTAGATCTCGTTTTAGTACTACCAAAGTATCATCCACATATCTTAACCATATTTTAGGAGTGAGTATGCTTGAAAAGATGTTATTTTCGAATTTATTCATGAAAAGGTCGGCGACTATTGGTGAGACTGGTGAACCCATAGCAACACCATTTGTCTGTCTATATAAACTCCCTTTAAATGTGAAATAATTATTTTCTAGACAGAATTTTAAGCTCTTAATTATTTGACTGGTGTCCAGTGGACATCTTTGGGATAGCGTTGTATCTGATTCTAGAAGACTGGAGATGATATCAAGACTTTCGGTAATGGGGATACTAGTATATAATGAGTTAATATCATAGCTTACCATAATGTCTTCTTTATCAATTTCTCGGTGTTCTATTTGGGATTTGAAATCATATGAATTCCAGGTGTAGATTGTTGGATTTGATAAGTGTGTAAAATTATAAAAGCAGAATGTTTTTACACAGTGAAATTGTTTATCACATCTGTGTTGATTTTACCGCTTCATGCTGTGGGGGCAGGGGTGTTAGGACCAGGTCAAATTCTGTCTTAGTTCATTATTCCTACTCAGACAATTTGGATTATATTTAATATGAAGTGCTTCTGTGATATGAGACGTTCTTTGTGATTTCTGGAATTTTTCTGTGTGACTTCCATATTGCCAAAATCAATTTTGTGACCTGATTCTATAGAGTGTATACCTACGGATGATGATTTTTCAAGCTTTTCTAGTTCAACTGGATGTATTTCTTGGTGATCGAACAGATTCTCTACAGTGTTCATTTCTTCTGATTTTAATTTCTCGCGAAAAGTCAGTAAAAACAATATCGTATTGTTTTACATTCGTTGGGAAATACAAAATCCTCCATTACAATGAATACAGAAAGTTATATTAACAAACAAGAGGGAGTGGAAATGCGACACGAAACAGGTCTGGAAGTCATGGGAATATGAGTATGAATAGATCTTACAAAGGACACAGAAACAAAGTCACACAGGATTAGAAAATACATGCATAATATGTAAAATAGTTTTTAGGGAAGACATATGAATGCAATGTGCATAGAAAAAAGTGAAATAATATTTTTTACAAATGAAATTAGAAAACTGCAGGGGATTGCAGAAAAACTGACAACTAAGGAGCCAAACAGAATTAGATCCATCGTAAATGCAGAGTTTGCAGTCTATCGACAAAGAAAATACTGTATACGAACCTGGACTTCAGGGGAGACGTAGAGACAGATACCTTCAAGTGGATAATCTCTAGTTCCTTTAATAAAAGCTTCACTGCAGCGACACTAGGAGTGATATTCTCTAGCCGCTCACTGCTTCTAAGCAATTCGAAGGAAAAATCCCGCATATAACCAATCCAGTGTGCATATATCTATTCACCTGATGTCGTAGAGCTAGGTATATAAGTCGTTCTATGGGATTCATTTGAAAATGTTTTAGAGAATGCTAACCAGCATGGCTTCTAACAATCAGCAGTGCTTCAACCAGAAGCTCTATAAATGAATATCTCGTCACAGTATCTCAACTTATTGATCATCCAGAGTGATTTACAAAATGAACAGAAGTCTACCAAAGGCAATGTGTTTCACACTCGCCATTTGCATTGAGAAGCCGGAGCTATGTGTTCAAAAGAAACCAGTTCAAATCCAGCATTTACCATAGATCTGGTTGTGTTTGGCTTCTTAGTTGTCAGTTATTTTTTTCGTCTTCATTTGTTAAAAACGATTATTTCAGTCTGTTTCTATGCTCATGTCGTTCAAACGTATATTCTTTAAAACCTATTTTACATATGATGCAACTGTTCTCTAATCTTACATTATTTGCTTTCTATGTCCTTTGTGATCTATATATGTTCTGAAGAAGTGGAGAACGATGCAATTCTAAAAATCAATTATGAGTCCAATCTTATCGACTGTGACCAGCCTAATAATAAATTAGTTGAATAGAAAAGAAATGAGATCCAATAAATAATTCTACATTCCTGTATTATATCAAATAGATGAATCTAACATGAATGTATATATATATATATAGTCATATGTATAACCATAGTGTTTAACTTCCCTTCTTCCTCTTCTTCTTCTAATAGTTACGGTCAGATTTCTTGAAAATACACCCTATAAATCATTAGGTAAGTTTCAACTATTGACTGACACATCCATCTTTAACCTTATATTCCTTAATCTATACACGGATTCTGAATGATACACCCTAATATTGAGGAAATAAATTTTTCTGACTACAACGGGTCATCAGAACAGCTTAGATTTGAAGAAACACTTAATGCAATTGTCTTAGATAATGTAGAAATTTGTGTGGAACACGAAAAATTACCTTTAGTGACGTTGATATATATATAATTGATGGTATTGCTTAGAATTTGAAATTTAACAATTCATTCTTGGCAAATATCATTTAACATAGAAAAATCCTTATTCAGAGATTTAGAAAGCAAAAGGATTGAGAGAGGAAATATTTACTTTTCAATTAAATCATCATCTCTGACTCTAAAATATATACCATTTATATTACCATACACAACAATTTACCAATCTAGTGGTGATTGTTTCTTAACAGTAATTAGTCACTGTCAACATGTCAATGTGGTGATAATTAACGAAGAAAAGCATAAAGTTGACGTTAATACAGCATTTAAAATTATTGATCGCATTCCTACTAATCTTAATTTTGCTTTACGAGTTCGTCTTTCACATACAGCTGAAGCAATAGGAATCCACTTGAAAAAGGCCAACCTGTGTGTTCAGAAGAAATCTGTCCAGCCGCTTGACTTACCTTGGTCATCGTTACATGAATGTATAAGCCGGACTACTTCGTCCCCTCCCTCTAAACCTTTAAAAATTATAATTGTCCAAATTATTTTATTATTTTTCTGACTACTTCATCTATAGTTACAAGTTATCGTTTTATTTTTCTTTAACAATCTTTTATGTTATCAGCTTGAGCACACGCTGATTCCTTAATTAATCTTCATTTTCCCAAAATTATGCAATTCACGTGTTGTAACCATTTCTACCTTTTAATTGTGTGTATTAATTTTCTTCGGTAATTATCGCCCCATTGACATGTTGATACTGACTAATTATTACTAACAAACATATCACCACTAGAATGGTAAATTGTTATATATTGTAATAAAAAGGCTATATATATTTTGACTGGACACTAGTAATTAGTATGATGTGTTTAGTCTTTTCTTTGGTGCAGACTGATATCTATCAGTCAGGTTTGCGATGTGGCCACTATTCGTGTTAGCTCGCCACCACGGTGCACATTGATTTGATGATATTAGATGGTTGGAGGCAATCGACAGAAAGCCTTGGGTCTAGGTTTCGTGCTAGTTGGCACTCACCAGCAAGGCGTATCTGCAACCTTGAAGGAACTCATGTCACTTCTGAGATTTGAACCCGCGTCACCCAGTGCCGCCTGCAGTCAGAGACGTTAACACTGAGCTATTCATGCTCGTTATTGACCACCTGTAGGACTGTAGTGGATACTATGACTGGACAGGTTGCAGATACTCCTTGCTGATTGGTGAGTGCCAACTAGCATGAAACCTAGGTCAGGCGAGGCTTCCTGCTGTTTGCCTCCAACCATCTTATGTCATCAAAGGATATATATATATTAGAGTAGAGCCAGAGATGAGGATCTAATCGTAAAGTAAATCCTTTTGCTCTCTAAATATCATTTAATTTTTGACTAGGCTAAGTGAGTTAGATCTGTTAAGCAGAGTGCTATTTTCTATGAATGTAACATCTAATCAACTTTAAATCCAGGTTATATTAACATCCTTGTGCTATTTCCATTGATTTAATCGACAATCGCTTACTCCACCTGTTTAATTAGATTCAAAAATAAAATGTATTCATTCTTTTTGAGGTCTTTATTTAAACTTTGAACAGCTTAATACTCATTATTGGTTCAAGTTAATTTTATATTGCGCGTTGACCGATTGTATTGAACGAAAATGTTTAGCCTCCGTTGATATCTCCGCTCCTAGTGCGGACGCTTCGACAATATGCGAGGATAAAATCTGATATTATTTGGTAGATAGTAACTAGCAATGGGATCAAGAATGCTCATTTTGTCCCATTCGGGACTCGTCATCTGGATACATCTGGAATCCGAAGTGAGTGATTGTTTTCCCACTGACACTCGAACCCAACACGCAGCATTTCAAACGCCAAAGTAGTATTCACTAGGTCAGTTGGATCAATTAAAGAACATATAATAACTGATACCCGTTGAACAAGAGATGACTCACATGGCCTAGTAGACAACACTCCGGAGTTTTAGATGATGGATGCAGCGGTCTGACTCTCAGTAGGAACGACATCACTCACTACGGAATCCAGGTATATTCGGGTGATGCGTCCCAAATAAGATGAAATACACTTCGTGGATTCTAATGCTAATTACCATTCATTAAATTAACCTAATACTCAGATCAATCACGTGCTGAAACCATTTGTTAGGCTACTGAGAATATTTATTTATTTGTTTACATACACTTTCATCTTATCTTTAGATAAGGTCATTGCGAGGTAAATTACTTTATTTCAGTGTTTAATTTCGGTGTTCAAATGTTTACACTCTCTTGTGAATGAACTGATGTTACTTTAAAAAACCAAACTCGGTTCCGATGATTGAATATATGCATTTGGCAATCAAAACAATACACTAAAATTGTCAAGTATTGATTTTGTTTCATTGCATGGAGGATTTCATCATGAGTTGACATCAGTTAGTTACAGAACCACTGGAAAACCTGCAGGGAGTACTGGACAGCGGCTTCCTCCGTCCTAGTTTAGGACTCTTCACAGTACGCACCCACACCGCGAGGTTCGAATCCAGGACCTTCTGGTTACAAGGCTAGCGAGCTCGTAGACCATTGAGCCACTGGGACCCGATCCAATGGTCCTTGAAGCCGGAGGGTGCGTACTGCCAAAGAGTCCCAAACTAGGATGGAGGAAACAGCTGTCTAGTATTTCCTGCAGGTTTTCCAGTCGTTCTCTAATTGATGTCAGCTCATGATGAAATCCTCCATGCAATGCACTGAAATGTTTGTAATTTAAACAACGCGCGAACGAATATATTTGGAGAATAAAAAGAGTTCGTTTTTTATCTCACAGCCCTTCTTCACTGCTAACAGCCTAACAATGATATAAGTTATTATTGTGAAACAAGAGATATGAATACAAGTTATTTAATAATCTAACAAATGGAATTTATTTACACATAATATAATAGAAAGTTCAAGATGAGAGGTTGATAGTGAAAAGCAATGGTAAATAAAAGTAAAACTATTATGTAAACAAATAATTAGGCTAATTGGAAGATTAACAATGAGTTCAGCTCAGTGAATTGTAATAAAAAAAAACCGAGACGCAAAACAAAAGAAATTGAACAGAGGCATTTAATTGCCAGTGTAGTACAGAGATTAGGTTTAAACCGTTTTATAGCAATTTCATTATTAAAGCTAAGCAGCCAAAGTCTTCTCTGTGTATTGATTATTCTGAAGGATTGACTGATTTCAACTGTTGATTAGGAGCTCAGTCATTGTACTTGTAAACACATTCTAACTTTTCATGTGGAGAGAGTTGCAGATATGCTCTTCTCTCAGTGAAATGACAAGTCTGACTGGAGGTGAAATGAACAGCATACTAATCTTCTTTGAGCTGTATTAATCAGAGGAATTAGTCTTGTGCAGGGAAATCTCCTTTTCAATGCACTTTTGATTGTTTTCATACTTCTTGTTGATGCCCTTCCCTCTTTATGCTCCACGCAAATAAAAATAAAAGTTAGCTTATTTTATCCAGTAATTATGCTTCTTTTTCGCCTGGGGTAAACCAGTCAAGGAAAATTAAGTGTATGGAAATAGGGAAATAACGTTTCTGAAATTTAGCTTTTTAAAGTAAAAAAAAATTGTTTGGAGAATCCCTCCTGGGCGATCTAATCACAATATTTTTACCTATTTGAACGTTTCAGCTACCTTCGTAATTATTATCATTATTTTGACATTTGCATATCACATACTGATTTGATCCTTGTTATTTATCTTGGTCCTTGTTTAATCTGCAATTTTAATCTAATTGATTTTTAGATTTTCCCGTCGATTGATTGGACTGAAGTGCTCGGTCTCAGATTGACATATCGACTTCTTGTGCAGATGCTTCGACGATGTCTGGGCATTTAATTAGAATTTAATTGGTGGATGGTGACTAGCGGGTATGTCCAGTTGACGAGTCCCAAATAGGACGAAATGCGCACCATCCACCACTCAAAGACATTTCTGACCTTGGACTGTCCGCAAGAAGTATTGGTGTGTGATCTATCTTGGGAGCATTCAACTTAACCTTTAGTGCTTGTTTTGCACTTAGACTGAGCTATATAGCTATCTAAGGGCACTATTGAGTTTTTGTAGTTATCCTTGTCTAGTAGAACCGCAAAAGAATTATTCAAGAACAATCCTCTTTTTAACTGATTAAAAATGCCCATTAAAATTTTTCAAAAGAATGGTTTCTGAGCAAAAAGAAATTCAGTAAAGACTCTCAGCCACAGGGTTAGATCTATATGCTTAGAACAGGTAATTGAAGATGAACTAAGGATTATATATGATACCCTGATTGAAAATAGCTATCATGACAAATTTATCAAGAAACACATGACAAAGAAAGCGGAAAAGGACTACTCACCATCCGTAAACAAGAAGCCTTTATGAATACATTTGCAATTCAAGGATAATGTACCTAGCGAAATAATAACGAAGAGGTTAAGAAAATCAGTTCAAAGAACTTTTAATGCTGTCTTATTTTCTACACGACCGATGGGGATTCCTCGATTGAAAGATGAAGTACCTAGACTAGCCACTTCTAATTGCATCTACCAATTCAACTGCACTTGTGGTGGAGCGAGTTATATTGGCGGTAGCTCTAAGAACCTGACTTTTCGTGGTCGGAAACATATACCAGTGTGGCTAAGTAAAGGTGTAGTAAGAACCATCAACAGTTCGATATCAGACCATCTCATCCAAACCGACCACAAAGACAGTCAGCATTGGAGAATCCTTCTTTATCATCCACCAGGTACCCAATAAATTACCAAAATAATCCGGGTACCGCATACTCCAAACAGCAGAGGCTATCGCAATTCGAGTGGAACAACGAGTACTTTGTGTGCAAAAGAGGCAAGTCCAGCCACTACTACTGCCCTGGCAGCCATTCAGCGGAGGCTCTAAATTCATGAATTTGCATTATTATTATATTTCCGAATTTTTCTGATATTCAGTGTTTTGTAATGTTGGTGTTATCCAACTGTAATCCATTGATATTATTATTGATTCGATGTTATTTAAACAACATCCATGTTGTTAATAACACTAATTCATTCATTCACTATAATGTAAATATATCTTTAGAACCTGATGAAGAAGGGTCTCAATGGACGTGAACATTGAACGTTTGTTTATTGGAACTGGCAGCCTTTGGTGGGCAACTCGAAGGCGCAAATGGTTCGATCGCTTGCAAATTGAATGAAGACTGGAGCAAATACGAATAAAAGTACTTTATAACTTCATTTGTACTTAACATTTGTTTGTAGACTTTGTAGTTTTCTTCAATTTAATTGCCAAACAATATAATTTCGTTCAAGGAATACTGGTGTTTTGGATTTAAAGTTGAAAGAAATACACAGTCTTTATCGGTCGCAAACGTCTTCATTACAATAGGAACTTAGGGCTAAGTTCCTTGACAAAGGGGTTATAGAAAAGAATACTCTTTGTTCAGTAACCATTCTTTTGAAAAATCGTCTTTTCCCTATCTTTGCAGCGTTTCTTGATTGCGCATTTCTCAAGGAAGCTATACCGTAGAAAGCAGAGATAAGTTTCCTGCATTTAGACCATAACCAGCTGGTTTTTGTCGCTATAAGCTTCGTGGTAAAATGCACACGACTGACCAGTTGTTAGTATTTTAGATTTATATTGGTGATATGATAAATGCAGTTTAAGGGAATATTTAAATTATCTGATAAACTGTTTGTTCATTTATTTTACTCTGCTTATTAATTAAAACAAACTATAAATAGTATAATTATAACTTTCATAATTATAGATTATAATTGACTACAACATGTTGTCATAGAATTAATTTTTTTTAAATACAAAAATTAATTATCATTTAAAAATTCACAGAAGTATGCTCATTTAAGCGTAAAATCAGACATGCCAAAAAAAAGTAAAGAAGAGAAACACAATTTTGAACTGTTCAATATAATTTTTAAGACTAACAAAATAGTTTTAGGCGCCATATTGAAATAGTTTGATAGATCTATATCAGCTTGCCGTTCAAAGGAGATGATGTACAGGAAGTAGTCAAACGAAGACTCCACAAAGCCATCACGAGAACTTATTACGCTGCAAAACTTGTTTTCCTTAATACCACTAAGCGAGTGCTTCAACAATCTGGGAAAGACCAGTCGCCAATCCTCGACACTTCAAACTGCGTATATCAATTTGAGTGTGTTTGTTGAAGCAAATACATAGGTCGTACGGAAAGGAGATTGTCTACTCGCATGATGGAGCATCTGCCAAAATGGTTGAAAACAGCTGAGTTCAAAGTGCCAAAATCTTCAATAACAAAGCATCTTTTGGATTACGGGCATGATATCGACGCGGTCAAGTCATTCACCATTGTCAGCAGACAAAGAAACAAGAAGATGCTTGCAATTGCAGAGGCTTGTACAATTCGAGTTTACAAACCAGGTCTCTGTGTACAAAAGGAGATGGTCGTGACTCTGAATCTACTATGGTAATACGTTTTACTTATAATTCTACCTCTTATTATTATTATTCTCATTATTATTATTCTTGATTCATTTAAAACTATCCTTTATCAGTAGCATTATCTTAACTCACTTCAACACTATTATTATTATTATTGTTATTATAACTATTACTATTGACATCCCTCTGGTTGCAATTCTTGTTAAATTCTCTAATGTCTAATTGTTTATCTAAGTGATGTGATTGAAGCGTAATGCAATTTATCTTAATTTTGCTCTCCCATACTCTCTCTCCCCTTATCTAATTGAACATGGCCTGGAAAACATTCGCACCTGTCTTTCTGCATGACTAATTCAATGTAGTTTATTTACTTATCAGTCCTATATCTCCCAATGTAATTTCAAAAGTATATATATCCGTGTATGTAGAGTATTCAGCTGACGAAGTTTGATGAATTCATTAAATCCTGCTTTATTAACCTTTATTGCTTCTTTTAATACAGCTTAATCTGTTTGTATATATTTCTCTGTGTTTTGAAGCTTCTGTAGTGATTGTATTAATTTTCCGATCAGGGGTTGCTAGGTCCACATTCAACCTCCCCTCATTATTTCCCTTGCTGAGGAACGACAAGTAAAGCTACGCAAAGGAGACAAAAGAGAAAACGACAAGTTGGGCGTCTGACAGCGACATGGAAGAGGAAATCAAGGTTTATGAGCAAACATGGAGCCAGCTAGACGAGACTGCAGAGAACAGAGTGGAATGGAGACGTGCTGCTGAAGCCCTATGTTCCACTCACAACATGTATGTCAGTCTGTTTTCGACATAGAACTTTGCACACATGTGCACCAGTTCAAGTCGCCACAGTCCCCCCATGTAGCACACGAAGCAAGAGAAGAAAGTAGGAGAAATGCATAATATAGACAGTAAACAGAGCTGTGCGACAAAGGAATAGTAATAACGAAGAACAATATAGTTTCATTTGAAATCATAAGTCACAAAGAGTGGATGCATCTGCGCCATTGAGAACGATGAGTTTGAGCCATGTCACCAATTGTTTCCAACCACTGGTCTTTACCGTCCCGACAACCCCAACCAGGAGGCCAGTCTACACCTTCCTATGTGGCTTAGACTAACTGTTGTAGATTTCATTGACTGGTGCCATATCTTTGTTTGACCGCCGCTGGCTCTTTTCCAGCCTGGCCCTATATCAGTTAACATTTCCCATTGTCGAGGAAGGCGATGACTAGGCATACGTAACACATGTCCTAATCACTCAGAACATAAAGGAATCATAGCATAATAAACAATAAGCTTCGAGTTTGATCACGGATTGATATCAGTTAGAGAACCATTGAAAACCAGGGAGTACTGGACACCTATTTCGTCCGAGTTTTGGCCTCATTGACAGGGAGCACTAACGAGGTTTCGAACCCAGCAACTCCAATTTATAAGGCAAGCTCGTAGACCATTCAGCCACTGGGACCGAATTTAATGGCCAGCCCATGAATTCCAACTGCTATCACTTCGTGATTTTAGCGCAACTACAAGTCAACGTCATCAGATTAGCAGCAATCAGAATTCACAGGTCATTGAGTCGGGTCATGCCTTGCCATGCAATGAGGCCAAAACTTGGACGAAACAGCCGTCCAGTACTCCCTGGTTTTCAATGGTCCTCTAACTGATATCAATCCGTGACAGGACAAACAAACTCTTGAAAAGTAGTCAGTTGTTTGTATAACCTAATAGCTGAAATAATTACGATTAGAATGTGAACTGCGATCCCACATTCACGCTTTAAAAGGGCTTAGCAATAATAATAATAGTGAAGTATGTCTTACATTCGAATATGCTTGTAAAGTACATATTTGCGGAGCTTGGTCTATTACTCTTTTCCTCGGGAGTTTTTAATGTAGAGACTTATTGTAAATGATAAATAGTTCTGAAGATTCACTGAAAAGTTTAACTGCAACTTAGTGAATGCTACAAATGTAGGATGAAAAATTTATCTCCACATGAACAAATAAATTCATATCAGCCATATATCACTTTAAATTTATAAACCTTGTTATTGTAAAAAGTATCACGTGGCATACTTTGTTATATGATAAACAATTTATAAGTCTGTTTTTTTTTCACTTTATTTTGGCATTTCATCAGAATTATATACTCGTAATACCTAATATACTATGCATAAAGTGATATATTTTTCACTTAATTTAATAGAGATATATAGTAAAATAGTATTGATTGGATATATATATGAGGACAAAAGTCATATAAGGATACTCTTGTAGGAGAGGGAAACCTCTGTATGTAACAAACTTAAATAGTATAGGACAGTATTTAAGCTGGATGGTAGGAAAGTCAATCAATGGTACTGTAGACCTAACGCGGTATTTTTGTTGACCTAAGAGGCTACAGACTACGCAACATAATCATCATCTGACCGGATCAGCTAGGGTTGGATAGAATAATAGCGGACTAAAAATAGTACAGAGTGAGACAAACTAACACTTTGGATGACTGGAGGACCGTGTTAGTCTCTTAGGCTGACTGATTACAACTCTCACAACGTCAGGATCCATTGGTGGATCAGAAGTCACCGTATTAGAAGAGGTGAATTCCATTTCTATTTTTCAAGCAGTTCGGAATATTGTACTGTTTTTTCCAATGATTTCTAATTCTCATCTTGACATTGTTGAACAAAAACTTATTCAGTTAGATTGATCACTAGGTGGCAACCAATGTTATGGGTCTAGTCCCGGGGCTGGTGTAGACTGAATTCTACCATTGGTCACTTCCAAGTGTCCAATCAGTGTATCCATTACGATCCTACAGGAGATCGATTCCGAACCCGAATAGCTCAGTGGCAACGTCTATGACTGCAGCACTAGGTGCGAATCTCAGAAGTTCCTTGAAGATTACGGATACGCCTTGCTGACAAGTGGAAACAAGCACAAAATCTAGATCTAAGGCTCTCTGAAGATTATTTCCAATCAATAATCTAACACCAAGAATATACTTAGATGACAGTTCTTTCTTTCAGTAAAAGGAATCCACACATGCAATCGAACAACAACTACCACTCGAGAGTTACAAGGCAGAATAATAATAAAGGTGATACTGCTTACATCAGAGTACATTACACGACGCAATTCATTATTTGAAAAGTCATTCTTCGCTACTCACTGCTAAGAAAAGAATTAAAGGCATTCAGATGATAAGAAAACTACCGCTTTTTAACATTCGGAATATACAGCAAACGTAGGTAGGTAAAGAAACAACCTCCTTTACCTACCTGGGAAGCATCGTTTCGACTACAGGCAGACGAAACTGACGAGGATATCATAGCAAGAATCGGAAAAGCAAGACAAGCTTTCAGTACTCTCAAGTCTGTGTGGAGGTCAACAACACTCAGCGTCAAAAATAAGATCCGGATTTTCAACTCCAATGTGAAGTCAGTGCTACTCACTATACGGATCAGAAACTTGGCGTGTCATAAAGAGCATCTCAAACAAACTACAGACCTTCATCAACAGTTGTCTTCGCTCAATACCACTCAAGATCAGATGGCTGGCCAGAAAAGATAAGCAATAGGGATCTCTGGCAATGAGCGAACCAACCAGGAACCGATTGTGAAACAAATAGACAGGAAGAAATGGAGGTGGATTGGCTGGCCATACTCTGAGGAAACAAACTATGAAGTGACATCACTAGACAAGCCATCGCTCGAGTGGAACCCGAAAGGGAAGCGGCGAGTTGGTCGCCAGTGCAAGGGTGACTTGGAGGAGGTCATGTGAAGAGAAGATGAAAACGTGTGGGCAGACTTGGAGCCAGGTGAAGACTCTAGCAGAGAACCGAACGCAATGGAGACACACGGCTGAAGCCCTATATTCCTGTAGGAATTAAAGGATACAATAATAATAATAATACAGCGAACGTTGGAAATCAACATAAGAAGGGAGCTTGAGCACTGCTATGATATGCAATTTCATTTGAGTTCACTCATCAGACGCATTACAAAACACACAATAAGGAATTTAAGCTGAAAATCCCTACTTTATACACCTTGATAGTCTTTATTATTTACTCAAATATGTAAATTAGTATTTACACTGAGGAAACTACTCGATTTATCTTTAATGCGTACTAATCCAACAGGTGGAAATATAACACGAGTATTCCACCCATTTTAACGTAACGCAGTACAACTTTCACATTGTACAACTGTGATAAGAATTACATATTCACACTACATTCCTAATCGTCATTATACAGACATAACTTGTGATTGGTAGGCTTTCCGTAAGCCACACAAACGTATACAGAAAAATGAAAATTTTATAAACAGTAACGCTCCAGCAGTGTAAGCAGTCAAATCAGAACTGCTCCGTGAGATGTATGTGGAATCTTGGTAAATAGAAGCCCATACTTGTTGAAAGCAGTGTTCGCATGGCTCCTATTCCAAGTAAGGACTTGTACGAATCAGCCATTCACAGTATAAGTTGCATGCATAATATTTCCGTTGTAAGCATGTTAGAAACACGACAATACACTGATTTAGCCATAAAGGTCTCGATATCTAAGTAGTATTACTAAATTTCACGAAAAATGCACGGTTTCGTATCAGTTGCAACCAGATGCATGTGACTGCTGAGTCATATTTTCTTACACTGTCATTTCACAGTATGCTGAGAGACTATTAGTGAGAATATCTGAGGCAAGAATTCAGGCTCTCACTTCATCTTCGATCATCATTCACAAAGTTGAGAAACGGCTATCATTTCTTAGTGTTTGTTAGTCAGTGAGAGCTGAGATACTGCCCGGGAACCCTAACCGAAGCAGGTGGTTGTTTTAAAGGACCACCTCCAAGCCTTGGGGGGTGACTAATACAGCTTCATAAGTCATTCGATCTGATTGGATTCTGGAGCCCATGTACGCTATATTAACTGCTTTTAGTCTAACCCTTATTCTTGGTATGGTATGACCTGCAGGAACATACGTCCCAGCCAGTGTCGGATCACTGTAGTATGCAAGTCCAACTACCGCGTCATGGTAGCAGCTATCGGCCGACACCTTGGTGTTTACCTATGCAAATAGCTATTATTAAAACACAAATATACATCACTAAAATAAATCCTTGTAGGCAGAACGATTGAAAAACATAATTGTAATTATTTGTCATCCTTTATTTGGATAGTTCTCAGGGGGAGGCATCTTGAATTACCACTGATTAGTTAATTAAGATCAAGATTCGGATAATTAACACTAATTTGAATTCTGTTTCTCTATATGACTCAGAGACTTGACGTGACACGCCTTAAAAGCATTTCAAACAGGTCTCAGACTTCTATCAACACAGCTGCCCCGATACCGAAGACGAAGAGAGGTTAAAAAAATCAACAACAACAACAAGGAACTCTGGAAGAAAGCGAATCACTCAACCAATGGACCGGACACACATACACGCTGAGTGACATCATGAGCCAGGCCTTAGAGTGAAATCCAAATGAAGAACGACAAGTTGGGCTGAAATGGAGATGCACTGTTGTAACCCTCTTTACCACTCGGGACCTAAGGAAATAATGATAATGCATGATCCAATAAAAATAACAAAACAATTCACTAACAATATATGTATATATTTTCATTTTAGGCATATCTCATAATGTGAAAAGTAGTAGTCAACATTGGTGAATGATGTACAAAAAGCGCGTCATTAACTACTACTACTACTACTACTACGAATTAGTCATATTCATAGTCATAGTAGTAGTAGAGGTATGAAGCAAAAAAACAAAACACAAATATAACTGACAATATAAGTGAGATCGACAAAAAAACAGACATTGCATCATTTGAACAGGTTGATGCAAAGTAACTAAAACAAAGTTGAAATGGGGAATTTAATTAAACAAACACAAAAAAATAAGAAATAAAAGTAAAAATAAAGAAGAGAAAGCTAATATTAAAAAAAAACAACAAAAATACAGCTTTAATGCAGTCAGCATATGTCACAAATATGAGTGTGAGTAAGCAGTGTGTGTACACCTCCGAACGCGATCGATCCATCAATCAATCAATAAATGTAGGTCTACAGCAGCATTAATGTACACACACACACACGCACATACATATAAACATATATTAAACACAAATAACACAATAGGAAATGACAAATGTGATCGAGAGGAAGCTTGCTAAATGACAATAATCAGTACCAAGACGCGAAAACGAAAATTCGTTGATATAAAGAAAACTCACACAAAAAAACAATTAGGAGGGATATATATATATAGACGATACAACAAATGACCGATGGATGATTGGATGAGGTGATGATGATGATGCAATCATAAGTATTCATAAAAAATACATTTTGATAAAAATAATGATAATAATAATGAGATCGACAATGTGAAGCAGTTTTATGAGGAGAAAACACATTATAAAAGACAGGTAATAGGATAGAATAAATGATAAAGTAAAAAGCAATAGTAATAATAATAACAATAATAATAATATATCCTACACACAAATAAATGTTCAAAATTAAAACATTTCAACATTCGTCATAAATAATAATAATAATAATAATAATAATAATAATAATAATAATAATGATCATGATTAAAACACAAACACACATACAAACAAACAAACAAAAAAAGAAAGAAACAAGTTCGATATACATGAGATCGTAACAGCTGTTAGCGTCTTCGTCGCCATCATCATCGTTGCTGTAGTCGTCGTTAGTGCCGTCATCGTTGACGATGATCGGTTGGGGGGGGATGAGGAGAAGGTAGGGGAGTTGGGGTTCCAGGGGATTTCGGGTAAAAATAGGGTATAATGCACAATAGTTGTTTTTCCTTTTCTTTAGAATCCTAAGACTAGTTAATGCAATTGTGAAATATTTATGAGGACGAGCGGGAGTATACAGGAGAATACTGTTTGCTGATGGAATAAAAATAACATAGAACAAAACAACAGTATTCTCCTTACACATAATAACAATGAATGGATAAATAAATAAATATTAAAAAAAACAACGTGAAAATAAAACAAAATAAAGCTGACGTTGTTAAAATAAAAATACAAACAAACGAACATCAGGATTAATAAAAGCTGTTGAATGTAGTAGAGAAAATTGACAATGATAAAATGAAGATTGCATTTCCGAATCCAGAACGAAAAACAACACGCAACCAAACAATGAATAAACATCGGCTCCTTTGAGATTTCAATGACTGATCTTAGGCATTTATGCACTGATTTTTTTATTTGGTATGTATGGTGTAAAAAAGAGAAAACAAGATTTTCTTTTGGTAAACTGAATAGGCAGGAAGAGAAACCAGAGAAAAACACAAAACAAGCAAAGAAGAACGGAGAGGATTGTGTTTTTGTTAAGCTGTTGGATGATGATTTCGATCAAGTGTGGGTAAACGACTCACTGTACCCTTGTGCTTTTCTGTGGCATATTCACCAATAAATGAACCTTCCTCATTGAATTTACCTGTGCATACAGACAGAGAGAAAGAGATCATGGGTAAAAGAACAAAACAATGGTGTTATATAATGCGTAAATTGAAAAGAAAGGTTTTAGTGACATATAAGGATCTTCAAGTATTGGTTTTGAAGGGATATTTGTTTGATTGCATGAAGGATTTCATCATGAGCTGACATCAGCTAGAGAACCATTGGAAAACCAGCAGGGAGTACTGGACAGGTGTTTCGTCCTAGCTCGGGACTCTTCACAGTACGCACCCACACAGCGGGGTCCGAACCCAGGACCACCTGGTTACGAAGCGAGCTCGTAGACCATTGAGCCACTGGGACCCGATGAATCGTCTACGAGCTCGCCTTGTAACCAGAAGGTCCTGGGTTCGAACCCCGTGGTGTGGGTGCGTACTGCTGAAGAACATATAAGGATGTCATTTTATGTGTAAACATGAACAATCAATAAATTGTTGATTGATAGTAAACTCAAGATAATAATCCTTCCCTTGTCAACCTATGAGATATACATTGTTTTCCCACGCAAACATAATAGAAATTAGCAGTTATGACAATAGAAACTATCTGTATGAGAACAAATAATGTAATTAAAATAGTATAAGCTCAGGAAAATGCGCAGAAGATACCCAGACTGTCAATTAATTTTTCACAAATTTCCATGGTTTATGCATGTCGTTGGAAGTGAGAACATAGAGGGAAGACAGATGTGATGAAGACACTCAACCACCACCACCATGAACAACAACACACACGGCAATCACCATCAGTGGGATAAATTTGAAGACAGTTGTCTCTTTTACTTTTTTTTACCCGGAAAGCTTCATTTTAACAACAGACAACAGGGATGAGGATGTCAAAGGCGGGTTGGATCAGATAGGGAAAAGCTTTCCTTACTTTGAAATGAGTATGGAGATTCACAGAACTCAGAGTACACAACGATGAAGATTCGAAATTTTAACAGTAGTGTCAAGTAAGTTATTCTATATGGAATCAAAACAAGATTTTGAGCGAACAATTGTTTTCGATAACTTCTTCTTCAGGCTCTACAGTTATAAATCCATGAATAATAGAGTACATATAGCCAATAAAGGCAAGTGAAAATAATATCAGAAACTGTATTGGGGTGCATGTGTAAGTTGAGATGATAGTCCATTAGTTAACATAATCAATCAAATGTGTATAGGGTGTATAGTCAGAAAAAATGTGATGAAGTGTGAATGAACAATTGGGTGATATAGTGCTGTTTAATAGTCAACAGAATACAAGTGTCATTGGGGTGAGAGAAATGCGATAACCACAAAATACATACAAACACACATCAACAAAGGGGGCACTGAATGTGAGGGCTGATCGATAATGTCTAATGATAAAATAAAGAGGCTAAATTGTAAATTGTAATAAGATAATATTCTATATGGTTCAGAGGCTTGATGTACGCTTTACCAAAAGCAACAACAACTGCATACTTCATCTCGACACTGGAGGACAGATGGCCTGTTAAACAGGATAAGCATTAAGGAACTCTGGCAGGAAGAAAACCAGTCAAGAATCAATCGCCCAGCCAATATGCAGAGAGAAATGGGGATGAACTGGGCATACGCTAAAGAGACATTTAGGTCACGTCACACACCAGGGGGATGCTTGCGTGAAACACCCAAATGGGAAGAAATATACGCTTATGGTCAGTCATGAAGGCACTTAAAACTAATAGCAGAGAATAGAGTCCAACAGAGATGTGTTTCTGAAACCGTATAATCCCACTTGGAACGCAAGGAATGAATAACACTACAGAAGACTGCTTGCTTATATCTAGTACATTTTTTACAATATGCTTGAAAAATGCAAACCAGTAACGAAATATAGCATAGAAAAGATATTGATAAAGGATAAATATGTGAAAACGGTTTGCAAAAAACCCTGCAAACTTTAATTTGAAAAAAAACTTACCGGGATCGAGATTATAGTCGTCTAGTTCACCATCTGCATCACTTCCAATTTCAGCACTATCATCGTTCAGTGAACAACGACTGCCTCGAAGAGGAGGTTCTTCACTGAAAATAATAAACAACAAATAATTCAAGTATGCGAAAAATGAAGAAAGCATGTTTAGGGAAACGCCCATATTAAAAGACTAATATACACTCTAGCATTGCATTAGTGGTTAGTTCGGAATGTATGGTATGATACTGTTCCCTTAGGCGTATTCGTTCTGGGTATAAACACTTTCCTAATCTCAATTATCTTTTCCATAAATATATTTAAGAAGGTAACATTTTTTATTACTTCAGATATTGTATGGTTGTGACTATTCTTGAAAAGCTAAAAATTCAAATAAGTGATAATTCTGCTAGATAGACATATGAACATTTAACAATGGCAATTTGATGCATATGAGACGTTTTTCACATTCCACGACTATACACTACTCCTGCTACATCCGTCTAAGACTGATGTCTAGTTCACCTGGGTATTTGGTGATCAACATAATCAATGGCATAAGCGGAAAAAAGTCATTTCACTTTCACCAACTAATGATTGATAAAGATGAGATGTGGATGGCCTAATCCAGATCAAAAGTACAACTTAGCGATAAATAACATGTTTTTCGAATACAACTAGCGAAGTGAAGAAATAGATGAAGTTATCTGACCATTTTTTCTCTCTCTCTACAGCATTGCTCAAGTGAAATACCATTCACAGAAAGGCGTTTCAGTTTCATGCAATGAAACAGTTAACTATCATTCATTGAACTCATTGTCTAGGGAAATATTTTTTCAGAGAGAATCGAAATTGGAGGATTTCATCATCAGCTGACATCGGTTAGAGAACCATTGGAAAACCACCTGTGAGTACTGGACAGCTGTTTCGTCCTAGTTTGGGACTCTTCGCCAGTACGCACCCACACCGCGGGGTTCGGACCCGAGACCTTCTGGTCACAAAGAGAGTTAGCTCGTAGACCATTAGGCCACTCGGACCCGATCCAAAAACCCATGAGTCACTGTCCTCACCTTCAACCTGCTGTACCCTACTGGTCACGGCTTCCCACTGGAACCTCAGGTAACTACCTACCTGAATAGGACCAGTCGTAAGTGAGTACCAGATCAATTTTCAGATATTGGTTTGTAAGGATTCTGTTTGATTGGTTGAAGGATTTCATCATGAGCTGACATTAGTTAGAATTCATGGGCTGTTAGATCGGGTCCCAGTCGGTCGGTCGGTTTTCGACAAAGAACTTTGCACATATGTGCGGCAGTTCAAGTCACCACACTCCATGTAGCACGCAAAGCAAGAGAAGAAAGTAGAAGAAATGCATAATATAGACAGTAAACAGAGGTGTGAGACAAAGGAGTAGTAATAACGAAGAACAAAACAGTTTAATTGGAAATCATGAGTCACAAGGGGTGGATGTATCTGCGCCAGCCATTGAGAACGATTTTGAGCCATGTCACCAATTGTTTCCAACCATTGGTTTTTACCATCCCGAGGACCCCAACCAGTCTGGAAGTCCACACCTTCCTATGTGGCTTAAACTAACTGTTGTGGATTTCATTGGCTGGTGAAGCCATGTTTTGGTTTGACCATCACTGGCTCTTTTCCAACCTGACCCTATGTCAGCTAACATTGCCCGTCGAGGAAGACGATGACTAGGCATACGTAACACATGTCCTAACCATCTCAGTCGAAGTAATTTCACCGTTTCGTCGATTGATTTCCCCGCCTTACCTAGCACTCGACGCCTAACCTCAATATTGCTCACCTTATCATACCACTCCACACAGGAGATAGAACGCAGACACCTATGATCGACGACAGCTAATCTTCTCATGTCTTCCGCTCTCAATGGCCAGGTCTCACAGCTAGCCATAAAGGAGGACGGAGCGGACTGTTGAGCAGTACACACGCTCTTTGGTCGATAGTCGGATATCGCGTCTACGCCAGAGACGACGAAAACTGGCGCATGCGAACCTAGCCCTCTGTATTCGTGCTGAAATTTCATCGGAGATCAACCCGTTGGGGCTGATGGTACTTCCCAAGTAACTGAAGCGGTCTACGTGTTCTACCACTTCACTTCTTATTTCTAATCTAGGGGTCGATGAAGTCCAATCCTGCAGCATCATCTTACATTTTACAGGGGCGAATCGCATGCCAAACATACGAAGATTGTTGGTCAAGGTGTTCAGAAGACTCTGCATTTTGTCAGAGTCCTCGCCTAGAAGGACTATACCGTCTGCATATTCTAAGTCAACGAGATTATTCCCTGGTAGCAAGTCGATTCCTGAGTCTCTGAAGTGAGTTAGGGTTAAGTCCATTAGTACGTTTATGATGAAATTGAATAGAAATGGGAATAATGGGCATCCTTGACGGACGCCACTAGTCGTCACCACTTCAGATGACAACTCGCCATAAGCCCTCACCTGGCTGCATGAGTACGAGTAGAGTGCTTTAATAAGTGCAATGTATTTTCTTGGCAGTCCCTTTACAGCCAAGCATCGCAGTGGCTTAATGGTCTACGAGCTCGCGTTGTAACCAGAAGATTCAGGGTTAGAACCGCGTTGGGTGCGTACCGATGAAGAGTCCCAAACCAGGACGGAACAGCTCTCCACTGCTCACAGGTGGTTTTCCAAGGGTTCTCTAAATGATCTCAGCTTATGATGAAATCGTCCAACCAATCAAACAAAATCCCTACAAACCAATACATGAGAATCAAAGTTGTGCGAACGAAATCCTAGAGTAGCCGAAACAAGATATCGAATTTACATATAAAGTCTATATAGATTCAAACAGTGCAGCACATGCACCAATATTTCAGCAGTCAAAATCCATCAATAGGTAACAAGAACTGATTACATTAATTAACACGTATTGATGTCATTCTACAAAACACGGAACACCCTATTTCAATTTTCAGTATCTGATCATTTTTAGACTATTCTATTTTTTTGAATTATACAAACTGTGCTGTGAGTACAAATAAGATTCTAAAACAGTAATGCACGAAATGAATATGAAAATATCTGATTATCCAATGTGGAACTGTGTAGATAGGTGCACCATCAGTACAAAATAGTATATTTCGATAAACTATATGCAAGATGATAGAACAAGGGTGAAATAAATCTGCAATGGACGGAGACGTATAGCCATAGAGAATAATCAAATGAAGACTAGTGAAGAGTTCAGATTCCGAGAGATGGCACGAAATGAACACACAACTGCACAAATGTGAACGATTTTCAATTATCAAGATTCGTTAACCACAGATTTTCACCATAACGATGATCTAGTCAGACAATCTACGTCTAAATACGTAGTTCAGCCTTTTCATACAGTTAATTTGGCGACCAGTAAGACACACGACAAACGACCAACTTCTAATACGATGTACATAGAGTGAATAAATTAAGGTCTTAACTGCGATGCAATGCAAGTGAGGTTATCATATGGGCAAGTACAATATAAGCAGTATTCTACCTACTGTATCACAATGTAAACATAAAGCTAATCCATTTGTTTGATAGTGGCTAACAATGCAATCTAGCATGAGATGAATGCATCTGGATCCTCAGTGAGTGATGATATCCCCCCACTGGGCCACACTGTTTGAACTCAATTACTTGGAACAGAACTTTCATATACGAGGAGCTAGGAGGCATACTTATCGTGTGAGGGTCGATGTGATAATACCCTGTCACCCAAGCTCAAGTAGTTGGAGTGTGACTCGAAACCGTGACCCATCAGCTGTAAACCAAACTAAGGTCTTAAGCCAATGAGTCACATCTCCACCACGCTTCGTGATTTCATTCATCATTTACGTTAGCGTGAATTTCTCGTTGATTGACTTATGTCGGACCGAAGTACTCAATTTCTGTTGACGTGTCGACCCCTACTACGGACGCTTTGATGATACCTGAGAGTCTGTCTGTCTGTTTCCGACATAGAACTTTGCACATATCTGCGGCAGTTCAAGTCGCCACACTCCCTCCTTGTAGCACACAAAGCAAGAGAAGAAAGTAGGAGAAATGCATAATATAGACAGTAAACGGAGGTGTGAGACAAAGGAGTAGTAATAACGAAGAACAAAACAGTTTCATTGGAAATCATAAGTCACAAGGAGTGGATGCATCTGCGCCAGCCATTGAGAACGATTTTGAGCCATGTCACCAATTGTTTCCAACCATTGGTTTTTACCGTCCTGAGGACCCCAACCAGGAAACCAGTCTACACCTTCCTACGTGGCTTAAACTAACTGTTGTAGATTTCATTGACTGGTCCCATGTTTTCGTTTGACCACCGCTAGCTCTTTTCCATCCTGACCTTATATCAGCTAACATTGCCCACTGTCGAGGAAGGCGATGACTAGGCATACGTAACACATGTCCTAACCATCTCAGTCGATGTAATTTCACAGTCTCGTCGATTGATTTCCCCGCCTTACCTAGCACTCGACGCCTAACCTCAATATTGCTCACCTTATTATACCACTTCACGCGGGAGATAGAACGCAGACACCTATGATCGAAGACAGCTAATCTTTTCATGTCTTCTGCTCTCAATGGCCAGGTCTCACAGCTAGCCATAAAGGAGGACGGAGCGGACTGATGAGCAGTACACACGCCCTTTGATCGATAGTCGAATACCGCGTCTACGCCAGAGATGGCGTAAACTGGCATATGCGAAACTAGCCGTCTGTTTTCATGCTGAGATTTCGTCAGAGATCAACCCGTTGGGGCTGATGGTACTTCCCAAATAAGTGAAGCGGTCAACGTGCTCTACCACTTCGCTTCCTATTTCTAATCTAGGAGTCCGTACCTGATAGTCATAACACATGATGTCATTTTGTCGATGATGGCTGGCAATAGAACCCAACACTGATCCAATTACTTTAAATTTAAGGCATGGAGTAAATCGCATGCTGCGAGAACAATTTGTAACAAATCGGAATGATATTATTGATTAGATAAGTAGATATTTTCAAAAGACCAAACAATATCGCTTTTTCTTATTACCAACCAGCATCTGATAGTAATGATAAAACTTCAAAAACGAAAAATACAGCAACAACAAGCAAACCAACATTGTATGGGAATGTATGTAACAAAGCAAAAAACTTACGCTCGTTCATACGTTTGAAATGCTTCTTTTTCACGTAACTCCTTTTCTGGATCATTTCCAAGAGCGCGTTCCTCACGATCCACTGGGAATAAGTAAAATAATAGTTAAAACAGATCGGCATAGAGCATTGCAAATAAATAATTTAGAATGAATTCGATATAACGACAGTATAATAACAGTAGATACAATACACTTGGAGAGTAAAGTAATAACAACACGCGGAGTAGGATAAACCGGATATATTTTATTCTGTCGGCAAATTATCAATTGCATAGATATGAAACAATTTTAACATATTGACGTCCTGTGCTACTCAGACAGACATCTTGAATTCCTCCAAAATCATACACAAATAAGAGAGTCTGATTCTCCTAAAGTTTTTAGATATCATTGCTATCAAACAGTCTGAACCTGACTTGTGCATTCAACGAGTGGGTGTAGTAGGTTTCGTCTTATTTTAGTAACTCTGTCTTCTAATCTTCATTGATTATATGATATTTCATTAAACGTAAATGTTGACCTCTCTTTTCACTCCTACTTAGTCACCTAATCATTTATCAAAAGTCATGTTTGTTATGTCTGATACCTGACTAAATGATCTTATCTCACAATGTGTTTTTTTTCATATTTCATTGGCGTAAACAATTTCTAATAACTTTATAATTTGCGTACTTCAGCATATTGTTGTTACCGTTGCTCCCCACATATCCTGTTTATCAGAGGAGATTAGGCCGCACATTACATGCTATATAGGTACAGTAATACTTTTATATTTAAGTATTGGTTTGTAGGGATTTGGTAGATTGGCTACAGGATTTCATCATGAGCTGACATTGGTTAGAGAACCATTAGAAAACCTGCAGGGAGTACTGGACAGCTATTTCGTCCTAGTTTGGGACTCTTCACCAGTACGCACCCACCGGGGTTCAAACCCAAGACCTTCCGGTTACAAAGCGAGCTCGTATACCATTAAGCTACTGGGACCCGATCCAATGGCCCATAAATTCTAACTTCTGCCAATTCACGATATAGCGCAACCGCTAGCCAATGTCTTCGGCGAGTATTTGTCCTCACACCCGACCTGCTGCACCCTACTGGTCACGACTTCCCACTGGAACCCCAGGTAACTACCTACCTTAATAGGGCCAGTCGCCAGTGAGCATCTCATTGATATTCAAGTATTAATTATTAATTAAACATTTCAGTTCATATATAAGCTCATGATCATTCTTGTTATTAACATTTTATCTCCAAAGTACGTTAAAATTGCAAAAGAAAACCCATTTACTTTCACTATATTCAGGTGGTATGCTGTTGATAAGATACCAATGAAATAGATACGCTTTATCCTACTCTATGTGTTGCTGTTACACATCTGTTCAAATTCATTAAAGAGAATATGTGTATGAAATACTTAGATTGCTTGACCTAACAGATAAGCACAGTAAGAGTACCACCACCCATTGGTTTAAACACTCGATCTCCAGTCAGTAGGTCCCAGGTTCGAATCTCACTCCATCTACTTCAGCCTGGGTAGTATTATTAGCACTCATACAATAAGTGTGGCAAATATCCCACCACTGGGTAACTGAATTATAACCAAGTGGGTAACTATTTCGTTTAAGTAAGTAGGGAAAAGCTGAAACACTCAGGACTTTGAGTCAAACTTTCATACTTGTAGTAGAAGGCACATAATTATACACGTCTTTAGTCGTTTGCTAAGAAGCAGTGTGAAAAAGGTACTGCAAACTGTAAGCTCAACAAAACTGCATGAGTCATGACATGACTCAGTGAGTTCCAATGTAGAACTTTGCACAGAAATGCAGCAGCTTAAGTTACCACACATTATTTAGCACACGAAGGTAGAGAAAAAGAATTCAAAAGAACTACTTTGAGCAGAAGTGAACAGGCTGAAAGAATAGCAACATGGAAGAACGCGGAGATTTAATGACTATGAGAGATTACATAAAGTGAATGACTCTGCGCCGGTGAGAACGGTTTAAAGTTATATCACCAAGAGTTTCAAACCTTTGATTCATGGCATCTCACTGACTCCAACTAGACAGTTTACACCTCCCTACACGCCCAACTCAAACTAACAGTCAAAGACTTCATGGACTGATGCCAGGTTTCCATCTGACTACCCCTAACTGTTAAGACCTAATGGACTGCATAGAGAAAAAATATATTACTAAGAAAGTATAATACGGGATATGCAGTCACTACAGGTTTCCAGTAACATAACGCTACTAGCATAATAATTCACTTAGCTCAAAAAAACTGTAGGGTTAATAGAAAAACTTACACATATAAGTTTCTCCTCGGAAACGCATAACAAGACAAGCAGTCAACACTCCGATTGCAATGATAACAAGAACACCAATGATTACAGCAGTTATCCAAGAAATATTAGCAGATGCTGTGTATGAAAAGAGAATATGTGAAAAGATACGACAGTTATTGTATTGATCATTCAAAAGTAAAATTTTCAATGGGAAATATCTCCGTGTATGAAAAAACTTCAACTTACCAGGAGTTGAATCATGATCAACTTGAAGGTCTAAAGCTGCTGTCAAGAGTGATTGAATCTTTACATCGTCATGTGAGTCATATACTTTCATATTTGGCTCCAAAAGTCTTGCATCGACATCTGCAACACGTGAAGTTATAAATGGATAGAATATGCGCCAACGACAAGTCACATTCACTTTTCGGAATAATGCAACCAAGGATGGATCATCAACGGGTGTAATTATTAACTACAAAGAGACGAAAGTAATTTCCCCCGTTAACAAAGTAACTATATAATAATAATAATAATAATAATAATAATAATAATAACAATTATAATGGATAAAGTGTACAAAATCTTTTGAAACGAATGCTTAAACTATAATATTACACAAAAATGGTTGGACATTACTGAAAATTTTATTGCAAAATAAAGAACTACTGGGGGCATAGTTGTTTCGTCCCAACCCATATCCACGAAAGGGCAAAGTTAAACTTTAAGCACCACTAGCTACCACCAACCAGCGAATGACCTCGAACGCACCAATCACCTGAAGGAGGCATTTTTATGTATGGAATATATGTATTTATGAAATAATGCAAAAAAATTGTATATAAGTGTTATAGAGGATACCTTGCTCTCAAATGTGATAAAAATACCTCTCAGTTTTAGGTTGGAGTATTAACAGAGTATAATTCCATTGTGGGTAAAATTTATTTTGATAGTCTCATAGTGTAATACAGTAATATTTACTGAGTAATAAACTGTACTCGAAACGTCATCAGTAAATATTACTGTATAACACTGTGGGACTTTATCAAAATAAATGTTACATTGGAATTATACTCTACCACAGTGCACAAGTTCTATTCTCATATCAACAGAGTAATTTAACCACATTCTATGCATGTAATTATTTAGGTCTTCTAAACCTAACAATGACCCTAATTTTTCCTGAACCTAACCATAATGTGAAAATATCCCTAAACTAATTGTAATCTAACTCGAACCAACCCTGATGTCGCCCTTATTAGGTTAACCTAACCCTAACTTGGCCTTGGCTTAAGGAGTAACTTAATCTTCCCCAAACCTAAGCTGAAACTTGCCAGAAATCTCATTTAATAGCATAACACTTCGATGAGCATATTTTATTGATGATGACATTATTTGCCAGGTTTCACTGACTTCCTCAGTGAGCGTTTCAAGGTCATTGGTGCTTAAAGTTTAACTTGGCCCACGGAAGAGATTAAACGTGGGACTATACGACCATGAAGTGAGCACAAAATAACTCAGCGACTGAGATGAAGTTAAATGATACGAGTTCTCTGATTTCAACTGAATCTTTGCATACTTGTAAATCTCCACACTGTTCAGAGTCTCAATCTGAGACGCAAATTTAAGTGCTCATTGTAAACTTGACGCCGAGTTACTCACAAACACACTGCCTTGAATATATACGTCAACTTATCGCCATGAGTAAAAGAAATAGAAAGCCATTCATCATGAGTGAGTTTCAAGATATTCTGAGCACCTACCTGGACCCTTCCTCACATCTACTATATTTAAATTCCAAGGCAAAATATATAGACAAACTGAAGGTGTAGCAATGGGATCACCAATATCCCCTATCGTGGCAGATATATTTATGGATAGCTGGGAAAATATGGCACTTAATACATTTAATCCTACTCCAAAAATATGGTGGAGATATGTGGATGACACTTTCACAGTGTTAAAAACAGAACATATCTCTAGCTTCTTGACACACATAAACTCACTAGTGGAGGGAATAAAATTCACATTTGAAACCGAAAATGAGCAAGGAGAATTAGCCATGTTAGATTGTAAAATAAAACGAATAGAAGAAGGCAAACTACACACTAGTGTTTATAGAAAACCAACGCATTCTAATAGATATTTAGACTTTAATTCATCTCATCCTGTAACTGTTAAGGCAGGCTTAGTTAAATGTTTAACAAACCGAGCAATGGCACTAAGTAGCACAAAAAAAGACCTTAATGATGAAATAAAACAGATAGAAGAGGCGTTGGTTTTAAACAACTATCCTCTAAAATTCATTAGGAAGATTGAAAAACGCCAAAAGAAAAATAAAAAGAATTGTGAAACTAGTAGTAATAAAATAAATAAGAGAGAATATAAGTCATCTACAGTTATACCATATAAAGAAGGGACATCTGAGACCCTACGTAGGATTCTAAATAAAGCAGGGATTAGGGTGGCATTTAAACCTACAAACTCACTAAGGGACAAGCTCTGTAGGTTAAAGGACCCAGTGGACCCAATTAGACAAAATAATATAATTTACAAAATACCCTGCAATGACTGTGAGGTCAACTACATAGGTCAAACTAGTAGATCGGGGGTAGTTAGATTGTCAGAACATAGGAATTTAGCTAAGATAAGAATGGTTGACCCAGAGAAGATAAGTAATTTAGAAAAAAGCTCGGCAATCGCAATGCATGCATTAACACACAACCACACAATAGGGTGGGAGAGGGTTAAAATTCTAAAAAGTAATCTAGGTAGGTGGAGAGAGAGGTTGATTACTGAATCTTTGTTCATCGAATCTACACCCAACACATGCAACAGAAGTGACTCAATGCAAATACCAAAAATATGGAAGATATTATTGCCGCCAGTCAAATCAGAAGAAGATGATAAATAGTCTTAAAATTCTATTTCCATTCAAGCACATCATAACATTCTAACAATCAACTTATTATGACTGTAAAAAACACTCGTCGTATTTCCCATCTAATTGCAATGGATTAATAACACTCGTATTATTGCCACCAGTCAAATCAGAAGAGGATAATAAATAATCTATTTCCATTCAAACACATTCTAACAATCAACTTATTATGACTATAAAAACACTCGTCGTATTTCCGATCTAATTGCAATGGATTAATAACACTCGTACTATTATCTCTGAATGTACATTATCTCATATTGAATTTTATTCCAATATCCAGTCGATTCCACACATGTATATAAATGAAGCAAAGAAGTTGTGTGAGTAACTTGATATGATTATGAGCAATAGTTTGTGCTCGAAACGTCATCAGTAAATATTACTGTATAACACTGTGAGACTCTATCAAAATAAAAATTTACCCATAATGGAATTACACTCTACCACAGTGCCCAAGTTTTATTCTTATATCAATGGACCCTTCCTACTTCAACTTCTTTTTTGATGAAATAGTTTGATACAAAATAAACTTAATCCAAATTTTTTCATCGGTATACATTCATAATTCATTCAGACGCTAAAAGAACTTTAGTCAGAAAGACATTTTGCTTAAGTGTACTGAGACGTACATTTTCTAGAAACTGACTTCGGTAGGTTACACGGGGCTATAAACACAGATGTCATATAATCGGACTTCCTCCTTCAAACTGAAATATTTACAGTGATGAACTGCTGTTAGAATCTAAGAATAGAAAACATTTACACAGACTGCGCGTCGGTGACACGGCGATAGAATGCCCGCCTACCACTCATATGATCCGGGGTTCGACCCCCCGCCACAGACGCACTCCTTTACCTCGCTAAGCCATTAATAAGACTGGTAAAGACGGAGGGTTGGGCATGGGGCTAGCAACCCAATCCCGTAAAAATGAAAAAACACCACTGCTACCGAGATTTCAAGTCTCTAGCTTGAAACCCTATGTTCCACTGGGAACGTGAAGGAATAAAAAGGATCACAGACTGTCTGTTTATTTGTCTGTTTTCGACATAGAACTTTGCACATATGTGCGGCAGTTCAAGTCACCACACTTCACTCAGCACACAAAGCAAGAGAAGAAAGTAAGAGAAATGCATATTAGAGACAGTAAACAGAGGTGTGAGACAAAGGAATAGTAATAACGAAGAACAAAACAGTTTCATTGGAAATCATAAGTCACAAGGAGTGGATGTATCTGCGCCAGCCACTGAGAACGATTTTGAGCTATATCACCAACTGTTTCCAACCATTGGTTTTTATCGTCCCGAGGACCCAAACCAGGAGGCCAGTTTACACCTTCCTACGTGGCTTAGACTAACTGTTGTAGATTTCATTGACTGGTGCCATGTTTTGGTTTGACCACCGCTAGCTCTTTTCCAGCCTGGCCCTATGTCAGCTAACATTGCCCGTCATTCGAGGAAGGCGATGGCTAGGCATACGTAACACATGACCTAACCATCTCAATCGATGTAACTTCATAGCCTCGTCGAT
Source organism: Trichobilharzia szidati (assembly GCA_944472155.2). NCBI lineage: Eukaryota > Metazoa > Platyhelminthes > Trematoda > Strigeidida > Schistosomatidae > Trichobilharzia > Trichobilharzia szidati. Next base: position 177,685,902 of record OX235271.1, on the reverse strand, counting down.
TGATTTCCCCTCCTTACCTATCGCTCGGCGCCTAACCTCAATATTGCTCACCTTATTATACCACTTCACACGGGAGATACAACGCAGGCACCTATGATCAAAGACAGCTTGCTAGTCTTTTCATGTCTTCCACTCTCAATGGCCAGGTCTCACAGCGAGCCATAAAGGAGGACGGAGCTGACTGCTGAGTAGTACACCCTCCCTTTGGTCGATAGGCGGATATCACGTCTACGCCACAGACGGCGTAAACTGGCATATGCGAAACTAGTCCTCTGTATTCGTACTGAGATTTCGTCAGAGATCAACCCGTTGAGGCTGATGGTACTTCCCAAGTAAGTGAAGCGGTCAACGTGCTCTACCACTTCACTTCCTATTTCTAATCTAGGAGTCAGTGTAGTCCAGTCCTGTAAAATCATCTTACATTTGGCGGGAGCGAATCGCATGCCAAACATACGAAGATTGCTGCTCAAGGTGTTCAGAAGACTCTGCATTTTGTCAGCGTCCTCCCCTAACAGGACTATACCGTCTGCATATTCTAAGTCAACGAGATTATTCCCTGGTAGCAAGTCGATCCCCCGGTCACAGACTACTACTCATCAGGCGGTCAATTGAAATAAATCACAATAAATATAATCACGTACAACCATAACAGTGCAAATATCAGAATAAGTGAATTTACTTTAGTGCCTTCTGTTTTGATAAATTTTGATTGTTGATAATCTTTTGTCATTTTCGATACAGCAATACCATTCAACTCCCATGTTTGTGTTGTATACGCTGACTGATATGGCTCTGAATCAACAACACAATCAAATGTATGCGGAACAGTATTTAAACAGTCAGTAACACAAGAGTAATCCTTTGGAGCTTTTAAAATGTTCAATCGAGCTAAAAGAAGAAAAATAAAGGAACAAATTTAGAAACAAAACAAAAAGGAAAATTTGAATGTATATTTTACAAAAAAAATCCAACTTAATTTTGACTAAAAACTATTTTTTCTACGAGGATTTAGCATGCAGCATTAATCACATTATTAGCCACTTCCAAGATCCCGTGAGGCATATTTTGTAACTTGTTAAACATACACAGGTCAGTGTACAAGGGAACATACATAGCAGACATAAGATAACCACAGCTGATGATACTACCTGACTGGTCAATCCCGGGGTTAGGTGAAGCGACGTTTCAAACACGTGACTAAATCTTCAGAGATCAGTCTAGTAGACAAACGATTCCATTCAAATAATGATGCATTATTAGATAGAAAAGCAGCAAGTGGGAAAAGTGCCTAAATTCATTTAAGTTATAACTTCTATAGGCGTTTTGACAAATGTATCTCAATAGTACTGGCTTCAAAATAGCATTTTTAGTTCCCAGATAACGAAACTTTACTGACATGATGTTCCTATTATAAGTCTTAAGGAAATGTATATTGTTGACCTTAAGAGTTGGCTGTACATGTAAATATAGTTTAACTCCGATTCTTAACAGTAAGTGTGCATATTCTACTCTAAAAGTGGACATTTTTGACCAGAGTTGCCTAATTATACTGAACCGCCCTTTGGATGACAATGATTATTCACATAAGATCCAAGTTTTAACACATTTAAATTTTATTAAAATTCAGTATTCATAGGGTATCTTTGCATTAGTATTTAATTAATTACACACTATACTGATTTCTTAGATGAAAACCACGTTTCGATGATCCCAGCCAAGTAGTCTACACTACTCTACCTGGATAGCACCAGATGTCAGTAGTCTTGCTACCACCAACTATCTCATAACCCAAACCAATTTCAGGTAACATTACTCATCGAGCAAGACCAGTGTTCTCGCCAGATTGGTGCATGATGTCCCACAATCACATAAGTTGAATAACCCTTCCTAACACTCTATCTATCATTGACCCGGTTGCTACTTATACTGTTGCTCAAACTAACGTGAATAAAAGAACGAAGGCACCTTGTATATTGTTTTAAGTGGCTTTGTTTCACAATCGTACAGCAGGACGAAGAGACCTGCTGTACAATACAGACGTTCTTTAATAGACAGCCAGATAAAACACGCCACAGTCAAAGATACAAAATACCGAACGAGAATTCTACACCTGTGCTGACAATTCACCATAAACCACGCCGACAAGTTTCACTAGCATCTACTAACTTTCACCGTTGTTTTTACAATAGACTGACCTTTTCTCAGGATAAATGTTTGGTGAACTGATTTTTACTCATGTCAACTTCAGACATCCCCTTTCCAAACAATAATGAACACACAAATGAAGAGCATATAAACACAAATATAGACTAATAAATAAAGGTCTTACGAAGTACTCTGACAACAGTAGAGACACGAGCTAGCCCATATTCATTTCTTCCAACCAAGCTAACAGTATGAGTTGGTCCAACTTTACTACCCGGTGTGAAGAATAAATTACTAGCCGAATAGGTTAGAATATGACCGTTTCTTTGTAGTGGTTGAATTAAAGCATCTTTTAAGTAGGGATATTGATCTCTTAGCTCAGTACGGAAGTTTGTAGGATTCGGTTGGTAAGTTAATCCGTTAATTTCTAAAGACTAGGTAACAGAAAATTACAAAATTAAAGGAAAGTTTTGTTGATAGCAATTTAAAAAATGATATCATTTCACAAGATATATAGACAAAAGTTGGAAATGTATGAAATGAAAATTTAAAAAATTCCAGTAAATTAAAAAAATAAATAGTACTAGTGACATAATCCAGTTGTATGATATTTGTTGAATGACAGTCGGATGATGGATGCACCACCTGATTTCTTATACTAACAATAACCGAATCAATAAAGACTGCAGTGCAAATGCTACTGAAGTTACAAAGCCTTGTAGTAAAAATTATTTTCAAAATAGGATAAGAAAATTGAATTACTAATAACTCACAAACAAAGTTTAGTGGATACGATAGTCCCTTTATGGACCAAACAAAACAACAATTTCAATTTAATTGGTGGATGGTGACTAGCAGTGGAATCTAGGATGAGAATTTCGTCCCATTTAGGACTCGTCATCTGGATGTGCCTGTATTCCCCAGTCAGTGAGTGATGATGTTCCCACCGAGGCTCAAACCCAGTGCCCATTACCATCCACCAATTAATTTCTAATTACATGCATCTGCACAAGAGGCCGACATGTCAACCTGAGACCGAGCACTTCGGTCCAATCAATCGACGGGAAAATCTGAAATTCAATTAAATAAAACAATAATTTGTTCTTAGCAGTCGAGGTAGGTAATTCATAGAGCATGCATGGACTAGACAAACGTGTACCTTTTCCTAATTATAATGATACATTATTACAAGCTACATGATTTCTGATCGTTACTACTTTTCAGTTTGCTGAGACAACAAATCGCAAACAAGACCAAGGAATAGTCTCTTCACTAATACTTGTAAAACGACCTTCCTTTTGGGTAAAATCGCTTTGGTCACCGGGACTATTTACCGATAGTTTAGTCTGTTATATTTACGAAACATTTAATAAAGGCTAATACATTTTTTAAATATAGAAATATTCCTTTCGATCAGTACAATTACTTCTTCGAAGATCGACTATAAATAGTACGATAATACTAGCAATAAAATTACATCAGAGCAATAATTTCAGACTTCTACGCTGAAAAACCCATCTCACGTAGAAATAGAGATGTAAAACTGTGGTTAATTGGTCTAGACCATGTTCCTACTACTGGAGTTTAGGCAGAAAGGTAGTTTTAATAGTCCATACACATTAGGTGTGGCCCGTTGCCAACTACATGGAATCGCAAATAGTTGCTAGGTGACGTTATATCTCGTTTTTCCAGAGAATTGTTTCCTGGGTGGTTCTAAATTACTGGTTACTTCTAGTGACAAGAGAAACAATTATTGAAGAGTTGTTTCGTTGCAATTTAGGCTCCCTCATCAGCGCTCACTCTCTAGGGTGGGGACCCAGGGTCTTTAGGTTACAAGGCGACGTCGCAGATCATTCAATCACTGGGACTCGAACCGGCCGGAGGTGGAACTCATGGACCATTGTATCGGGGTCACTAATGTAGCCCGCCTTGTAAGAGGAGAGTCCTGGGTGCGAATCCCAGTAGATGCGCACTGATGAAGAGCCCCAAACTAGGATACGACATTTGCCCACCACTCCCTGGTTTCCCAATGGTTATCTAACTGATATTAACTCGTGATAATACCTGTGATCAATCGAATCCCTGCGAATCAACACTTGAAATCAATCAATTACCATTCTCAAAACCGTTACAAAAAGAAAAATATGTAAAGAGACGAAATGAATTCACAAAAAGTTGAATAACCACTGACTACGATAATTTTGATTTTTTACATTTTTCGCATTTTTTCATATGCATCTTAAACTTCAGTGTGTGATGTTAAAAAATCCGTCATGTTGCCAAATTTTTTTTAAAAAAAACAAGCAATAAATATGTAAAACCCAATAGGAAACCTACCTCTGTTATAAATGAATCCAATTGGCAACTGAAAGTGACATTCTCGCCTTCCATGACTAAAACTAGCGGTGGGGGTGCATGTATCACTTCAGGTGGGCCGACAACATTAACTATAAATTGAAAATTGACTCGTTCATTTCCATTTTCCACAAGTAAATTATACGTTCCTGGTGACAATGAAGAGAAAAATAAAGCAATAAAAAAAAACAATAAAAACTCAGAATTGTCAAATGCAACAACAAAAATAGCACAATAAATATTGTTTATCTGAAAAATAACAGTAGTCAGCTTTTCAAGTCAATAGAGAAATCAATTTCAGTATAAAAGAGAATCGGGATATATAATCGCTGGATCGATGGAGACAGAGGGAGATAGGGCGAGAGAGATGAAAGCCGAGGAACTGGTTTGACTAAAATATATTTGTGAGACTGGAGACATACAGATACGCACATAGATGTAAAAATTCTCCTACTGAAATATGCAAACGTTAAGTTTAGCGCTAACACATTATCCACAGATATACATATTATTAGATGAAATGCAAAACTAACATACAAGTGCATGTACAGTGAGAAAGAAAATAGTGAAACATTTGAGTTGGATACGAAAAATATGCAAATACATAAAGAAGTCAAATAAACATATGGTAGGGCGTAAGAATATGGTACGTGAAAAAACTAACTGAAAAATGAGCAACATAAAATACATGAATAAATGTACACTATTCATTAGAAAAAAAATAAGGTTAACTCAAATGAGACTAAATCACCGTGGTTTCTACTGTTAGCATATTCCTGCTGAGAAGTGCGGATGATTTATTTATTTATTTATTGACAGACTAGAAAGTGAGGCATGAATTCTAATTACTATTTAAAATATAATATACACATATTTTTCTACAACTTAAAACATCATCATTACATGGAACAGTACAATTTCAAGGAGTAGTAAGACCACCATGAAAGAACAAAACTAGGATTTGCAACACCAATGAATGACAAGTTAGTTCTTCTATATGGATCAGAAACTTGGCGCATCTCGGAGAGCATTTCCCCAACAAGCGACTACAGACCTTTGTCAATAGCTGCCACCTTTGCTACCTACTGAAGATCAGATAGCCGGCCAGAAAGAATTGGCAATGAGAAATTTGAGGGACGAACCAATCAAGGACCTATTGCTCAACAAAAATTCCGAAGAGAATGAAGATGGATCGGGAACATGCTGAGGAGACCGTCAAATGATATCACTCGAGTTGAATCCGAGTGGGGAGTCTGAGGGTAATATGGTTGGGATCGTACGAGGAGACGAGAAACTGTAGGCAATAGTGGACCCAGCTAAGCATACAATAGTGGAGGTATGGAAGAAATAACATGAAATTACAATGACCGGAGATATACAGGAGAAACGGTGGTTAAATGAAGATAACTGAACATTTGTGAAATCTGAAGGATGATAAGAAGTTAGTTTACCTGCACCATTGTAAATGATTTTACGCCATATCTCAGAGTTTCCAAACAGTCTGCGTCCCAATGTGGCTCAGACTATCAGCCAAACGACTTCACAGATTGATGCCAACTTCTGGCTTTACTACCGCTAACTCTTTTACTATTTAATCCACGTGTACCAATAAATATGGCTATCGAGGCAGTCAGAAAAGAACTCATTTCTGACCAAGAACTCGAACTTAGGACAAAAGTGCCACTTGAGGACATAATGCTGGGAGTACAGCTATGCCTGACTTCCACAGTATTGAAATTCCAACGGAAAATATACAAACAAACTGAAGGAGTTGCCATGGGATAACCAATATCCCCAGTTGTAGCAGATATATTCATGGATAGGTGGGAAAACATAGCGATTGAAACGTTCAACCACACCCCAACAGTATGGTGGAGGTATGTAGATGACACATTCACTGTACTGAGAACACAGGATATAGATAGATTTTTCGAACACATCAACTCGAAGGTTGAAGCAATTCAATTCAATTACGAATTGGAAAGTCAGGAAGGGGAGCTTCCAATGTTAGATTGCAACGTAAAAAGGAAACAAGATAGGAAGTTAAACACTAGCATTCACAGGAAACCCACACATTCAAACAGATCTTTGAACTTCCAATCATCCCATCCTATATCAGTAAAAATAGGATTGGTGAAATGTTTAAGTGACATAGAACAAAAACTAAGTAGTATCAAGGAAAATCTAAGACAGGAAGTGATACACATAAAAGAAGCCTTGAAACTTAATAATTACCCGGATAAATTAGTCAGGAAATATGTAAGGAAATGTAAAAATAAAATAAATAATGATAGTAGCGATAGTGATAATAATAATAATAATAATGATGACAATAATAAGGATAATAATAATGATAATAATTATTATAATATTAATGACGACACCAACAATTAGGAATCTAAATCATCAGTAGTAATTCCATACAAAGAAGGAAGCTCGGAATCCTTACGCAAAATTCTTAACAAGGCAGGAATAGAAGTGGCTGGCATTCAAACCCACAAACTCAATTAGAAACAAGCCTTGTCAGTTAAAGGATCCTGTGGAACCTATAAAACAAAACAACTTAGTTTACTTAACACCTTGCCTGGAATGATTGTCAGGCCAAATACATAGGTCAGAGTAGTAGAACAGAGGTAGTCAGACTAGCTGAACATAAAAACTTAGCAAAATCTAGATTGGTTGACCCGAATAAGATAAGGAATCTAGAGAATAGTTCAGCTATAGCACTACATACAGTTACACACAACCATACAATAGGATGGGACAGGATGAAAGTTTTCAAATCTGTTACAGGGTGTAGGGAGAGATTGAAAACAGAAGCTTTGTGTATCGAATCAACTGCAAATACATGTAATAGGAATGATTCAAGACCTGTCCCAGATATCTGGAAAACTCTACTACCCTTACGACAAATAGGAGAAGACAAAGAAAACTATAAAACGCAAGTTTCGAAGTCGTGTGATTACAATTGATATGATTACGAACAACAATACTGTTTCACTGTGTGATACATCTAATAAACAAACTAATATGGAATTACTTACTACTACAGTGTCCAAGTTTAACACATATATTAATCCTATTTCAGTTATTGAAGCTCATTGAGGTGTATGGTATTAAAAATACACCAAAAAAGTATAACTTAAGATATCTAAATTGTTTTAGACAATTCAAGCGGCTGGCATAAATATCAGGTAGGTAGAAAGCAAAATCAACTGTAAATTTTCACACAAAGAATGAGCAACATACCAGAGTGGTTTCGGTGAATAAGATCGGGAAACTTTAGAACATAATCAGTGTGTCCAGGAAAATCCGATGGAATTCGTCTGCCATCTTTAGTCCATTTGACAGAAGTCGTTTCAGGATTTGATTTGTACTTGGTGACTAATTTGAGACCGGTGCGCTAAAATTTAGAAGCAACACAATTTGGAATTTGACTTTTAGCAAACACACACACAAAAAAAATAATAAAACTAAACGTTTCTTCAAAAAATCACTAGAAAATTCAGTATAAGAGCTAAAACTTATGACTTACATACAACAGTTTTAATTTCTTCATATAAGAGTGATGATAGTGTCGACTACAGAGGACGGTATAGAGTTTATAGGTTGATTTGTACTTTTATCGGCTAATAAGTTAGGTGAGTATATGGATAGAGATGTGGCTGGACTCTAGTGTATACATTCAACTATAAAGCGATAAGTCTAACTATTAATCAGGGCATTTATTCTTATAAGCCCCTTCATGGAATGGATGACACATAATATTCCCCAACCGAATTAGTTTCACATTCTTCAAATCTGAATAAAGTTTAGTCAGAAGAAGCAATACGAAGACGAAATCTGATGAATTTAATTGAATTTCAGATTTTCCCGAAAATTGATTGGACCGAAGTGTTCGGTCTCAGGTTGACATGTCGACTTCTTGAGCAGATGCTTCGACGATGTCTGGGTATTTAATTAGTATTTAATTGGTGGATGGTGACTAGCAGTGGAATCCAGGATGCACATTTCATCCTATTTGGGACTCGTCACCTGGATGTACCTGCATTTCTCAGTGAGTGATATTCCCATCGAGGCTCCACCAATTAAATACTAATTAAATGCCCAGACATCGTCGAAGCATCTGCTCAAGAAGCCGACATGTCAACCTGAGACCGAACACTTCGATCCAATCAATCGACGGGAAAATCTAAAATTCAATTAAATCAATATGACCCGTTGCACAAGAGGTGGCTCTCGTGGCTCAAGTGGTCTAGTGGATAACGCTTTGGCGTTTGAAACTATGGGCACTTGGTTCGAGCCTCGGTGGGCACATCATCATCAGGTACATCCAGCTGACGAGTCCCATATAGGAAGAAATGCGCGTCCTGGATTCCACTGCTAGTCACCACCCCCCAATTAAATCTGATGAATGTTTGAATACAAAGAAAGAAAAAACTAAGTGATGTGTTTGCAGAAGGTGAAGTGTGTATCCTGATAAGCAAGGTAAGATAATCTTGGAACATTACTTACTGGTAACTATTGGAAAATCAATGAACAACGCTGCTTTCCATAGTTTACAGTAAAAGATTGAAATAAGGACACATACAGACAGGAGAACCATGTAAACCATGAACTTACCGGACCTTTACGAACAGTGACTTCCTGTTTTAGTGGAGATAAGACAGTTATGCCATAACCAACAAATGGTATGTTGGAATCGTATGTCAACAATCTCGGTCGCTCAAAAGAACCACCAAAATACGTTGAGAAGACAACCGAGGAATCCAGATGACTCCAGCACACCAAACCCATATCTCTCCAAGATGAAGTTGTTCGTTTGTATAAAACAAGTGTGCCTTAAAGGGGAAAATTGTAAGCAACATGTTAATAAAACACAAAAAACAATTGAGCTTTCCTAAATCATAAGTTGTTAAACGTTACTTCCCGACCGATAGCTGCTACCTTGACGTGGTGGGCGGGCTCGCATATCGCAATGACCCAACGAGCTACACTGGCTGGAACTTATGTTACTGCAGGTCCTACCATGCCAGGAAGGTTGTTTGGATAGCGGTTAGACAAAAAGCAGCTACCCAATCCAATACTATGACTCAAACAAATTCACAAAATATCATGCCGGATCGGTCGGGCCCCGGATTAACACCGACCGCGGTTCCTGCTGCTGTTTCACAGGGCAGAAGTGATAAATATGCTGCTGAGACACACCAAACAAAAAAGAACAAACAAAAACAGGCCGCGTGTGACTGGCCTCAAGAAGTTGTCCCCTGGGCTCTGCGGTCAAGGGACACTTTCTGTTTCAGGTTCCCGAAGAATCAATCAACTTCCACGGTGTGGGCAGCCGGGAAGTAACAACCGCCCACACACTTCCAAAAGCACACGAAGCCTTCCTAAACGTTACTTGATCGTCTTCACAATTTTATTTTACAAAAATTTCATCAGCAATTTTAAATTTAATATCTTGGAAATCTACTCCAGTTGTTGGTCTTGGTTCAATGTTTCACGATTCTTTATTTTCAGATAATCAATGATTTTTCAAATGAGAAGAGGATAGTTTATTAAGAGAAGGATAAAGTTTTGTGATTGGACAGAGTGCACATCAGATTTTTTTAGCTGCTAACGATTTATCATCATTATCCTATTATGCAGACATTGGCAGTTACTATAATCATTGTTATTTTGATTGCAAACATTCTTTGATAAATAACAGGATCTATTTAACGAGAGAAGACAAGAGGCTTGGGTAATGGAATGTTTTTTGGGGGGGAATTTGATGTCTCTATATAGCGAAACTGTGTTCAGCTTATCTCCAAATCATCATTTATACAGATTGTCCGTGTTGTGCTACTTCTGCCCTCCATATTGTGTTTCTTTATCTTCTTTTCGTGTCTCCCATGTTTTGTTGCAACGCTGGTTCATTTGCTTTCTTTTTTGACGTCAAATCTATCTCTCCGCTATTTAATATTTTTATGCTGATGAACATCGCTATATATGTACTACTGACAAATCTTATCAGTAGAACATGCCACATTTATACACTTAGTAGTTTCAACATTTATAAATCAGGAAGTATTACAGAGAAAAGAAAAATACTACCCACTGGAAGGTATTTTACAGCTGGATTACAATGGAAATTTGACACCATTTATTCCTTAATTACTTAACCGATGAGAAAAAACAGAATGAGATCCATCGCCACTTAACAGTACTCTTCTGTGAAGGTTTAACTTCAGCTTCAAAGTAATTTCTCAAAATTTTTTTAGTGAGAGATGTCCTGAAGACTCCTAGATCTGATACCTGTTTTATTTGCTCTCATTAAGAGAAGGGCTTCGGTGACGGAGAATTAACAGACGATAGAGTCTATACATAGCAACATAATTAATTGTACTGGGCTATCGTCAAAAGTAACTAGACTTCGGAAAATGATATACAGCATCGAATATGACAATGAATAATCAATCTAAGCAGTATTAAAAAATTGCTGTAAGAATGCATAAAACATACCGTTTGGAAAAATATAGCTATCAAAATAATTTGAAACATGAATAGATGTCTGTCGAACTCTACGCATACACCCAGCAGACTGTATACCATCAGGACTGTCTACATCACAAAATGACCACATAAACGGACTAGGAAATGCTGCATCAGCCCAGCTCGGCAACTCCTCGGATACTTGAGTTCGTCCACATTCCAAACTTAGCGGTAGGTCATTAATGGATAAAGGAGGTAAGAATTCAGTCTGCTTTACGGGACGTGTCACCATACCTATAAAAAAGTGTGGGAAAGGGTTGCACGGATTATTTGGGAAGACAGAAAAAAATATTTAAAAAAAAAACCTGAAATCTAAATGTATTGAGTGGGATTTCAAATATTATGATAATACCACGATGAATATCTAAAAGCAGAATAATGATATAATAGAAGATTGAAAAACGCTTTAAGACAGAGAAAGGAAAAGGTGAAGCAAACAAAGATAAGTCATACTATAACACGGGATAAAGGTGCCTCTGCGTTACTAAGATGGATTTTGAGTAGCACCACCTGTTCTAGCGATCATACCAACAATCGGCAATCAAACCAACAGTGAATAACTTCAAATACTCATATGAGGTCTAGGTCTGGCCTTTCTTTACTCCCATTATTACCTGTTTCGTTTACACAGACCTCGAAGATAGAAAATTACAATCCTTGCTTCAGTTTAACAAAAATCCAAGCAGATACTACCGGTCTGTAACAAGAAAGAATGTCACCAGTCCATAACAAAATGATTCGTAGCATACATAATGAAGAGCAGCTCGGTTTTACTACCTACATAGACAGTGGGATAGTTGAGATTTTCCAGCAAATATCAAAGAACATGTCTACTGAACAACAGTGCGTCGTAATACAGTTGCTAAAAGTGTAGTGCACAGTTTACAAGAGTCACATCACCTTGAAAGTATCTTTCTCTTAATACAAACACGCTGATGACATTTTTCTGATTCTAGATGCATGTGAGACGCAAAACACGCCTGAACTCACCAACTAAATATCTGAAGGAGTTCAAGTTGATTTAGATATTCGACTTTTAGCACGTGGGTCGCGGCTTTCAACCCTGCCAAGCCTACCACGGTGTCGGCAGCCAGGTAGTGTCATTAATCCTCACACGATAAGTGAAATTAACGAAAGAATGAATACATAGACCAACAAGCTGAAGTAACCTGAGCGTCCCGATCAAAATTTTGAATTACTTGTATGCTATTTGCATCTATTAAATGTGAGAACTGGTCTACATCAACTCCTAGTCAAAGTGTAACGAATGTGCTAACCAATACACCTATTTGAAAAAAATATCCTACTGACAAAACCACAGAACAAATACAAGGAGCTTTCATCCATATACATCACCTTAAACATAGACAAGACAATAGACTACTCAAATCAAAGTGTGAGCCTAGTGCACAGTAGTTTGGTCTGTCTTATTTTACAGCCAAGACATGGTTGCCATAAGTAGATATGAGTATATTACAGGTTCTAGACCGGAACTATATCCATTCAACTGCTTACATTAGATGAGACTAAATAATACATAATATTGAGGTTAAACGTTGTGATAAGTAAAGAAAACGACTCAATTATTAAGGATGTGATTCTTTGTAGATTAAAAAGACCACACTAAAACACTGAATCAATCCATGATACAAGCAAATAGGGGTAGGCTTTCTACCTGAAACTTGGATTGTCAAGAATCAGTGGTTTGAAACTCTCAGTGACCTGAATGAAAATTCGTTTTTAGCTAAAGTCCATACGTTTTCCAACATATAAATAATTTTAGTAACCGACAAGCTATATTATGGCTTTGTTCGGAAGCCTGAATTTCTAGGTTCCTATTAAATAACTTTAGAGTAAGCTTCAACAGTCGTTCTAGGTTTTTTTTTAAAATCACGATTCGATAAAATCACTATGGGATGTTTTCTAAAACCGAGAGACAAAATCTCAAGAACATTTATAGGTGTAATAATCCGTTCACATAAGTCAGAAACGGTGTATCGTTTTTGGTTTCAGCATACACATGCATACAGACGACGTTAAAACCACAGTAATCCTAAGTAACTTAGATAAAGTCAACGAAACCGTAAAAATGAACCACGTCTGTGGACTAATTAAAAAAAATAACCACCTTTTACCTAGCTCTGTCGGTAGAGCCAGAGACTTAATCTGGTCAAGTATTGACCAAGCATTAAGCAATTGGCATATGGCAAGAGCTAACTGCGGTTAACTGACAGGTTACAATGGGAACTAATCTTATTCTAGTTTTTTATAGTTCTAAGATCTAAAACTAGGGAAAATTCATGAGGTGTGGATATATTTCTGTGGAGTTGGCATTGGTTATGTCGTTTGTTATTTGAATATTTACGACGGAACACCAGAGCTTATAGAAAGTCGAAGATTGGTCCAAACGTTGAGAGAAAACAATGGACCACTCGAAGAATTTATACTAGTCTATGAATATGACCATTTGTCAGTGAATACCTTGCAGGCCAAATGAATGTACACAAGAATGACACTTCTACAACACTTCTGATCTATAATTAGCTAACTACGTGTTTTAATTGTTTAATGCATCTGAAAAGTTGACAATGCATTTTTTGTACATTGTTAATTTCCTTCTCACTAAACCAGATTACAGATTTGAAAATCATATATTACTGAGCGAATGCGACTAAGTAATAGTCATTATCTAAAAATGATTCATCCATAGACTTAGATTATAGTGGTTCCCGAACAAACAGGTCCCAGTGTCCAGGTGTAAACACCGCTGTTAACGCTAACAGCATAGAAATAAAAATCAATAGAATGTCACGAACAGTTCAAAGCTTACTGATAATACATGGCGGTTTAATAAAACAAATATTTTCAATTTGTGAGAAAATGAAAACGACAGCATGGAAGAATTTAACCAAACTAATGCTCAGGGACACAACTACACCAAAAATCAATTAGATAAAACTTACGCTTATGATAATAATATGCATCCTGTATTTCAATCAGATTAGATATTAATTCACCCTTTCGATTATGGTATTTGCAAGAATAAAATCCATCCAGCAGTTCATCTTTAACGGGCAACCTGGAGGAAAAGGTATATCCTACCAAATACAGAAAACATCTGAGATAGTCATACCTGAAGATCTGTTGCCATTTGCACTAAATCCAACACGACCAAAAATCACACTTTGAGATTTGGGATCAAGACATACATCCGAATCATATATCGACTTCTGAAACGATCAAGAATGGTTCCATTTCAATAAATAAAAATAGATGTAACTGATAAAATAAGTATATGCATTATATGGTCATTTAGATTTCCTGGGAGAAGAAATAATGCAAACTCTTTCTGCAGACCATTTAGGAACATGATTTTCTGAAGTCCTTGGAAGACAGGATTGAGAATACTTCCTATTCAAGTTACTTAACTCAAACCAACTCATATGGGTTAAGAATTACAGCAAATGGTTTTTTAAATCACAATATAATAAACAAAACAAAACACATTAAGGAATGAATAACTGGCTTCAGTCAGTACTTCAAGTTTAATATACTACTCAAACGTATAAATTCGCTGTTTAAAATTATCCAAAACCTCATTTTCCAGAGAAGTAGGTGACCGAAGAGTGAAATTTCAAAATCGAATGTAGACAATGCTCAACTTCCTTAGTCAGAAGTTATGATTAAGCCTGAACACCTGTCCAATTCCCAATGGTTCTCTAACTGATATAAATCCGTGATCAACTCGCAAAGAACAAATATAATCCCTACACACCAACTATTGAAAATATCAGACGTCTAATTATTTTACTGAAAGTCCTAAGATACGTGTATCACTCAACTATGTGACATGCACGATTCAGTTGTTTGAAAGTTACTCATTAAAACCAAGGCCTTCGCCCGACAAGTCCGTCTTAAAAAGTACTAAGACCTGAGCAATTCGACTAATAAATTAGTTTTACAAAACCCTCAAAACACTTCGGTCTAGGTCGCGTGCCATTAGTTCTGAACATAAATTAGAGTAAACATTTTAGACACCACACATAAAAATATTTATAATCACTTACTCTACGACATAGATATGCAGATACAAGCTCATGAGTGGAATCAAGAGGAGCAACTATGCAATGAATCTTTAACTCCGGGGGCTCATTCAGCGGCTCAATTATCCTTATACGAACTTGCTGTCGAATGGTGGCATCCAGCTCGATAGGATTCCTGATCCCAGGATGTTCGTAATAATAAACATTGTGACTAACACCACTAACAGGTATAAACTGCAGATACTGTTCCTTCGTTAACAGCCCTGAAAATAAATTCGTATTAAATATTATTAATACTACCATTTGGTGCTTCCAAAACAAGCAAAATCAAGGGAAGTAAAAAATGCATAATGGGATTTTTGGGCTATATACGCCGCCGTCCCGAATCTTTGAGTACCCGCGACATGCGAAGGTTGAATATTAGTAGCGCTAATTATTCATTTTTCACTATTCAAATGTTCCTTCTACTTATGGAAGCTTAGTTCTGTGAACATAAAAAATAGAGACGATGATGTGTAAATATCATATTTATTTCATTAAATCTTTCTCGCAAACGATTTGCTTGACTAAAACTCAAGTAGATTTCACTGGAAGATAACTAAAGTTACCTTCCGACCTTTAAATAAAATAAAGTAAATCATCAGAAAGGTTCAGTTGTTGTGAATGATTGTCGAAAGTGGTGGAGCTGTTCGGACAAGTGTCATATTTGTATGGTACTTGCGGATGATGCTTCTATCAGACTTTAAAAATCGAAGTTAACAAAAAAATATCCCTGTCGTTCCATTCTCACGAAATGCCATAAGACCCAGCAGTAATCTTTTAGAAAAAGAATGTAGGTGGTACCATAAATATTAGAAGAAAGTCACTCGTAGCCCTTGAAATTGTCGAACACAAACTTCAATTCGTTTCGATGTTTTAGAATAGAAGATTTCAGGAATAATTAATCAGTCTATTGGTGGAGTGTTGAGCATTTTCCCCTCTCGTATAAATTTGATCCAGTAAATGGATACTTTTATAACCTAAAATATGTTAAATTACATCTGTGAAACAGTAACTTCCTTGGTAATTATACAGTACACCATCGTGTCAACAAAATACAACTGTGGTTGAAATAAATACATTGAATTGTATAAAGTATTCTACCTTCCATTTATTTTGAATTTTTCAACATGTACGCGTCTGAATGAGTTTCGATGCAGTTTTGTGCCTTCTTTTTTCCTAGTTTACGCGTTCATATCAAATTCAGCCAATTATGTCAGATGAGTTCAGAAACATTGAACTAAAATAACCATGACATTTGCTTCGTATAATAATACCGTTCCTCAGAACATATTCCCAGCCAACTCAGTCTTTTCAGTTCACGTTCTGTCATAATTATTCACAATTAAGTTAAGGTACTGATGAAGTTTTCAGCTTTCGGATTAGTAAAGCTGGTAATGTGTTAAAAATAATTTACATGTCCAGGACCTAGTGATAGTTCAAAAATTCTATCAACAGACTTAATTTTAGATTTGGGCTTTTAATATCGACACCATATTGTTAATATATCTCAACTTATTAGTAAGTGAAATAGCATATAGACGTATCTAATTTCAAGCGAAAATAATCACAACACACATTAAATTACTTCGAACAAGACAAAAACTGCTGAGTAAATAACTCAAAATGATATAGGTCTCAGTATTCAAAAGGAAAACTTTCAGTGGCTATTCCCCCTTAAACTAAAAATCAGGGACTTTCTTAATAACGCAGATGTCCAAATAAAAAGGAACCTGGATGAAGTGTTGGTTTGGACTTCAATATCGGTTTAATTCTGGATACATTATGCACAAAAATGCCTTTCGACCTCAGTGCAGTACATCTATGTATGTTCTTAATTCCAGTCATGCATAGATGGTTAAATCAGTGTAAAACAATTTCGCTCAAGAAAGTCATCCATGAGCACTGCATATGATGTCTGTTTGAAAAGTGTACAGTTTGGTCTTCCCTGCTTTTATGACGGACCGAAATGCACACATCCAGACTTCCTTCGAAGGAATTTTAAGCGATGTAACTTATCAATCAATCTTTAGGTGAAATTCTACATTCATGGCCTTAACAGCTACAATGTAAAAAGCACTGAAGCTCCTAATTAAAGACATGACAATATCGCAGGATATTCAAATACATTGTCTTGTGATAAGAAGCGTTTTATCAAAACATCAGAATCTTATTTCAATCAAAAAACTTTTGCGATGAAGAGTAACATTTACTCACACTGCTGTCATTCTCATCAGATACTTGCAAAAGCATGATCGGAATGGCTGTAAATTGATTAGAAGAATAATTTGGCCGCCTGAAAAAGGATTATTTTTCAGACCGTTGTGTTCCAAGAAAATTATACGTGTGCTTAAATCTCAACCCGTGAAATCAAATATTTTTTATGGGCAGCATCAATTCAGTATTGTTAACAGTGTCAATCCTGATGGTCAGCATGAGCCTGTCTTTGCCATTCTGTGATGTTAGACTGAGAGATTTGCTGCAGTGGCTTTAATATTGGCAATGTGCCCATTAGAGTCTAAATTAGTCATGCAGTAAAAGAGATTTTCACATATTCTTAGCTATTATTGTGTCCTAATAAAATGACCTGTGATGACTCCAAGAGGTTCAGCAAAAAGCAATCACAAGGGATTGGTGAATCAAATATGTTATAGTGGTGGAAAGAGTGATGGTAAACGACAGTATCCGGCAATCGGAATATTTATAAGTTTTGATGAGCAAGAGTCTACCAGAATGTGTGGTATACAATTTAAAGCTCTTTAGGCACCATAAATAATGAACTGTCTTCCTGGCGATACATTACTTGGTAGTGTTTCGGA
This sequence comes from Trichobilharzia szidati, assembly GCA_944472155.2. Taxonomy (NCBI): domain Eukaryota; kingdom Metazoa; phylum Platyhelminthes; class Trematoda; order Strigeidida; family Schistosomatidae; genus Trichobilharzia; species Trichobilharzia szidati. Next base: position 177,667,967 of record OX235271.1, on the reverse strand, counting down.
GTGTTCTAATATCCCTGGTCTTCACGCATATGGCAAGAGAGGAGATGGAATTTAAAACACTAACTAACATACTATTTCTTTCATACTTCTCTCAGAAAAATGCAATGTGTTCGGAGAGGGAGAACCTTAAAGGCGGCACAAGCGTATGGGTTAAGTAATATTCCATTCCACTAGACAAATAGATGAAAAAGTACATGCGTCGTAGTGGAAACCAGTAGAACTGCTCGAAAATGTCTATCAGGGTCGTGATAAAAAAGCTCTTCCAACACTGTGGGAAATTGGTGTTGTTATAATCTTTAAGGCAGTGATATCTGTTTTTATCGTTTACCTTGCCTAGTTAGAGAGCCGTTTATTAGGCCGCCTAAGGAAACAAGTTTTCAGTAGGGACAGCAGTCTCGTTCCATAAAATACAAGCCTTCTACTTGTGAAACTACAGGCCAAATAAAATCAAACCCATCCTCAGTTCGAGGACCAATGTCACTGTCTAGTCAAAGCCTTTACAAAATTAGTTGATTACTATTTATTCTTTTGATAATGGTGCAAAAAGATATAGGTTTGTCGTTGTCCACACCATATCAGGCACTGACAAGGCTCGGGTCTCAGATGAAGAGTGGATATTTGGAAAAAGTTGTCAGGAGTCCGTGAGGGCAGATGAAATGGCTGTGTACTCTCAAAATTTCTGAGTGTAAAGGAAATAATCCAGTCCGGTTGTAGAGTCCTTACAACACAATGGCCTATGGCCACTCCATTGTAGTTAGTTATTAAGGAATTCAGGAGGATGTGATGAGTAACCGAGTATGAACAATGTCTTTTTCATGATCTGTGAGGCTTTTTTATCCGGTGAATAATGAACGTCTTTCCGTGTTTATGACTCGATTTTCCTGCTTCACTTTCCCACTATTGTGCCCTTAGAAAATAAACTTTGAGGAAATAAACAAGCTGTCGGTTAGTATTAATATCAGTAAAAAGTTTGAGCATTGTGGATTAGATCAAATGAAGTATAATTATATTTCAATAGTTTACACACAATGATAAGTTTTGTTATTGATAATATTTCGAGCAAAATTACTGCCCGTGTTCAAACCACTGTTGGAATTGTTTGATTTACTCATTTATGATTTGTACTCACATATATAGTTAGTTATTTCGGTAATTATCTTGATACAAGGGTTGGTTTCTGTGCGGATACTCGGATGACAAACTCTAAAATACTTACAGAGCCCCTTTCATTATATCACCAGGTTCATGGAAAGTATATATTAGCTGTAGCGGTAAATAATTCCCCAAAATTATTAACCACAGCAATCATCACTCAACATTGGATGCTGACCATCACTGTTTAAGTCGACTTGTTTAGCTGAAGGCTTCCGGTCAAGCATCCCCGCCATTTGGTACTCCGTCGTGTCACGTGCGTGCACGATTACTAGCTAGCTAAGCATTCATCTCTAACCGCAATTTTGTCCCGAAATATAATACGTACTTTGGACGACAAAATCTGGTCTTTTGCTTTATCTTTGGTACTCGAAGAACGAACACTATAGAAGTTGTTGGTATAAGATCTTGCGTTAGTATAATCCGTACAACTCGCAGACATCGATACCCGCAGCCTCTAAAAAGCTTAACGGAGATCAGACAATAAAGGAATAAAACTATTCACTGGTTAAGGAGCTGCCGGTGAAATGACTGAGGAGGGGAACCATTTACAGACTTTCGATTGTTGAATGGTTCGGAAGCTGGAGGAAATTTGTACAAGCATAAAATGTTCACAAGGAGACTTGCCAAACATCACAGAGACTTTATTTCAACTACAAAAAACTGAAGGAAAAGAGTACTGGAAAAAGGACTGAAATGGGAAGATTTAAGTTCGAATCATTATTAAGTGCAGAAAACTTTCAAGACTAGGTTGAGGGCCTACAAGCAAGCTGGAGGCAGACAAGAATTCAAGGTTGAAAACCAGACACAGAGGCCAAAAACTCCATTCCATACCTGTGTAGTCATCAGTAAAAATCAGGAGACCATTGTGGGTAAACTTTATTTGATAAAGTCTCATAGTCTTATAAAGTAATATTTACTGATGACTTCTCGAACACAATTTATTGCTCATAATCTAATCAAGCTACCCACACAACTTCCCAAATTAGTTCTTATGATTCCACTATTTCTCATCTCTCAGTTTGATTGGTAGAAATATTTTTCATATCGCTGGTATGAGTGATGAACCATTCCTATCTAAGAACAAAGATTCAGTAACCAACCTCTCTCTATCTCCACCTACCTGTATTACTTCTTAGATTTTTAAGCCCCTCCCACTCTATTGTGTGGTTGTGTGTTAATACATGCAGTGCATCCCTTTCGCAATTATTGTTATTATATACATGTATGTATAGATCTCAGCTTTATATTTCATTAATTGTCTGGTTTTACGTTTTCTCTATTTCTTTTTCTGTCTTTTAGTCTGAATAACATACACTAATTATATCTGTCAACATATTATGATTTCTTTTCTTTTTTCGACGGCACCGGATGACCAACTTGTGAAAGGATGAACTTCATTTGCAGTAGCAACAAAGTCTTAACACATTACATACTACAAACATCCTATAATTAGTCCCAGGATCACCGCGTTTGGAGTCAACCAAAGCTGCGACAGTTGAGTGAAGGGAAGAACTACGCAAAGGTTTGCTGAATGCTAGAAACGTTTTTTTGAAGATCAAGAGGTGGGCACAAAGAAATCAAATTGTTTCATACAAACTCGTTAAAATGCATTGGATATTGGATACTGACCTACAAATTAACCCGGGTGTTGTGGTTGGATCCCTGAAGGTCACTTTTGGTTCGTTTCTGTTGGGATGTACTTAAGGGCTGAGATAGTGTAGTATGTATGTAAGAAGATGTATGCATATACCTGGCAAAGTTAAAGGTGTGACTCTTAACCTTAGCAGCCCAAAACAAAACTACCTCTAGCGACCAATCAGATGCGCAAGAAGTAGAAGTGCGTAATTTGAAATAAACGTCTTTATACAAGTAATGCAATATTAAAACATGGTTATATAGAATAATATTCTTGCATATGTTCCAAGAAAACCTCGCAATTTCTCACAGAAGTCCTCATTGTCACGATAAGTCAGTTTCCGTACAGAAATTCGTCAAGGACATGAATCCGTTCATGAGGTGGTTTCGTTCTGGGCTGCTGTAGTTTAGATCCACCAAGCCTGCCAATCATAAAAATAAGTGACTTTTGCACAAAATACGTTTATTTGCAAGAAAGTGCAACAAAACTGACTAAGGAGGATATATTTTTTCTGACATAATTCAAAGGTAGCTTCCAATTATAATGAGTATCAGATTTTAGGTTAGACCAGTTTCTGTACACTTAATCACCGAAATGACTGGAGATAGGCCTTTATAATTACCCCTATATTGCTCTTATTGTGTTTTACAGTCTTCCCCAGAAGCCCTCGATTGAACTGCTGTGGTTTCCATTAACAAGATTAACGACTTCCTACTAAGAAAGTGTGAATAATGAATCTAATTAAAATGAATAATACTTACCCCAAATCTCACCCTAATCGTAACCCTAAGCTGAATCCTGACCTTGACACTAACTTTAACCCTAACCCCTAATTATAGCTCTTCTCTTAACCTTAATCCAAATTATTATCCTGGTCCTAAGTCTAATCCTAACACTAACGAGCTATTATGAAATTGTCCGAACAGTACTTAATAACATGATAGGGGTGAAATTTACACCTTAAATCATGAATGGTGTTCGCATTAGCGTTATGATGATAGTCTCGTTATCCAATGACTAATATGCGTTCAAGGTCATCGGAACGTTCGCTCTCCTGGGACCTGATACTTTAACTTCGCACTGATCATCCGATGTCTAGTGATACTTAAAACAACCGTCCATACCCACAAATAGGATGGTTACATGCTGTTGTCGTCACTCAGCTACACAAAATGGCATGACAAACAACCATCTTGATGAATTCATGTGCTGGAATTGGCTTGGACTAACACTTAATTCTCCAGTGAGGAACTGGGAAACCTTGCAGCACATAAGTCGACACCACGCTCTATAAATATGTTTTGCTAGTTCCATTTCTTAGGAAGTTTTCTTAAGTTATACGTCTTTGCTATGGGCTCACCTGATCAGCTGTTCGAGAATATATATATATATATATACTGGAAAAACTAACAGAAATATCTGCTACTAGAAGTCATGCCGATTTTCTATTCGGTTATATGCAAGATAATAGCCCATATATATTTGTATTGAGAATGCAAATAATTGTCTAATATTTCCATATTTTTTGTAACATTGTGTTTTCCAATTTAAAACCTCACTGTCATTATTCGTTTGCATTATTTCTCATTTACATCAACTGGTTTCCCGCACAAAAAGCAACACCATTCAAACTTTTGCACTGTGTAGCTTCGATAATATTGTGCTAATATTTCATTAATTTTTGTATTTTCGGAGATTTGTGCTTTCACAGTGGCTTTCCTACGTTATAGATCTAATGATGTACATTAAATACAGGTATACATGATATGGGATTGTAAGGTGATTTGTGCTCATCCTTGGAGTATCTATCTATCGGAATTCTGTTCCTCTTCGAAAGCATTCACCAAACCGAACTTATAATACAGCTGAACTAATTCTAAACTATTCATAGATAGTGAAGTCTAATGCTAAACTGTTGCTTTATGTACTGATAACAAACTAGTCTATACTAATGCACTTTAGGAGGCGTTTAAAAAGGCACAATGGATTATAGAAATAACCACCTTATTTACTTTGGTGTCAGGAAACTGAAATCTACCAATCAGAGGATGTGTAAGTGGTATAGCCACTGTGGTGGCTACGCACTTTGCAAAGGTTCTGATACTGCTAGTTCCCGCATTGCGTCCTATCCACCCACATATACACAGAAACTGAGTTCTGCATGACGTCTATTCTGCCGCTATTCACTATCTCGTGACGGCTCCTGAGATGCCTTTAAAGGCGAGAAAAGTATGAAAGACCAACTCCCAAGACATTTAGTATACGACAGCCTAAAATAATCCCATTTCTCCGACAATTTGGTGTGGCAAGCTTGCTAAAACACTCGACGTACAGTCAGTACGCCTCGGGTTCGAATCCCAACCAACAAAAGAATTGTGGCTCACAGCCTGACACATGGGAAATCCCTTTCTAGTAAGTTAATTCTGAATTCTAATAATATGATAATGGAAAACACTATTTTCTGCAAAGTGTTTTCATATTGTTCTGTGGCTTTTTCATGTGTAAGAACGACGAGCGAGTTCAGTTGGCCTCTTATCTATTTTTGTACGTTCGCAACTAAAAAACACTGGTTTTTATTATGACCAACGAGATAAATAGTGGAATTGTATTCTAAATTTTCATTATGGTTTTAAATATTGAATAGTTAAATACTTTGGTTTTGAATGAATTTGCAATAACATATGCATTTTGTTTTGTAGGCCTGTAATCAGCACAAATGATTTTAATTCCAATGCAGACAGTGTTGAACTCTAAGAATAAATTAATTACATCTGATACATTTGTTTCACACCTCCATGGGTAGTTGGCAACGTTGGGTGCTTTTGTTTGCTTTTTCGGCAACTGTGGCATCATTTTTGGCAAACATTTTGTTCTTTAGTCTTGTAAATTTACATGACAAAGATTCGTATGTTCGAAAAAGAATTAAGGGCGAATTTGTTCACGTCGAAGACGCTGGTGATGAACAGCGGTGGTTGAAGCTTCTGTATACAAAAAATGATGAAAAGTTTCCATACGATACTAATACCAAACAAAAATGCCGTATGGATACTTGTTTTGATTATACACTTTGTCAGTCTGATTTCAAAGTGAGTTATATGATAACTGTTATTCCCATTTCATATCTTGACAAGTTTTAAAACTGTCTCATTATGTCTACCAATTCATTATCATTTATTAACGTGTTTTGAGCTAAATAGAGCTTCTGCTCAGTGTTGCGAGTCTTCAAAGTCGTCGGGCAGGTAGAACTTCACCTACAAACATGGTAATTTATTTTTACTCTAATTGTAGACTTTATTCACAACCAGTATGTTGTTCTAAATGCGTAAAACATAATGAAGATCAGATGCCACGTTGGATTTACCCTACTTCATACACGACATGTATTCCATTCATAATTTTGAGATATAACAACCCAGTTAAGCTTGTCATTCAATTTTATTATCTGCTTTTTGTGCTGTATTTATATATTGTCTAGGTAATTATTGGCTTTCTATGAATTTTCCCTTTTTCATGCCTGGAAACTGCATTTTTTTTTTACCGTTAGTACAGTGGTTAGGGATATTTTCCTTGTAATGTCAGCGGTAATTTATGTACAGTTCAACGTAGTCAGTAGTTTTCGGCATCGAACTTTTGAAGTTTCTCACACTTCGCTTCATTCGCTCATCTCAGCGCTAGTAAATTAGAATTTGGTTTTTTTCTAATTTAATCATTTCTTTTCGTTTGAAGTGTATGCCCATTCTTTGTAGTATTATTCGTTCACTGCTCATTTAATCTTTTTGTTCTTTTGTGAAGCGTAATAATTGACACAAACACTTTTCTGTGGAAGTTTTATGTTGATCTGTTTGCTTATATGGGGTTTGAATGTGTTACTCTTAAGGTATTCGAATTTCGGACATGTGAGAGCTGGGTACTTACAGAGATAAGTTTTTTGAGCCTTCATTTATAAATTCAGTTACACTTTAGAGCCGTTCACTTTGCATAGCAGGCAGCATTGTACTGGTGTACGCTAAATGATATTTCAAACAAGTTTTACTGGTCATTGTCACATTCTGCCGAAATACAGTTTTAGATAATGGGTATTTGACGGACTGACTGAGATTCGGCGTATGAGTTTGCACGGAAGTACAACAGTTTAAGTTGCCACACTCCATACAGAAAACAAAGGTAAACAAAAGAGAAAAAATAAGTTCAAAGGAAATATATTGGACAAAAATCTACGGAAGGAAGAATACTAACATGAAAAAAGGGGGTTTAATGGATTCGCGAGCTTACAGAGAGTGAATGCATCTGCACCATTGAGAACAGTTTTGAGTCATATCACCACCAATCTCCAGCCTGAGGATCCCAAGCAGACAGTCTACACCTTCTTACGTAACTCACGTCAACTGTCAAAGTTTCCATAGATTGATACCTGGTTTTGGTGTGTCGGCTAATATTGCTCATTGAGGAAGCGATGGATCGCCATGTAAAACATTTGTCCTGGTCATCTCAATCGATTCACCTTCACAAACCCATCGATCGATTTCTCTTCCTCACCTAACACTCTACGCTTAACCTCTATATTACTTACCATAATATACCAATTAACATGGGAGACAGAACACAAGCACCAGTAGTCAAAGACAGCTAGCCTTTTCATGTGTTTTACTTTCAGTGGCCATGTCTCACAGGCATAAAGGTCGGTCGGTTTTCGACGTAGAACTTTGCACATATGTGCGGAGGACAGAGCGAACTGCTTATGTTCAGTACTCATCTTTTGATAGATAGCTGGATATCACGTCTGCTCTAGGAATAACGTGAGTTGGCAAATGCCACACAGGCCTTTTGTATTCGTGCTAAGAATTCGTCAGCGATCAGCCAGTTATGCCTTATGCAACTTCCCAAATAAGTGACTGACTGGTTTTGACGTAGAACTTTGCACAGATGTTCAGCAGTTCCAATTACCGCACCCTGTGTCGCACACAAAGCAAGATGAGAGTATAAGGAGAGATTCAAAAGAGAGATAATAAACAGAGACATGAGTAAAAAAGAATAGTGATATGGAAAAACTACAATCTTATTGGATATTATAAATCATAAAGAGTGAATAGGATGTTCAACATGCTCGATCACTTCAATGCCTATCTTTAGAGTAGGAGTCGGCGTATGCAGTCTTATGGCATGATCTTATATTTGACAGGTGCGAATTGCATACCAAACATCCAAAGATTTCTGTTCAAGATGTTCAGAAGTCCCCGCATTTTAATCAGCATCTTCACTGAGGAGAACAATATCATCCTCACATTCTAAGTCAACAAGACTGTTCCTTGTAAAGAAGTCAATCCCTAAGTCACTGAATTCAGTTAAGGGTCAGTTACATTAGTGCATCTATGATGGAATTAAATAAAAAATGGACATCCTTCACGGGCACCACTGATTGTCGTTACTTCAGATGACAGCTCTCCTTAAGCCGTTACCTGGATGCGTGGGTTCAAGTAGAGTCCTGTGTGATTAATGCAATAAACTTTCTGGACACTTCACGACTAAACATTACCGAAACACCTCTCAGTAGACAGAGTGAATTTCCGCCTTCAAGTCAAGAAATTTGCCAAGTGTTAGACTCTGCTAAGTATGTCTATTTTCCTGAATCTGTCAAATGGTGAAAATATGATCAATATCCCCCTACCTGGTTTTAATACCTGACTGGTTTCACCGGTTTACCTTTCCCAGGCATCATTATTCAGGTCGAAACTGTAGATACCACATTAGATAAGCTTATGCCCCTACGATTATCACTGGAGAATTTCTCTTTTCTTATAAACTGCAATAATCAATGATTTCCACCAGTCTAACTGAAGTGTTTCTGATTCCTAGACATTACCTGATACCTGAGTCATCCCAGACAACAGTTTGTCTAGTCTGTAAAATGTTATCTAGTAAAAATAGACTAAATTTCTGTCATATCGAGTGAAAATTGTGTTATGAAATTGCATCCCACTGCAATTCTGTATCTCATTGCACTAGCTGTTCGTCTTTCAGCCAGGCTGTAGGTTTGAAGCCACCGCCGTCTATCGAGTTTTAAGCAGCCATATAGTACCTTTGGTCCATGTGATGATTGTTGGTATTTATCAAGTGTATGCACGTGCATTGGGTCTTTATGCAGCATACCACAGTATTAACGTCGTCTTACATTAAATGCTAGACGTCTGCCATCTATTCAAGTACATACATAGGGTGCTACTGCCTAAGGGAATTCATATATTTCACTCGTTTGGTGATATTACCCTCATAATAAGGGAAGCCTCATCTTAGTCAGTGTCACTCAGCTGATCCACGCACATCTTTCTTTCTTTTCTATTAACTGATCAAATTCCACCGAGTAAAATAATCGTTGACTGTCTTTTTGCTCCAATAGATTTATGAATACAAGTGTCCCTGAATACACAATGACTACTATTCATTATGTATATATATATATATATATATATATATATAATTGTTTCCTTTAATTCCTAGAGGAACATAGGGCTTCAGCCGTGCGTCTCCATTGCGTTCGGTTCTCTGCTAGAGTCTTCACCTGGCTCCAAGTCTGCCCACACGTTTTCATCTCCTCTTCACATGACCTCCTGCAAGTAACCCTTGCACTGACGACCAACTCGTCGCTTTCCTTTCGGGTTCCACTCGAGCAATGGCTTGTCTAGTGATGTCACTTGATGGTTTCCTCAGAGTATGGTGGTATAGCGGTTAGGATGCTCGCCAACCATGCATATGGTTCGGGGTTCGATCCCCGGCCGGCGCACTCCCTTACCTCGCTAAGCCAGTAATAAGACTGGTAAAGAGGGAAGGTTAGGCATGAGGCTAGCAACCTCATCCTGTAAAAATCAATCCATCTCCATTTCTTCCTGCCTATTTGTTTCACAATCGGTTTCTATGTGTTGGTTTGCTCCCAGAGATCCCACCCTGTTGTTGATCTTTTCTGGCCGGCCATCTGATCTTGACTAGTATTGAGCGAAGACAACTGTTAATGAAGGTCTGCAGTTTGTTTGAGATGCTCTTTATGACGCGCAGTGCAAGTCTCTGATCCGTATAGTAGCACTGACTGACTTCACATTGGAGTTGAAAATCCGGATCTTATTTTTGATGCTGAGTGCTGTTGACCTCCACACAGACTTGAGAGCAATGAAAGCTTGTCTTGCTTTTCCGATTCTTGCTTTGATATCCTCGTCAGTTCCGCCTGTAGTTGAAATGATGCTTCCCAGGTAGGTAAAAGAGGTTGTTTCTATCAGGTTCCTCCCATTTATGCTTATTGATATATAACAGTGCCTAGGTAGCATACATATCCTTTTGATCTATTTTCCTTCACAGGTTTATGTTTATCCTTCTTCATCGAGACAAACCAATCCATCTTTAACGTATCAAAAAATTCTTACTGCTTTGCATAACTCAAAACTGCTTACATCAAATCCACACGAAGCTTGTATCTTTATTCCTAGTTTGGATACTCTGGATCGAGATCCTTTAAGTCCACATTTTGGCCAGTATATTGCTCATGAGCTAGTTAATCTTCCATATTGGAATTCTCTACCTAAAAATGACGTCAATCGTAAGTATTAGTTGTTGTTGTTTTTTTAACGTTTTTGTACATGATAAGAAGTGTAACTAGTCACCTAAATAAGTAGTGAACGAAAAACCAGAAAAACAACAACAACAACTTTTATTTAGATTAGTTTTTATGTGGTATAGATAAATTTCTGTCTACAGTATAAGTAGTCAGTAGTCAATCACTGTTCACTCTATGTCTAAATAAAACAGATTGGCAGAACTTGGTGTTTGGAAGACAATAATGTGTGGATGAACTAAAGAATGCGCTTAAACGAATACACTGAGTATAATATCCTAACCGAAAATAGTCATCCAGATAAGTTCATATAAAGCATGTTCTTACGAGGCTACGGAAGGAGTGTACTACATCTGCGTAAAACAACTCACTCTATATGTGAATATACTTTAGAGGTGTACCTAGAGAAGCACTAATTACAAGTTAAAGGAACTGATCTAGAGGACTTTTATTATTGTTGTTATTCTTTCCTTAAGTTGCAAGTGAAACATAGGGCTTCAGAAACACATCTCCATTCCATTCAATTCTCTAATGCTTTCAGTCATCTCTACGACTACCCGCAAGCTTTTATATCCTTTTCACAAGATCTGCATTTCACTCTCACACCTACATCTAACTCGTTGTTTCTTATTCAGAGACAGCCTGATGTATGACGTCACTCAACGGTCACTTTAGAGTGTATCCAACCTATCTCTGTCTCCTCCTGCATATTTGTTGGGTGTTACCAAAGTTCCTTGTTACTCATCCTTTCTGGATGTTCGATCCTCGATATTGAGCAAAGGCAGCTGTTGGAAATGCTTTTCTTGACGCACTCATCAAGTCTCTAAACCATACAAAATAATTGACTTGACATTAGTGTTGAAAGTCTGAATCTTGTTCCTGATGTTGAGTGCTGCAGACTTTCATACCGATTTCAGAGTAATGAACACCTGTCTTGCTTTTCCGATTCAATCCTGAGTAACTTTAATATTTTCATCCATGCAGCATCTATTTGGAACTATGCTGGGTGGGTAGGTAAGTGGAAGAGGAGAATTCTTTTAGATTCCTCCCACTGGTAGTGGTTGGTGCTTGTTGTTATTGGTTGGGTGCATTCTCTATCCCTTCTGCAAACTTGTTGTTTTTCGCTTGTAAATCTTCTAGTTTTTGAGATATGGGATATTAATCATCTATGAAATCCAGATATTCTGGGGTCTTTTTATCAGTCCAGTACATGCATGTCTTCTCGCTCCCCACTCACTGTATGTCGCATGACCCAATCCGCCACTATCGAAAATGTGTCATCGGTGATTCGAGGCAGCTTTGTCTTCCACCTGTCTTTACTTCAAAGGCTTCCCATTGCGAATCACTCGTTATGTGACATCATCGTATTGTTATTGAATCAAGTTTATTAATGTTCGCGGTACTGCACTTCGTATTGTTGAAGCACTTTCCAAATTGCTTCGCATTTGAAGGCCTTTTCATGGTCGATGAATATGACTTCTATTCTAGGCTCTGTTTGATGTTGGTGCGTATTGGTGCCATTTGATCTGTACATGACTTGTTTTTTTCCAAATCCAACCTGTCCCGAGTGATGTCATCTATCCACGACATTTTTTAACGCCGCCAAATTGCGACTTGTCTTTTCTGCATGCCCATTTGTGACACCGATCATGAAAAATGAAATACCTGGGTTAGCTACCTGTCAGTTCAACTGCCCCTGTGGAACTATTTATGCCTACCTTTGCATTTAAAACATAGTTTTTCGTCCTCAGGAACACTCATCAGTCTAAATAAACATAAGTGTAGTGAAAATTATTAACAATTTAGTGTTAACATGCTTGTTCCGAACAGACTATAATCATTTTCGATTGTCTATCCTGCTAAAACCTGTTTAGTATCGAATACATCAAACAGCCGCAAACATAGCAATTCACTTGGAATAGTCACAACTATATATTCAAACGAAACAAGTCCAGACGCTATTGCTACCTTAGGCTGCTGTGGAAACTAAAAACTGCTAAAGACTGCATTACGTCTTACCATTCCAGGTATGACCTCTCGTCATGTAATTATAAATCCCCCTCCAGCTCTTATTTTCTTGATAATAAGTCGCCATCCACCCAGTCGTACTGAGGCCAGATTTTATGTGTTGCCATTTAGTGGATTTCCCTTTCCCTGAAGCCGGACAATTAGATTGCACCTCTTATTTGTCTGCTGACAATATTTGTCATTTATTAAAATAGGTTGCACTACATAAATTCATGATTCTGATGAATGCAGAGTGTTTGTTTTCCTTAATATTATGAAGATTGAAATTTTGTTTGATGGGATTCAGTGAGTTAAATATTTGTTTGTTCAACACTTTATGAGCTTACAGGTTTGATAACGAGCTGATGTCAGTTAGAGGATCATTAGGAAACCGGGAAGTATTGGGCAGCTGTTTTATCCTAGTTTGGGACTCACCATCTGTACGCACCCACCGGAGTTCGAACCTAGGGTCTTCTGGTTACAAGGCCAGCTTGTGGACCATTGAGACACTGGGACCCGATCCAATCACGCATGAATTCCAACTCCTACCAATTCGCGATTTTAGGGCGACCACTAGCCAATGTGAGATCTCAACTCCAATGTGAAGTCAGTGCTACTATACGGATCAGAGACTTGGCCAGCGCGTCATAAAGAGCATCTCAAACAAACTACAGACCTTCATTAACAGTTGTCTTCGCTCAATACTACTCAAGATCAGATGGCCGGCCAGAAAAGATCAGCAACTGAGAGGAATCTCTGGGAGCGAACCAACCAGGAACCGATTGTGAAACAAACAGGCAGAAAGAAATGGAGATGGTTTGGCCATACTCTGAGGAAACAAACCATTAAGTGACATCACTAGACAAGCCATTGCTCGAGTGGAACCCGAAAGGGAAGTGGCGAGTTGGTCGTCAGTGCAAGGGTGTGGGTGACTTGGAGGAGGTCATGTGAAGAGGAGATGAAAACGTGTGGACAGACTTGGAGCCAGGTGAAGACTCTAGCAGAGAAGCGAGCGCAATGGAGACGCATGGCTGAAGCCCTATGTTCCTCTAGGAATTAAAGGAAACAATAATAATAATGCTAGCTAATGCCGTCGGCGATTATTTTTCCTCACACTCGACCTCTAGTGAACTCTATTAATCACGACTCCTCACTATTTCATGAGCTAACTAAATTTGTTGTGCATTAGTTGTTTTTGAAAGTGATATATTCCTAGGGACAGTTTCCGAATACATTCTGGACATCGATATCTGTCCTATCTATTTAATAATTGATTTCGCATTGACTTCTGTTGTCTGAATAATTAGTTAGCTTGTTAAGATCAATCATTTCAACCTGTTATCCTGTGAATTATCAGTCTTATCACGTTAATTAAATTATGTATACCTTGATTGGATGTAATGTTTGTTTTTTCCAGAATAGCAGGGGGTTGGTTGTCAAAAAAGAAAATTAAAAAAATAAATTCTAGATGATTGCACACAGTTACGAAAATATAAATAGTTATATCGTGTATGTATAATAAGAGAAAAACGAAGTATCTATGACGATTAGCAGTTACCAATATAAATATTACTGAAAACACACAAGTGTTTGGTTTCACAAATGCTGTGTAGTAAGTTTTGCCAGAAATTTAGAAATTATCAAAGGAAAGGACTGAAGATTGTACGGCATGCAGTGGGATACATGATGTATTCTCTGTGAATTGCACACCAGTTTTTCCTTCACCAAGACTGGGTGAACCTAACTTATCCTTTCGATCCTCATTCAATTGACCAATTTGAGAAGTATTTTCCACTCGCTCCTCATTAACTTGTTGCACAGACTCCTCATTACCTTGTGGGACAGACTCTTCGTTATCTTGTGATATAGACTCCTCATTATTCTCAGCAGGCTGTTCTGGTTCCCGACAGCCATCCAGCAAGCCATCGCCCCAATCAATTGGAAAGCGAGTAACCCGTGGGTCCGAAGCTATGATGTGTCGTTCCAGTTCGTTAAGTAAGGGGAATTCCTTATTGGTTTTCGTTTCCACACGGATAAGACATAAGCTCAACTGACGACAAAAGCTTGAACTAAGTAAATCCCTTATTTTGAACACAGCTCGAAAGACCTAGAAACGGAGAGTTAGAGATCATAGGACCACTGTTCACTGTAACTATTAGTCTTAATGACTATTTGTGACTTATGTAACATCTATAAAACACAAAATAACCGAGCAAAGAATATTCTTTTCGATAAATTAGTCTTCCGGCTCTACAATTATATATATATATATATATGTTTATATACATAGAATATTCTAAATTAGTAGTCAATAACAATACTAGTGTTTTTTAAATAACATCGATTTGTAAAGTAAGATCACAGTGGAATTACAATTCATTAAAGATGCTGAAATAATAATAGTAATAATGATAAAGACATAGTAGCAAATAGAATGTCAACTAAAATTAGGAAAATTCCACAAAAATTCATGATCATTCAAACCTAGATGGCCAAGGTAATGATAATGACTGAACTAACTTTTTTTGGATGCATAAATTAGGCTTGTTAATATGGATCCCCTTGAATACATTTACCACAGAGTCAGCCATTCTAATGATTTTGTGGATCCTGTTACAGAGACCCACATCAGTTCTATCGGAGGATTTTAGGGAAGGTTAAAAAACAGGATTAGAGCCATTAATGGGTCGCGAAAGCGATGTCATTTGTAATCTTTTAGATGAATATATCTATCTGATATGGTATAACTTTTCCATTGATACTCCTGTGCTAAACTGGGAGATGTTTATATCACAATGTAAGAGAAAGGTATCCTCTGTAACACTCATACAGTTTTTATGTCTTTTTTCATAAACAAATGTATTCCATACTCAAAAGTGCCCTCTTCATGTAAGTGGTGCGTTCAAGGTCATTGGTAGTTGGTGGTGCTTAAAGTTTAACTTTGCCCCCCCCTTTTTTATTGTTTCGCTCTCTGTTGTTAGTGTGACTGGCGTATATCATTATATTTGTTTAGCCAGTTGAGTTGAAAATCTTTGATTCCTATTTTTTGTCGATTGTATTAAAGAGAAAACTTAATTCAATTCTAGGTCTCCTGTCAAATTCAGTCATCATGAGTGCCTCTTTTTAAATATGTGAATGAGTCACGTTAACTGAAATCGGAAAATGTTAGTTCTTATTCAAATTGAGAACCTCAGAGGAATATGATTCGTGTGGAAATGAAGAATGCTGCGAAAAGTGTCGGATGCATTAAATTAATATAAGCGTTGGAGAACTGTTTCATGCCCTCATTGACTTCTAAATAATTCCTAAGTAATATTTTATTTATTTATCTTTTATTTTTTATTACAGCTTGATGCCACACCATATTTTCAGTACAAGTATGGAATTTTCAGCATGGATATCGGTAGCCCGAATTTCACAGGCCGACCATAGATATCGGGTGTGCGTCGGCAGGGGATCGAACCCCGGACCATGTTCATGGTCGGCGAGAGTCCTAACCACTGTGCCACTGACTCACAATATTCATTTGTCATTGAAACTATTTCCCCAGAAATCATCATCCTTAATAACTTGACCGAATAGTAGCCTTTATATGTAAGCAGCTTCTGTTCACCACCTTGAGCTGTGATGCAACTTTAAGACAATTTATGTATTTTCTTGTTGTTGATTTCTTTTTCTCATTTCATTCTCTTTTTTTATTTTCTTCAAAAGCCGACTCCTTCTCTGGAACTGCTGAACAGTCTTCAGAATATGCTGGTCGTAATCACTTGATATTCAATTTACATGCTGGCACTTGGCCATATTATCATGAAGATGAGTATCGTTTATGGTTAGGTCAAGCAATACTGGCTAAAGCCAGTTTCTCCACGAAACATTTTCGTCCAAAATTTGATATTTCTTTACCACTTATCCATCCTCAACATCCTACAAGATCTGGAGTGAAACACTTACAACATTTAGTAGTGACCAGTGAACATTTACGTGGTCGTCTTGATCTGCCCTATCTTTTAAGTTTTAAGGTAATTTTGAAATGAGAATATAGTTATGCATTATGTTTATTGATATAAGTATAAAACTTGGGCACTGTGGTAGAGTATAACTCCATTATGGATAAGATTTTATTCTGATAAATCACACAGTGTTACACAGCAATACTAACTGATGACGTTTCGAGCACAAATTATTGTTCATAATCATATCAAGTCACTCAGTCACACAACTTTTTCCTTCATTTATATACATGTATGGAATTGACTAGATATTTGAATAAAAATCAATATGAGTGTTATTGATCAAATACAATTAGATGGGAAATAAGACCCGGTGGACCCAATTAAACAAAATAATATAATTTACAAAATACCTTGTAATGACTGTGAGGTCAACTATATAGGCCAAAGTAGTAGATCGGGGGTTATCAGATTGTCGGAACATAAGAATTTAGCCAAGGTAAGAATGGTTGACCCCGAGAAGATAAGTAATTTAGAAAAAAGCTCAGCAACTGCACTGCATACATTAATACACAACCACAAAATAGAGTGGGAGAGGGTTAAGATTCTAAGAAGTAATCTGTGTAGGTGGAGAGAGAGATTGATTACTGAATCCTTGTTCATTGAGTCTACACCCAACACATGCAACAGAAATGACTCAATGCAAATACCAGAGATATGGAAGATATATTTACCACCAGTCAAATCAGAATAGGATAATAAATAATCTCAAAATTCTATTTCAATTCAAGCAAATCACAACATTCTAACAAATTACTTATTATAACTATAAGAACATTCGTCTTATTTCCCATCTAATTGTATTTGATCAATAACACTCATATTGATTTTTATTCAAATATCTAGTCAATTCCATTTTTTTTCCTTCACGTTCCCCAGTGGAACATAGGGCTTCAAGCTAGTGGCTTGAAGTTTCTGTAGCAGTGTTTATTTTACAGTATGGGGTTGCTAGCCTCATGCCCAACCTTTCCTCTTCACCAGCTTTAGTTCTGGCTTAGCGAGGTAAAGGAGTGCGTCGACCGGGGATCGAACCCCGGACCATGTGCATGGTCGGCGAGCGTCATAACCACTATGCCACCGACGCTGTCAATTCCATACATGTATGTAAATGAAGGAAGAAGTTGTGTGAGTAACTTGATATGATTATGAGCAATAGTTTGTGCTCGAAACGTCATCAGTTAATATTACTGTGTAACACTGTGTGATTTATCTAAATAAAATCTTATCTATAATGCATTATGTTTGTCAGTGTGGACAATTAAGCTTTGCTTTGGATGTCTATATTGTCAAATGTATTTACACGTCCGAATACGATTTTCCTGTTATAGTCCTCTTGAAATCTGTTAAAATATGTTCAGCTTACTTAGTGATTTTATGGTATGCACATGTGTGATACATCGTAGATGCTTCTTACAATTGCGCATATTAAACACGCTAAGTAATTACAGTAGTCCACTCCAATAAGTTTATTTATTTGTATATATATATATATATATGTATATATATATAATAAATGGGTAGGAAAGTTCCCGAATAATTTCTGGTCAAGGGTCAGATTAATAAAATTACAATTTGGAATTAAAATGCCATACTAAACAGGGTGGGGACACATAAAACTCAAACAAAGTAGTATCATAATTACTGAGGAGATTGACATATTGTGCAATTAGCGGTTAGAAATGTGAAAATAACAAAAAATAGACAGGATGTTTGGATAAAAATCTAGTGGGATCATAACTAATGTGATGAACAATTGTTTATGCAGTTAGGGATTAAATATGTAGAAATAATAAAAAAAGCAAAACAGACAGGAAGTTCGGTTATGAAAATACGGTAGTGTAAATAGGGATTAAGAAAAACTTAAAATAACATGAATAAACAGGAAGTTTGGCTAAGAAAGTCAATGGGATAGTCACTATTAGAAGAATTACCTGTTTATGATGACCACGGCAGGGACAAGGGTTGAACGTATTTCTTTTGGACACATAGCGTGGGTTTGAGTTTTTGGATGGCTAGTGCCTCGGCTATGCCCAGATGTCTTAATTTTACTCCCTTTGATAGGTTTGATCGAATCTTGTATATTATTTTGAAGGATTTTTCGAATGGCACTGAATGTCCTGAAGTGACCAGATGTTCTGCTTTTTTTGTTTGTTCTGTTTGTTTTTATTTCTACATTTCTAACCCCTAATTGCACAATATGTCAATCTCCTCAGTAATTATGATACTACTTTGTTTGAGTTTTATGTGTCCCCACCCTGTTTATTATGGCATTTTAATTCCTAATTGTAATTTTATTAATCTGACCCTTGACCAGAAATTATTCTGGAACTTTCCTACCCATTTATTATAAATACACGAATGTACAGCCTTGTTGATGATTTCGTCGAAAAGAAAATTTTCTTCTCTGCAACTGTCTGTTTATTATTCCCTATGATCAAATGTATATATTCCATGATATATATATATATATATATATATATATATATATATATAACATCCCTTTGTGTTCAGAGTGGGTTTTAAAGCGGTTTCTTTTGCGGGGGGTGGTGGTTTGTATTGCTAGCCTCACACCCAACCTTCCCTCTTTTCCGACCTTACTACAGGATAAGCGAGGTGTAAGAGTGTATCGATTAGGAATCTAACCCGGATCGCGTGCATGGTTGGCGAGCGATGTACCATTGAACAACCACAAAAGCATAAATTCTAAGGGGTGGAATTTAGACTCAAACCGGGAAACGGCAATGGATTAGCAGTCTATCGCCTCAATCACTCAGCCACACTGTCCATATATATTTTTATTATCATTACTTCTTTGGGTTCCAAGTGGAACATAGGGCCACAACAGAACATCTCCATTTTATCCTGTTATCTGCAATCATCTTCAACTGACATCATGATTGCCCATAAGTTTTCATCTCCCCCTCACACAATTTTTTCCATGTCACACTCACACACATGCTTAACACGTCTTTTCTCATTCGGATTCCACTTACGGGTGATGTCATTCGACGGTCTCCTGAGCGTGTGTCCTATCCACCTCCATTTTCTCCTAGATATTTGTTGAACGATAGGTTCTTGGTTAGTTTGTTCCCTGTTGCTAATTCTTTCTGGCCATTTGATCTCCAACATAGAGTGAAGGCAGCTGTTGATAAAAGTCTGCAACTGACTGTTGGAAATGCTTTTCTTGACGCGCTGGCCAAGTTTCTGACCCATATAGAAGAGCTGACTTCACATTTGTGTTGAAAATCCGAGTCTTGTTTTCTTTATGTTGAGTGCGTCTGTTTGTCTGTCTGTCTGTCTGTCTATCTCTCTATCTCTCTCTCTCTCTCTCTCTCTATATATATATATATATATATATATATATATATATATATATAATTTCAGATTTGTTAATACCTCATTAATCTATTCTATATAAGTCAGAAACTTTACACGTCACGAAAAGCATTTCCAACAGATTACTACAAACATCTATCAACAGCTCCATTCGCTCCATACGGAAGATCATATGGCCAGAGAGAATGAGCAATAAAGGACTCTGAGGACTAACCAACCAACAACCTATTGCTCAACAAATATGCTGTAGCAAATGGAGGTAGGTTGGACATACTGTGAGTAGACCATTGGGTACCAGTCAATGAAATCTACAACAGTCTAAGTCACGTAGGAAGGTGTAGATTTCCTGGTTGGGGTCCTCGGGACGGTAAAAACCAATGGCTGGAAACAATCGGTGGTATGGCTCAAACTCATCGTTCTCAATGGCTGGCGCAGATGCATCCACTCCTTGTGACTTATGATTTCCAATGAAACTGTTTTGTTCTTCGTTATTACTATTCCTTTGTCTCACACCTCTATTATGCATTTCTTCTACTTTCTTCTCTTGCTTTGTGTGCTACATAGAATGTGGCGACTCGAACTACTGCACATCGGTGCAAAGTTCTATGTCGGAATCAGACAGACAGACAGACCGTTGGGTGACATCGTACGCCAGGCCCTCGAGTGGAAAATGACTGAGAAACGACGAGTTAGGCGTTAGATCGTGTGCCATGGTGGAGATCATGGGGGGGGGAGGGGATGAAGGCTTGTAGACAATTGTGCGACCAGCCACAGAGGACTGCAGAAAACAGAGTGAAATGAAAATGTGTTGCTGAAGTCCTATATTCCACTAGGAACCCACGTGATTCAAGCCAACACTCAACAGCTTTTTGGACTGATGCCAGGTTTCGATTTGACCACCCTTAACTCTCATTTATTACGTATAAGGAGGTTACTAGTTGGTCATATGACATTAGCTTCTTCAAGATTGCAGATGCACCTTGTTGGCGAGTGCAAAACAAGCACGAAACCTAGGTTCAAGATATCCTGCCAATTGCCCTTAACAATCTAACAATGTATATAAGAATCTTTCAGCTACTGAAATGTCGGCATTATTTCTTTTGAACTCTGCGAATATGAAAATTTCTCTGACCCTTCTACTTTTTTATCTCTAGCGAATTCACAAATTTAGCATTTATTCTATAACCGTCATATGTACAAGTCTCTTTGTCTCACTTTTAAATCGCATAGTGTGACACAACTGTCCGACTGATTTTTCCAAAAACTCCTTGGCAATCGAAAACCACTTCACCAGTAACTCTTTGTAAAATTTAGACTAGGCTCACTTGGTTCACTAATGGTTACATTAATCTCCGATCCGTGGAGATGTAGCTCATGAACTTAAGTGCCTAGACGTTCAGGCAATCCTCGGTCTGAGTAATCTGGTCGTGCCTTCATTTCTTGAGCATCAAGTGTGTCTCATAGCCTTCTATGCGAAATATTTGTATAAGTTAATCAGTTGTATCTTTATGTTATCATTAGTCTTTGAAATATGAAGCTGGAATTGTCAGCACTCATCAATTTTGAATGAATTGATACGTATGTTTTTTTCTGTTGCAATATATTCCTTTCTAATAAGCACCGACTTTTCTGTTCTAACTACCTTTTACGCTTATGATTTCTAAAATTGTTTGCCGAATTACTAAAGATTATTTTATGACAGCCATCATTACATAACCTTGAATAAGACAAAAAGTTAAACATAATATATATATTTTTTCTAGGGTAAACGTTATGTTAGCGGGATAGGATCAGCTTCACGTGATATACTTTTTCACTTACACAATGGAAAGGATATAATTATGTTGACTACTTGTCGTCATGGTACAGATTGGATACGATATGCTGATAAACGATGTGCCACTGATATGGCACTATACGACACGTAGGTTGTATTTCTTAAGTTTCTTTTATTATTGTTGGTGTGCACCGTTGTTTTAAAACTTCTGTTGTCTTGGTTTGTTGAGCCTACACATACAAATGAAATACGTGTATTAAGGTTCAATGCTAAAATTTAGTGCTTCTGTCCCCTTCAGAAACAAACCTCGAATGATGAAACATCGGATTATCAGTATTATTTTGTTACCAGCTGTTATAACGGAGTGTTAGTGATTTGTTGGTTGCTATCCTAACTTGATTACATTGCACCTCAAGACGTGACACTATAGCCAGTTGATCACTTGGAAATATCCCCCACAGCGAAGTAGACACAGATGTCAGATTTAACTGCAACAACCGCGATAATGGCAACTTTTATTCTTCACAATACAGAGTATATAAAAATATCGTTTACACACCAACGGAAATTTTAAACCATAAGTGCATAATCAATATCTGATTGATTGCATGACCTTGAAAATCCTTCAAGATAAATCAATTCAGGATTGTCCAATCAGATCATTATGTCAACGCACGCATCAATCATGACTTTACGTCTAACAAAGGTAGTTAGTCCGCCCTAAGACCGCTCCTTTTTAATGGATTTTTGATGAAGGAAGGTCCACTGGAAGATATTTTTAGGTCTACGTACTCTCCGTCTGTGATACCGGTTATGTAAAGGGATAATATAAGTTACCTGGGATGTAGTTGTGGCTTAGGTTTTATTTGGGCATTTATAGAAACGGATCTAATCATCAATGGTATCTCAGCTTAGTATTTTAAGCATTTGGATTAGATTCACTGTAGATTTCGTCACGAACCAACATCAGTTGGAGAATCATTAAAAACCAGTGAGCGCTGGATAGTTGTTTCACCCTGGTTTTCAGCTCTTCAGCAGCACTCACCCACAACCCCACCAGATTTCGAACCCGGGACCTTCAGGTTACAAGATCAGCTTGTTAACCATCCAGCTACTTGGTTAGGAGTTGATTTACCCGTGGATTGTAACTGTTAATTTGTAATGTAACAACATCTTCAACCAATGGCATTGGTGAGCATTTACTTCACTTTCACACGGTGAATCCCACTCCCCACAAATTGTCATTAGAACTTTAAGACATCCATTCAGTAGCTAACCTGGTAATCTGGAGTTCCTGGGTTCAATCTCTGATGGCGTCGTGAATGTGCTGATGAAGAGTCCCAAACTGTGACGAAGCTTTCAATGGTTTTGTGACTGATGTTGGTTCGTGATGGAGTCTTCGTTGAAATTGACTTACAATTAGCACGTATCGGTGTCATGAGGTTAGTGTGAATGTTTCAAATGACATAAGTTGCAAATTGCATGGAACTCATGTATGTTTAATTCACTGATTACCTTATACGCAAATTATGATAAGGTCGTAAATTCAATCGGTAAAACTTATCTCGAAACAACCAAAAGATGTTTTAGTAGCCTGGTACTTAGTTGAAGTGTCAGTCTACAAGTGTATACACTGATATAATGTAAGGCCGACTGCAATCCGGTTTCTTTACAAATAAGAGTAATTAGTAATGAAGCTATCTGGGATAGCTTCGGGTTAGTAGTGGACTTTTATTGATTTAATCGGTGATGACTGAAGATGAACCAGAAAATTCTAGCCAGTGGCCTCCGAATTAATAGTGTGGCTCTTTAATACTAATCATGCGTGAATGGCAGACTGGCAATCTAGGGGATATCTCAGAGTTAACAAAAACCTACCAAAGGCAGTGTGTTTCCGACTTCTTTGTACTGCAGAAGCTCTCGCCATATTCATAAAAAAGACGGAGCTATGTGTTCAAAGGGAACTAGTTCAAAATCTACATTTACCACGGATCTAGTTAGCGTTGACTTTTTGTAGTTTTCGTTTTTGTTTTTTCATTCCCTTCATTTTTTCTCTTTCATTTTCAATTATAAAAATTATCATTTCAATTTGTTTCTATGCTTATCCTATTCACATCTTTATTCGTTAAATACTATTTTCTTATCCTGTGTAATTTTGTTTCTAAGCCCCTTATAATCTATATTCACACCATCGAACTTTCATATCCAGTTGAAAGTTATTATCACGTTGGATCACCTTCGTCACTATGTGGAATTAAATAATAATTGCATCTATGTGAACTTCTGTATGTAAATGCGATTGTACAGCTGCTTTTGAGAATGAATTCATCGAAGAGTTATCTTTGCAGAACTTCTTGTTCTTTTTTTTCTAATATCTCAGACAGACTCTCTGAAGATGATTAATGAGAGAAGATTCGTCTGTTCAGTTAATGTGATGTCAAAAAGTTTGTGACACATTATTCATTCTCAGGATAGATAAGAAGGACTGTTTGTGGTAACTGCAGTGAACTGATGACTTAGCAGTTGGGTCTCGTAGGTCAAACTGGTAGAGCTCAGGTTTAGTAATTTACGGGTGGCTAGTTTGAATCCAGATTTTCATTTCACCTTCAATAATCACCCGTTCCACAAATGAAAGTAACTTGAAACATTCGTCAACTTCAACTGAGAAAGCAGTCAGGTCTCAACCACTGAACGACGTCATCACAGCCAATCACGCACAAGGAAAGCAATTACCAAAACTTATACAGATTAACAAATTTATTATTCAGGAAACTGTTTCGTCATTATTCTCCAACAGAAATGTTTACTGGCCCAATAAAACACCAAACAATTGAGGCAATATGTGCTTGATTCGGTGTTCCAACTAGTGGACTAGTTGCAAACTACAAGGACCGCTGTTCTTCACACACACAGTACCTCAATACATGACAGTATATGGTCGGCTACTCAAATAATATCCCCAAACTGAGAATACAGACTACGAGGGCAACATATATTCTTCTAGAGAAAAGTCATTTGACTAGATAACCTCTATTTTCATTAAATTGAGCATTTTTAATTCAACAGCCATAATCTTAGTTTTGGATTATCATTATCCCCTGTATTCCAAGTAGAACATAGAGCTTCAACAAAACATTTCAATTTTGCTCTGTTCCCTGCAGTCGCGTTCGCCTATAAGCCTTCATCTTCTCAAACAACCTCTTCTATGTCACTTCCGTACCCACGCCCAACTCATCTCTTCCCATTCGAGGTGGTGACGCGTGATTTCACCCAACAGTTTCCTCAGTGTGTGTCCATTCCATCTTCGTTTCCTGCTACATATTTATTGAGTGGTAGGATCTTGTCGCTGATCCTTTCTGGCCACTTGATCTTCAGTATGGAACGAAGGCAGCTGTTAATAAAAGTCTGTGGTAGCCTGTTGAAAATGCTCTTGTTGACCTGAGCATCCAATCTCTGATCCATATAGAAGAACTGACTTAACATTGGTGTTGAAAATCCGATTTTTTTCATCTAACTGAGCTTAGTAGATTTCCAAACTGATTTCAGAATGATGAAGGTCTGCCTTGCCCTTCCGACCCTGGTTTTGATATCCTCATCCGTACCATCTGTATTTGGGACGATGCTGCCCAAATAAATGAAAGAAGTGACCTCGTTCAAATTTATCCCGTTGATAGTGATTGGGGCCTGTTGGTGTTATTGTTGGTTAGTTATCTTTGTCTCCTCTGTCTTGTGTATGTTCACTAGAAGTTTTGCCTTGTCTGCCACTTCTGCAAACTTGTTGGTTTTCTCTTGTAAATCTTCCGGTTTGCGAGACACAAGACATTAATTATCTGTGAAGCCCATACATTCTAGTGTCTTTTTTTTTTTTTGATTTTGATTTACAGCTTGATTCCACACCGTATTTTCAGTACAAGTGTGGAATTTTCAGCATGGATATCGGTAGCCCAAATTCAGGCCGACCATAGATATCGGGTGTGCGCCGGCAGGGGATCGAACCCCGGACCATGTGCATGGTCGGCGAGAGTCCTAACCACTGTGCCACCGACGCACACAATATATGCATGTCTTCGCATTCCTCTCAGGTTGTCTCGTGACACAGTCGACTATGATGAAGAATCTCTTAAGTTATAGCAGGAAGTTTTCTCTTACACATGTCTTTAATTTGAAGGCTTCTCTGAGCTTCCCTTCACATGTGTATTCATCATATGGCTGTTAAACGAGGTCTATAAATGTTCGCGGTACTGCAATCTGTGTTGTTGAAGCGGTTTCCAAATCAATTCGTGGTCAGTTCTGTCGAGGGCGTTTTTACAGTCGACGAAGTTGATGCAGAGATTTGACTACCACTACATGCTCCGTCCAATCATGATGCGTAGCGTTGGAATTCGATCTGCACATGATTTACTTCTCCTAGATCCAGATTGTTCCGGGAGGATTTCTGCTGTCGGAGCATCATTTAGTCTCTCCAGGATGATGCAACCTAGTATTTCACTTCGCATTGATATGAACTTGATTCCGAGCCAGTTCCTGCAAAGATCTAAGTCTCCCTTCTTTGGTGGTTTGACAGAGAAACCTTTTTTCCAGTCAGTAGGTACCTTTCTTTCCTTTCAAACCCTTTGCAGTAGTGGCATTAGCATATACATCGCAGTCTGTGGATTCGTTTTCAGTGCTCCAGGGAGAACTTTGTCTAGTGCTGCTGTCTTCTAGGCTTTCAGTAGCTTGACTGCATTCCTAACTTCTGTTTTGTTGGAGGATTGGTATCCACTGGCAATTCTGTGGTAGTTATTGGTATATCTGTACAAGTTGCAGGTGGTGGTCTGTTCAGTAGTAATCATTTTGATTGATCAACCTACTGTTTCCCATGTTTCTCCTCCTTGATAATTAGGCTTCTTTCATCTTTTGTTGTCTTCATCTGTGTTGATCTCTTCCCTGGATTTTCTCCATTGATTCGGCATAGTTTACAGCTCGCTATTGCAAAATTACCTTACCATCATCTCTATTTCGTTGCGAAATTCTCTGTATTGTTTAAATGTGTATGTTCGGATGGGGTTTACTTTTGTATCATCAATTTGCATTTATTTAAGTTTTAAGTCATATCCTTCTCAAACCGGCAATACAGCCAATCAGCATTAGTTTACTTTTTCAGTCAATAATTTTGACGGAATCAAAGAATGCTACCCTTCTGCAAATTGGCGGATTAATTTGAATGCATTTGAAAGTTATTTGAAAACTGAGTTTATGATCTTTATCCCTAAGAGAAATACTACTCATTAAAATAACTGGTGCTTTTCCGGTCATTGGTATGTTTAAATTTTCCTTGTAGGTACGATTATTGGGAATTGATGTATAATTCAACATTTTGTCTTGTTCCACGTGGACGCCGGCTTGGATCTTATAGGTGAGATTCATTGTTATGAAACTTTGTTTTAGAAAGAAATTTTTTTCTTCTAATTGATAAGGAGTACTTCATCGTATTAAGCATATGTACTTTTTCATTAGAATGTATTTTGACAAAGGGCATATTAAATTGGATTGATGATAATAGCAATAGCTTTATTTTGGATAGTGTTTATATAATGTACACAATTTTCAGAGGAGTGTATTGCATGACATTTTCAATTCGTACAAGATCTTCAGCTAAAATTGGCAGTAGATCCTGTGACACAATACTGTCTGACCTTAGGCGTAAACCAACCTATTATGCTATTTCTTCTTTGCCTCCTTAGAGGAATGCAGGACACTTGGTTGAAAGCCAATTGTAAAAATTTCATGAGTACACCTTTACACATAATGACATAATGCAGGAACAGTTATCTCGTTCTTCTCGAGTTTAGAAACTGGTGATTATAGCAGGTTATAAACACTTTCAATTCTCGCGAGAGTAGATAATACCACTAGAGGTCATATTTTAATTGATTAAAACAAAGTGAACAGGAAAAATTATATGCAATTTATTTATTCATTTATTTTATTATAGCTTGATTCCACACAATATTTTGGTACAAGTACGAAATTTTTTCAGCATGTGATATCGTTAGCCCAAATATAGCAGGCCGACCATTGATATCAGGTGTGCGGTGTGCGTCGACCGGGGGGCTTTGATTAGCCCAGGTTTTAAGCAGGTCGCCGTAAGGAACAGTATGGATATTAGATTGTGTGAATTAAGCATTCGTACTTCGTATTTCATCGGACTTTTTTAAAAGTTGATTGCTTATTACTGAATGGAATACTTTGTTTTAACAAGATGCTCTAACCCTATTAATTTGTTTATTAAAGTGAATCACACCGTAAAATAGTACTATTTACTGAATGACTTTACGAACCGAATTTTTGTTCTTAGTCGTATCAGTACACAAGTTCGAAACACGTGCTACCACAGTGTCCAAGTTTTACACATATGCCAGTGTGCTTAATCTCTCATAGCCGAATAATAATTTCCATCATACTCTTATCGTGGGAGATTTTTCTTTGTTAACAGAATAGACAGCT
The DNA here is from genome assembly GCA_944472155.2 of Trichobilharzia szidati. Lineage (NCBI taxonomy): Eukaryota > Metazoa > Platyhelminthes > Trematoda > Strigeidida > Schistosomatidae > Trichobilharzia > Trichobilharzia szidati. The sequence continues at coordinate 177,639,963 of OX235271.1, read as the reverse complement.
TTTGTGATTTGTTGTTGTATTTACTTCTGTTTATGGTTTACTATTTATTCATCTAAGATTTCTAGAGGTTCTTCAAGCTGGTTGTATTCCGGTAATGTTGAGCAATGATTTAGAGCTTCCATTCTCTGAAGTGATCGACTGGGATCGAGCTGTTATTTGGGCGGATGAACGGTTACCATTGTTGCTTCCATTGAATTTACGACGTATTACATCTCATCAAATTATTCAATATAGACAACAAGTAATGTTCCTTTGGCATACTTACCTATCTTCAATTGAGTCGATTGTGCTTACAACACTCGAGGTATGTCTTCTGTTAAACTTTTGTAGTGCTTATAAATATACACTTGTTTAAATATATAATAATAATAATGTCTATATTCTGGACAATTAATTACATCTTCGCCCTTGATCTTCAAGTAATATACTAACTGACAGTCTATCACGTGATGCAAAGCTGTTCAATGTGAAGTAAAAGCAAATCTCATGTGATATTCTTCCTTCTTGTTCTTCTAAAAAAGTGCACAGAAGTAGGGGGTGAGGATATACGCTATTCACAGATCAAACTTGCCGCACTTTCATTTCAGTATACTTGTATGGGTGGGATAGAGAGGCGTTCAATAACTGTTTGAATTTCCACAAGTAGTTTGTTTTGTATCATGGGCCTAGAGGAATGCTGTAATCATATCAGATGTTACATTTGGCTGTTTTAAAGGTGTTCTATCAACTTTTTTCGCAGCTAAAATATTTACTGTGACGTTTGCTATACTATGCGCACAAAACACACCTTGTAATAGTCTTTATCCTCCCTGAGAAGTAGGTTAAAAGCCAATTAAAGATGTTCATGAGTATGTTTTGTGACCAAAGTACATTATGGAATGAATAAAACAATAAGAAATAGATAAATTGTAAGCGATTGTGCTGCATGGGACTTCAGGTAGCCAAGTTACTTAAGCAGGTCACCATTAACACATAAGCAGTATATGAATGATGCACACTTTTATTATACTGCAGATTGTTTGTTAACTCTGGTGTCATTCTCATGTAATAATCCTGAATATTTTGATTGAACACTAGGTAGTAAATTATGTTATGCATCTAGTCCTTTGTTTGGTGCAGGCTTAATTCTATCAGTCAAGTTGGAGAACCACCTAGCATTGTAGATATACTGTGAACCTGACTGACAGAATTCAGTCTACACCAAACGAAGGGTTTGACGTATGACATTAGTTACTACCTAGTGTCCAATTAAAGTATCGATTACAGTCCTAAAGGAAGTAGATTCCGAGCCCGAATAGCTCAGTGGTAACGCCGCTGATCTCAGCAATGGGTGAACCGCGTTCAAATTTCAGAAGGGAAATGAGTTCCCTAAGGATTGCAGACGCACCTTGTTGACGAGTGCCAACAAGCACGAAACTTAGGTTTAAGACTTCCCACTGGATTACCTTCAGTCATCTAATCCTGAATATAAAGACTACATAGTTATAATTTAGAAATTTAATGACTACACAATGTACTATGAATGTTGTTTCGTTACTTGTTTAAACATCCATTAGGATGAATTATATTGATCCATATCGTCTTCACACTGTCATCGTGTACTCACTCACCAAACATATGCCGATGTGTGATATATAATGTTATCTGTCAATTCTGTTTACTCACGTAATTGAAGTTCAAAGTAACAACCAGCTGTTTTCTATTCAACGTGTATCTTTTTTTTATTACAGCTTGATTCCACACCGTATTTTTGTTACAAGTATGGAATTTTCAGCATGTGATATCGGTAGCCCAATTTTGCAGGCCGACCATTGATATCGGATGTGCGCTGGCAGGGGATCGAACCCCGGACCATGTGTATGGTCGGCGAGAGTTCTAACCACTGTGCCACCGACGTATTGATTATCATATGCTCCAAATTTGCATAAAGGTTCAGTTACTCCAATTTTCCTATAAATAAAGACCTGTTGAAATGTATGAAATTTGCTTAAGCGACTAAAGTTATTGTTTCATGATAACATGACTTATTAAATGATGATCTATACTGCGATCAGTGATGTGCCAAAAGACAAGTGTTCTTGTCGCAGATTATCTAGTGCTCAGCTTGGGCTGTGTCTCAGAGATGTTACTGACGACAAAGCTAAAGGGAATAATAATAATAATAATAATAATAATAATAATTTGCTTTATTCCAAAACAGTACTTGTGATACAGAATGGAATTCTCAGCATTTTTACTACAGTATTGCATCCAGTTAGTACATTATCAATAAATAAAATTCTACATATATTAGGGAAACCACAGTTCATTATTACAACAATACATTGGCATGTCAGTAGCGAAGGTAAAGCTGAAACAGTGTTTGAAGGTGTTAGAAAAGTGGGTGCTGTCATATTTACTGGAGTAAGCGGAAGAAAGAAACAAAGCAGCACATAACAGAAAAAACAGAGAGAGAAAAGGAAAAGAAAGAAAGAAAATGTTGTACCTATAAATGATATGAGTTGGAAAGAGGAGATCCAGTTGTTCTACTGACTATTTAATAAGTTATAGGTATCACGCTCAATGCTTTCTTTATCGCGCAGAACACGAGCTAAGTAGGGTGTGGTTGAGTTTTTGTACTTGCTAGTGCGAGCATATAGTTTTCTATATAGGCTTCTGGTTTTGCCTGATGAGATGCAAGGGGAGAGTTGTGAATGAAGAGGGTGGTGATAAATATGAATTATTCTGTTTAACGTCTGAACAATATACAAAGGTGGTTCCATCACTTTAGTCTGTCTGAGCAGTTTTCAATACAGATTTCCAAGATGTTATTAAACCTATCGATTGAAATTTAAGTATAGCTAACAGTTCTCTCTAGAAGAATTCAAGATAGTGATCTGATCCAACGGAACGGAGGTAGCTATAACGCCAGCGGACACAATGGCTTAAATGGAGGTATAACGGTTGTTGACCTGCGAAATAGGGGCTACTGATTATGCGGCTGTTAGAGGATAGGTACTTAATCTATGTACCTATTATGTGGGCGAAATGCGGTTGATTTGGTGTATGGTGACTAGTAGTGGAATCCGAGATGCGCATTTCGTCTTATTTAGGGCTTTTCAACTGGATGCACTTGAAATCGTCAGTGAGTATTGTTGCTCCCAATGAGACTCAAGCCCAGCGTCCGTTTCAAACACCGAAGTATTGTCTACTAGGTAACTTGGACTACGGGAGGCACCTCTTGTGTAACGGGTATCCCTTATTATTTATTTAAGTCAATTTTGTTTATTACGTTGATTTATTCGACAGGAATGTCCTACCTCTGTTGAAATGTCGGTTCTGATTACGAACGCTTCGACGATTTCTGAGGGCTAACATGATATTCTTTGGTGGAGAGTGAACTAGCATTGGAATCCAGAGTGAGCATTCCATCCCAACTGGGACTCATCACTGGACATTTCGGTTCAGTCAGTCAACGTGAAACATAAAATCGACTTAAACACATGAAATCCGGTCTAATTCTTGTATGCAAGTTTTCTGTTTACTTTCTACTCTTTGTATAACACCTCCAAAGATAATATTTTTGGGCAGAAACTAGTAATTGACTAAATTCCCTTGATGGGTGTAACCATGTTTGCTTGCATATCACACCATTCATTTTCAGCCTTTTAAAGCTTCTTATCGAAGTATAAGAGATGAACTGCATAGGTAATCTATTACTCTTGTAGATTTCATAGGTTTAAAGCAAAAAGCAAATATGAAATAATGCCAAGTTATATTGGGTTTCACAGATTTTAACAATGTATTCAACAATATACTGTTGTATTTCTGTTATCAAATTCATACAGTTAGTTGCCTTTGTACAAATTTTCACGATTGTCCATTATTATTATCATCCTATTTTTCAGATTCTCCGTGATAGAGTTTCATCTCGTGCTCGTAGCTATGAAATTTGGAATACTTTCCCCGGTGCACTTGGAATTTCTCATGTTACCTCTTCAGACAACTGTGATGTTACATTGCATAGGTATCCAATTCATTGTCAGTGTGAGTTTCTCTCTCTCTATTAATGTCTGTATGGGACAAATTATTTCAATGAACAATTGTTTTTTTTTGATTGCACACTAGTCAGTAACTAGTGTAATGCGTCTAGTCCTATCTTCGGTGCAGACTGAATTCTATCAGTTATTGCCTCCAACCATCTAATACCAACAATTCACAGTGCACCGTAATGGTGAGCCACCTAGCATGGTGGCCACATTGCAAACATGACTGATAGAATTCAGTCTGCACCGAAGATAGGACTAGACGCATTACACTAGTTAATGACTAGTGTGCAATCAAAAATATCCAATACAGTCCTACAGGAGGTCAGTCGCGAGCCTGAATAGCTCAGTGGTAACATCTCTGACTGCAGCACTGGGTGACGCGGGTTCGAATCTCAGAAGGGACATCAGTTCCTTTAAGGTTGCAGATACGCCTTGCTGATGAGTGCCAACTAGCACGAAACATAGGTCCAAGGCTTCCTCCCGATTGCCTCCAATCATCTAATACCAACAATGAAAAATTGTAGATATGCGGTTGACTAGGAAGACTAACAACAAATTAATGCGATCAATCTATAGAATGCTTCATTTTGATGATCAGCTGACAAGCTTTTTGTACATGAGTACACAGAAATCCTAAATAATGTTTAGAGATTATTTGGCTTCTGGCATGCATCACAGTAAAAGCCTTGATTAATAGTCTTTTCGTGTCGTTACTGCTTCATTTGCTCAATTTCCGCCGCTCAAATTGTCATTTGATTCTAACTGCTTGGCGTAGGTCAGTGAGAACATATATTGCAACTCCTTAAACATATAATCTTTGCTTAGTACTACGTCTCTATCAACCTTGGAGTTTATTTTGCCCCCTGCGAGGGCATGTACAATATATCTTTTCAAAGTCAACAGTTTGTAAACAGTATATTAGGGCTAGTTTCGCATATGCCAGTTTACGCCGTCTCTGGCTTAGTAGACGTGATATCCGACTATTGACCAAAGGGCGGGTGTACTGCTCAGCAGTCCGTTCCGTCCTCCTTTATGGCTGTGAGCGAGACCTGGCCATTGAGAGCGGAGGACATGAAAAGCCCAATTAGCTGTCTTCGATCATAGGTGTCTGCGTTCTATCTCCCGTGTGAAGTGGCATAATAAGGTGAGCAATATTGAGGTTAGGCGTCGAGTGCTAGGTAAGGCGTCACTCTTCTATTCATGGTACACTTTCTTGACTGCTGCTTTTCGTCCTGTTTGTCGCCAAATTTCTGTGGGAAAAGTCCCTTTACATCCTGAAGTCTGTCTGTCTGTCTGTCTGTTTACGCCTACTTTGGTAACTGGAGTCGACTCCTGGGACGGTCGTTTGCACCAATCCTCTCTAATTAGTCGACACTGCGGACAGCCCAACACATATTTTGCAACTTCTTATATCTGGCCGGTACACGCTTGTTCTGGCTACACCTGTATGTCCTAGATGGTGGCATTCGTGTTTCAACTCATGTCGTAGGAAGACTTCTAACCATATTCCACCAGTCTCTCTAAGCGTTCAGCCTTAATCTTTCCTTCTGCCTGAGTAACATGGTTAGCTCTCCATTCGCCATAGGTCTGTTTATCTCCATGTCGTTAATAATCACCTGTATCACTGTGTTGAAAGTAGGATCCTACTTCAGATAGAAGACAAGTCACAGTGGGTCTTGTTCCAGTATATGTACTCCGTATGAAATTTCTTGTAACTCAGCTTCGTTTTATAGTATAAATAAAATGTCTGACAACAAATTTGCTTTCCCTAGGACATGGGATATAGTGAATCCATACTATTCCCGTGCAGGTCTCTTGCTGTCTTCAGCCACTTCAGAAATATATGGTGAGTTTCCATATGAAATCACTGACCTAGTAGATAAGGTTTCTACTTATCTGACACCTAAAATATTGCTAGACATTCTTTCGCGACCTTTGATTACCCTTGCTCCGTGTATGTTAGAACACCACTAGCATACTCAACAGTTGCTTCACTCTATCTTCGTACTGCAGTCATTCCGTAGTGACTTGCATTCGTAGACACCCTGAACTGTTTTCCAGGTTCATTTAGTTTCAGAATCATATGGTAGGAGGTTAAACGCTGTTTAACGCTGTCGAGTGGCTTCTACGAGTCTTCCAACCAATCAAATTATGTCTCGCTTAGTAGTCTGTACAATAGAGCTGCTATCTCACTGTAGTTTTTCATAAACCAACTATAAAATACTGTTCTTTCCAAGAACTGTGGCAGTTTTATCTTCAAATTCGAGGCTGTAATAGTCCTTATCGTCAAAATTTTCTCAGGCAGTGGTTTAATCTCATCGTTAACCACTTTATGTCCTTTTAGTTATCTGCGATTTCTCGTTGATGAATAGTTCAAACTCTTCATTGCTTCCAAAAACGACTTCTACATGTTCCCTTTCGTCTGACTACTTATGACTCGTTCGTTGCCGTACACTTCCCCTTTCTTTGATTAACTAAGCAACAACGCCTTTATTCGCCTGGATGTAAAAGGCATGGGTTTAAACCAGTGTTGCTTCTGCCTTAAGATGAGTACTCTTATCTCTGTCTCTTTGCTTTATCAGTATCTGCCAGTAACAGGATTTAGGGTCTAAAACTGCCAATACGAGTTGAAGACATGAAAAGGTTGACTGTTTTTGACCATAGATGTCTACGATCTCTTTCTCACGTTAGGTGGTATAATAAGGTAAGTAATGTTGACGTTAGGCGTAGAGTGTTGGGCAAAGAGGGAAAATCAATCGAAGAGGCTATAAAGTTACATAGATTGAGATGGCTAGGTCACGTGCTGCGCATGCCTAACCATCGCCTCCTCCCCCGACGGGCATTACTAGCTGATATAGGTGCAGGTTGGAAAAGAGTAAGCAGTGGCCAAACAAAAACATGGCATCAATCCATGAAATCCTTGACAGTTAGGCTGAGTCTGGTAGGGAGATTCAGACTTTTGGGTTGGGGCCCTCGGGACTGTAAGAATCAATGGCTGGAGACAATAGGTGACATGGCTAAAAATCCGTTGTCAATGGCGCAGATGTATTCAGTCTCTGTTTTTTTCCTTCACGTTCGCCAGTGGAACATAGGGCTTCAAGCTAGTGGCTTGGAGTTTATGTAGCAGTGTTTGTTTTACAGGATGAGGTCGCTAGTCTCATGCCCAACCTTTCCTCTTCACCAGCATTATTTCTGGCTTGGCGAAGTAAAGGAGTTCATCGGCCGGGGATCGAACCCCGGACCATGTGCATAGTCAGCGAGCGTCCTAACCGCCATACCAGCGACGCACTCAGTCTCTGTAATCTTTCATACTCCTTTCTACCATTACTCATTCTGTTTCACTCTTATACTTGTCAAAACTCTATTGATTCTCTTCACTCATTTTCTTGTCTACCTTTGTGTGCTATTTGGAACGTGGCAACTCGAACTGTTGCACTTCGGTTCCAAGTTCTATGTTGAATCCAGCCAGCCAGCCAGTCTTTAGTCGTCTGAATATAAAACGTGTACCTACCGATCCACACGGTATGGGCTTAAAGCAATATTGCTCCTACCCTACGATGAACACTCTTATATCTGTCTTTTTTTGTTGGTATCTACCAATAACTCGATTTAGTATCCAGAACTGTGAGCATATTAGCATGTTGAAAGCGATCCGCGGTTTCTACTGGTCTTGACATGGAACATAGTCTCAATCCTGTTGTGCTGTCAAGCTCTCAGAAATCAATACAAAATCTATACTTCCCATTAGATTTCTTCATTACCAAGGCTGGAGAACTGTACAGACTGCAGGGTCCTTCGGTTCTCCCCTCAATCCACATTTCGTGAATGTGTCTGTTAACTTTTTCTTCTTCTAAATGCACTGCCACTCATCATGTTTTAAAGGATACTTTTCCCTGAATCTTCAATGGGATCTTATGTTTAACCACATAACAATAATCGTAATATTCTCCGTCTGCTGTGAATAAAAGCTGGTATACTTAGGCATCAACTTGCTGGTACTTGGTACTTCCTTCTGAACGTGTATTGCTGCTCATGCTTCGTTTACTTCACTTTTCTGATGGATTATATACTTTCGAGATTCCGTGTTGATAGGATCCCACACACTTTGTTATTGTTCAATTATTTCAACGACTGTTAATCTCGCATAAGTGGTATATCATCATTTCCCACGCATTTTGTTATTGACTATTACGACCAATTATTTCAAATACTGTTAGCTGTCTGTATTGGTTGTAAAAATGTATAAATACCATTTCCTAAGTAAGTTTCTTTGTCGTAGTTTGTCGTAGTTGTTGTACTACAATATACAGTCAGAGACCAGCTTTTGTCTTTTGATATTTGCGTGGTTCGCTGAATCGGAAGGTACCAGAAGCAGATAGGCATATTAGTCAGGCGCAGATAGAATAAGGCGACAACGTCCTCATTTAATTCCGCTACAGTTATAACAGTGTTCACTTTTCTATTCTCCTTATCAATCACTGCGCCTACTTCTCTCGAAAATTCCCCTCTCAGTATTGTTCGCCGCATATCTAATGTTAATCTGCAACATGGTCCAAAACACTGGAAAGCCATAAAGCATAGTCTCCCGTGGTCTGAACTTCCAACGCGCGTGTCTTTACATTCATACACTCTTCGTTACCTATCAGTGGAATGCTTGCACCTGTGTCAATGAGACAAATTAACTCTCATCCGTTTAATCGTATTCTTACATACACAACCCCTCTTTCTATCGGTACCGGTGTATAGGTAATAATATTTCCAAAAAGTAACACGTAACATAATCGTAGAACGACATAGATCGAGCAGTGGGCATCTGTCGAAATTAGTAAAATCTTATTAGGTATTTGCGCGATTAACAGACAGTCAATATTAATACAGTCCAAATTCCATCTGGCTGACTTCGAAACCAGTCTACTTGAAACCTTGTTTAGATGAAATACTTCCTATGAGTACAAATCATAAATGTGTGAATTAAAAACAAAGCATTCCCAACAGCTAGTGTGATCACGGGCAGTAATTTTGCTGGGAATATTAGCAAAAAGCAAAAACTTAACATTGTGTGTAAACTATTGAAATATAATTATAATCTGTTTGATCTATTCCACAATGCTCAAACCTTTTACTGACATGAAATATTCCATGATTTTTAAAAACTCTTCTTTTTATGAAACCAGCTGCATTTAGATCCGGTTTTACAATGCTGATTACAATACGTCAAGAACTCTGCAATTTGTATTTAAGCCGTATTAAATCTCTTCGTGAAACAGTATTTCGCTCAAAATTCTTACGAAAGGTAAGCTATATATATACGATGATTGCATTCTTTTTTTCACAATCATTGGAGTTTCCGGAAGAAAATTTCTTGTTTTCCATTTCTTGCGTTCCGAGCAGAACCTAGGACTTCAAGCTTTTGAAGTTTCAGAAGCAGTGGTGTTGCTTTTACCCCACGCCACACTTACCTTCTTTTCATACCTTATAATCGTCTTGTATGGTAGATAAGGTTTAAGAGTGGGAATCGAATGTAGGATATGTATGCGGCTGGCGAGCATCCTACCACCGACCCACCGACGTATTTTCCAATACTGTCGTAAGAATAGACAATGATACTCAGTTACTTTTCCAAAGTAGATTTTGTCACAGACTGCTACTGAAAACCACAGTATCTTTTTCCTAATATGAAACGCTTCGGCAGTGGGGTTTGAATCAGTTATGAGGCGTGAACGTTGTCACTTAGATAGTAATTGAAATTAATAAAATTCTCATAAACTTTACAGAATTGTTTAAACTGTTCAAGATATATATATACGCACATAACTTGTTCAAAGACGTCTCTTATTTTTCAGTACGAATTACAGGATTCTGTTATTTAATTAGCGTATCAGTAAAACTCAGTGATACGGTATTGTTTTAGCGCTATTCGACTGCTGCATTCCATTAGCCTCATTCACCATGACGTAACTCTACAGTCTATATCAAATTTTGTTCAAAGTAATCAAGTAGTAGTAAATCTGAGTGTTAACATTGGCTGATAATGACTCTGTTTATCGCGAAGTGGCAGGAGTATAGAACTGTGGACCGTTGGATTTCGTCCAAGAGACTGAATGGGCTTGGTCTGTAAAACCCGAAAGTCCCAGGCTCAAGTTCCTGGTTGGAACATGGATGCATACAGACAAAGAGTCCGAAACTAGGATGAATCAATTGTTCATTACTCGCTGCTTCTATGACTGACGTCACCTCGTGATCTAGCTTGAAGTTTTGCGTTATACTTTAATTTTCAAGTCTTATTTTGTAGGGAGTTGATTGGCGCAGGACGATGTTTCCTGGAGTTTTAGTGAGAAATCCTGTCCAGTGAGGTCCATCCGGTAGGGAGTGAGGATAAATTGACTGGTGGTTGCACTGAAATCAGGAATTGGTAGAAGCTGGAATTCATGGGCCATTGGCTCCAGATTCCAATGGCTGAATGGTCCACAAGCTTGCCTTGTAACCGCGGTGGTTCTGGGTCTGAACCCCGGCAGGTGTGTAGCGCTGAGGAGCCTCAAACTATCACGAAGTGGCTGTACAGTACTCCCTGGTTTTCTGTGGTTCCCTAACTGATATCAATTTGTGGTCAAACTTGATGCTTTAATTTGCCGAACAATAATTAAAAGGTAATCATCGCATATGTAGGAAATTCGATTGCATTACATACAAAATTGTTAAACTTCACTAAACTTGCATTTCACTAAGGGTGCCTGTGAAAACTGGTGCCGGTCATGTACAAATAATAGGGTATCAATTATTATTATTACTATTATTACGATTCATTTTAATGCCTCGATCAGTCTTGATTAGTGTGTGATACTTTGCCTCACCAAGGGACGCAGACTGCTACTGAAAATCACAGTGCACTTAAATGTATCTTTTTCCTAATTTGAAACGCTTCGGCAATCAGATTTGAATCAGTTATGAGGGGTGAACGTTATCACATAGTTAGTAATTGAAATTAAGAAAATGCTCATAAACTTCACAGAATTGTTTAAACTGTTCAAGGAATATATATACACATAACTTGTTCAAAGCGGTCTCTCATTTTTCAGTACGAATTACAGCATTCTCTTATTTAATTAGCGTATCAGTATAACTCAGTGATACGGTATTGTTTTAGTGCTATTGGACTGCTGCAATCCATTAGCCTCATCCACCATGACGTAACTCTACAGTCTGTATAAGATTTTGTTCAAAGGAATCAAGCAGTAGTAAATCTAAATGTTAACATTGGCTGATGATGGCTCTGTTTCTCGCGAATTGGCAGGAGTATGGAATTGTGGACCGTTGGATTTCGTCCAAGAGGCTGAATGGGCGTGGTCTGTAAAACCCGAAAGTCCCAGGCTCAAGTTCCTGGTTGGAACATGGATGCATACAGACAAAGAGTCCGAAACTAGGATGAATCAATTGTTCATTACTCGCTGCTTCTCTGACTGACGTCACCTCGTGATCTAGCTTGAGGTTTTGTGTTATAATTTAATTTTCAAGTCTTAGTTTATAGGGAGTTGATTGGTACAGGACGATGTTGCCTGGAGTTCTAGTGAGAAATCGTGTCCAGTGAGGTCCATCCGGTGGGGAGTGAGGATAAATTGACTGGTGGTTGCAGTAAAATCAGGAATTGGTAGAATTCATGGCCCGCTGGGTCAAGATCCCAATGGCTGAATGGTCCACAAGCTTGCCTTGCAACCGGGAGGTTCTGGGTCTGAACCCCGGCGAGTGTGTAACGCTGAGGAGCCTCGAACTACGACGAAGTGGCTGTCTAGTACTCCCTGGTTTTCTGTGGTTCCCTAACCGATATCAATTTGTGGGCAAACTTGATACTTTAATTTGCCGAACAATAATTAAAGAATAATCATCGCATATGTAGGAAGTTCAATTGCATTACATACAAAATTGTTTAAGTTCACTAAACTTGCATTTCACTAAGGGTGCCTGTGAAAACTGGTGCCGGTCATGTACAAATAATAAGGAATCAATTATTATTATTAATATGATTCATTCTAATGCCACGATCAGTGTGTGATGTTTTGCCTCACCAAGGGGCTGAAGCATGTCAAAATTATTGTAATCAGGTTATTTGCCTTGATAACCTAAGTTGTGAACGGTCGAAGAGATACTGACGATATAGATTCGATCCATTCTTCCTGTTCTTGTTGTATATAATGCGCGAAAAGAAATAATGTATTATGGATACAAGTATAAAACTGTGGTAGAGTATAACTCCATTATGGATAAAATTTTATTTTGATAAGTCACACAGTATTACACAGTAATATTAACTGATGACATCTGAGACCCTAGGTAGGATTCTTAATAAAGCAGGAATTAGGGTGGCATTCAAACCTACAAACTCACTCAGAGACAAGCTATGTAGGCTAAAAGACCCGGTGGACCCAAGTAAACAAAATAATATAATTTACAAAATACCTTGCAATCACTGTGAGTTGAGTCAACCTCATAAGTCAAACTAGTAGGTCGGGGGAATTAGTCAGATTGTCGGAACATAAGAATTTAGCTAAGGTTAGAATGGTTGACCCAGAGAAGATAAATAATTTAAAAAAAAGCTCAGCAATTGAACTGCATGTATTAACACACAACCACACAATAGAGTGGGAGAGGGTTAAGATTCTAAGAAGTAATCTATGTAGGTGGAGAGAGAGATTGATTACTGAATCCTGGTTCATTGAATCTACACCCAACACATGCAACAGAAATGACTCAATGCAAATACCAGAAATATGGAAGATATTATTACCGCCAGTCAGTCAAATCAGAAGACGATAATAAATAATCTCAAAATTCTATTTCAATTCAAGCACATCACAACATTCCAACAAGTTACGTATTATGAATATAAAAACACTCGTCTTATTTCCCATCTGATTGTAATTGGTTAATAACACTCATTAATAATTCTGAATGTACATTATCCCATATTGATTTTTATTCAAATATCTAGTCAATTCCACACATGTATATAAATGAAGGAAAAAAGTTGTGTGAGTAACTTGATATGATTATGAGTGGTAATAAATTGTGCTCGAAACGTCATCAGTTAATATTACTGTATAGCATTATGATTTATCAAAATAAAATCTTGTCCATAATGGAATAAATAATGTGTTATGTTTTATCTCTTCTCTAGGTAGTTATTATATGGCAATGCAACAGCTTACCACCAACTGACATTGAGCTGAATGCTTATCTCCCAGTTCCTGTTGAAATTATATTACCTGATGAACGATACCTAACAGGATATAATCTAGCATCTGCATCACCAAGTGTCCGTTTTCAGCCTTTTCATGAAATTCCTACCTTGGCGGTGTTCACATATTCATTGAATTTGAATATCACTGTTGAACAGGTAATATACAACATACTGTGTCCTTTTGTTTACTTTTTGTCTTATAGTATGCGTTGTACAAATGTAAACCAACCATTCAAACACTAAGAGGCGCTGTTTCGTTTCTAATATTAGAAGTTGTGATTAAAAAAAGTTTAGTCAGTTAGCAGAACTCAACATGGGAAGGAAAAGTTTAGATCATCGGGTGTGGATTATTTGACTTATATTGTACTTTTTTGTTGGTATTACTCTACCAGTTGTGATGTAACACGTGTACCTTCATATTTCAAATACTACTCAGTTGTGTGGTTGCGCCAAGCACTCTTCTAAATCGACTAGTGCTGTAGTCCATTATTGTTTGACTGGTGTAAGTTGTTGGTTATCCCAGTTTATACGGAGTCAGACAAGTCTTCCTGTGGTAATCATAGGGAGATAAGCTCGTCAAATACAGTATCTAAAGTTCTACATCCACTACTCATGAGTAGCCTGAGCAGTACTTGGGATAAACAAACCCGGGAAAACCAGGCAAGCTTTAGGCAATAAAGTGTGTGTATCTATCACACCTTCACCCTTCGACAAATTCTGAAACATAGGCATACTCATCGGAGTCCAGTGCTAGCCACATTTTTTGACCTAAAGACGGCAGTTGACTTCGTCGACTGAGAAATGTTTTGGCGATATTTGACCCCCCTAATCGAACTCACGTAGATGTGCAAGAACTTATGGAGAGTTGTCATCTAAAGTGACCCAATAAATCGTCGTGTTTTTCCACGTTCCTATTCTTCCTCCCATGCATTTCTACTCATCATTAGTTCTTTTGAATTCATGTATTCTTTTCCCTGTCTTTTCGTGCTGCTACTGCACTTCTGTACAAATCTGTTTCTTGAAATTCAGTTAGTCAGACACATTTGTTTGAAATTCTCTTTTGACTTGATGGTTATCATTACAGTCATGATTGCTTATCAAGTAACTATTGTTATACATTTAGTCAACTTCAATGGACATTTCCGAAGTTATTTGATTTTTTTGTTCTCTTTCCTCTTCCTTCTTACATGATTTGCCTCTTTCGGAAGAAATACGTTGATGATCGGACTATCTCGCCGCCTGTTACGCTCTCATCTGACTGTTCCAAACTCAATAGCTTTTTGTCGGGCATAAGCTAGTGGTCTCTGCTAAATGGTCTAACGTTAAATCCCTCCAAATGTCAGGCAGTCAATTTCAACTTCAGGCGTAAATGTGATCTACACGGACTTGTACGTTCACAAGATGCTTGTTTCGTAGAAGGTACTGAAACAGAAACTAAAACAAATAGAAAACACTTTGGGATAGTTCTATCCTTTAACTTTTCTTGGTTATCCCATATCTTATTGACTCCTAAGAAAACATTCCACCTAACCTTCTACCTTAAGAAGTTAAGACAATCAGGTATCACTAAGCCCCTACCTTTATAGTTTGTTTACTCTTGCATCTTACCCATTGTTCTGTATTACTCCGCCCTAAGTATTTCCTGGGTTACTCAAAATGGACTATGTCATATTATGAAGTGTATTAAAGGTCGTCAGTATGGCAAATGGTGTGCGTCTAATTCAGCTTGTTACCAGCGTAGTCGACAGACACCTGAATTCATGTGAGAAATGGTCTATATCCACATTGCCTGACCCTTAACACCCTCTCTAGTCACACCTCTCCCTTTGCATCTCATCAGGTAAGACTAGAAATCAGTCTAAAAGATCATAAGCTGGCACATCTCAGTAAAAAAAACCCAACCATACACTATCTGTCTCATGTTCTATGTGATAGAGAAAGTGTTAAGCGCAAAATTTACAACTAACTACGTAATCAGTAAAATAAATGGCTCCTTAATCTTCTCCTATTTGTAATCTATGATGACACTTTCTGTTATCTTATAATTTTAGTTGTTAATATTATTATTATTTTATACTTTTTGTACATTTTTGACTTTAGTGTTACTGTTAATGCCAAAAAGATTGTTGTTGTTGAGTAAATCAAATGCAATGTTGTACTAAATGCTGAGAATTCCATGTTGTGCCATAAGTACTGTTTTGGAATAAAGCAAATTATTATTATTACTGTTAATTAGGAAAATCATGTCTTTATTGATTTTTTTTCAGTTGGAATTCGCTTATTTAACATGGCAAGAGTTCCCAAATCGTCTTGTCGGATTTCAAGCTCGTTCGCATTATTGGAACAGTACTGATAATCTGTGGAGATATGATGACAAACCGTCAACAAAGCAATTTTCAATAATTCTACTGAATGGTGCTTTCTATCATCGGTTAGTTTTATTTATTTTCTTCTTCTGGTAGTTTAAGCTGTATTTGATTCAGAGCAACAGGAAAAATAATGACAAAATAGCAGACTGGACAGAATACAACAACCAATTACTGCTTATTTCTACGTGGAATACTAAGATAGGTGGCATAATGGCGGAACCAAGGCATTTGAAGAAAATAAAGCCAACAACTGCTAGTTTGTGGGTAGTTTTGATAACATACTAAATTACTTCGCTGAAAATTAGTCGCATATAAAAGTACACTACATCATGGTGCAACTCAGTCATTACAATTTGGGAAAGGACACTATCATACAGAGTCCTAGTTGAAACAGATAAATTAATCGAGGAAGCTATTAACCTTAACAGAATAAATTGGCTGAAACGCGTATTACCCAAGCCTCCTCATCGTCTGTCTACCGAAACATCGTGAAATATTTGAATTTATATTGGGATAAAGAAAGAAGAATGTTCAGACTAAAACTTATTAAGAATCTATGAGGACATCATCTATTAGCTGGTGTCTACAGTAACCTAAGGTCGTTGTCGTCCCTTAAGTGATGTGGCACAGAAGTGTCTGCAGTAACAAATACATTCACACTTAGCATTCTTTAGAATTGTAATTCCGTATTGCTCTATCTTTTTCTTCGTTCTAAGGCATTCTGCATTGTTCGCATCGATGGAATGCATCATCTTCTAACACTTTGGTTCATCTGTAAAAATTATGTAAACATCAGCCACAATGGGTTTATCTCTGATGAAATCTCAGCACGGATACAGAGGGCTAGTTTCGTATATGCCAGTTTACACCGTCTCTGGTGTAGACGTGATATCAGGCTATCGACCAAAGGACGGGTGTACTGCTCATCAGTCCGCTCCATCCTCCTTTATGGTTGGCTGTGAGACCTGGCCATTGAGTGTGGAAGACATGAAAAGCCCAGTTAGCTGTCTTTGATCATAGGTGCCTGCGTTCTATCTCCCTTGTGAAGTGGTATAATAAAGTGAGAAATATTGAGTTTAGGCGTCGAGTGCTAGGTAAGGAGGGAAAATCAATCGACATGGCTGTGAAGCTACATCGACGTGTGTGTTACTTATGCCTAGTCATCGCCTTCCTCGACGGGCAATGTTAGCTGACATAGGGTCAGGCTGGAAAAGAGCTAGCGGCGGCCAAACCAAAACATGGCACCAGTCAATGAAATCCACAACAGTTAGTTTGAGCAACGCAGGGAGATGTAGACTGGCCTCCTGGTTGGGGTCCTCGGGATGGTAAAAACCAATGGTTGGAAACATTTAGTGACATGGCTCAAAATCGTTCTCAATGACTAGCGCAGATGCATCCACTCCTTGTGATTTAAAATTTCCAATGAAACTATATTGTTTTTGTTATTGCTACTCCTTTTGTCTCATATCCCTGCCTACTGTTTCTATTATTCATTTCTTCTCTTGCTTTGTGTTCTACATGGAGTGTGGTGACTTGAACTGCCGTACATCGGTGCAAAGTTCTATGTCGAAAACAGACAGACAGACATATGTTTGTAAAATGTCAGCGAAATCGAAATGGGTAATCCAACGTTACGTTCGGCAAACTGGTCCGAACTTCTTCAGGGAAATTAATGGAAATTAACATAACAGAGGTTCATGTATAAAAAGGACATCTCTTGTTGTTAAAAACTTTGTCCAATCATATGAGTCATGAAACAGGCATCAAAATGTAATAAACAAAAGGCATGCATGAACTGTGATCAAAATTTGACCTCAGACTTACAAATATTAGCCTACTTTTGTTAAACATTGTAAACAGTGTGTACTTTTCATCAGAATTTTAATGATTACGTTTGACTAAAAGTTCATGGTCGTAGATAACTGAATAGGAAAAAATATTTATGTAGATGCGGTATACAATGGTATGTGTGTATGGGTAAAGTTGTAAAACATGTGTTAGCCTCTCCATGAGAAGATATAGACAATCGGAAATTTAGACCAAGTATGACTAATTAGTGATACATATTCATTTTCTATTTAATAATTAGGATTTGCCATGCATCAGCTAACATCACATCTTCACGTCTGTTCAAACTGTTGGGATTCACCCATATATGTAGTGGCTCGGCAGTTATTCTTTATACAAACTAAAACCTTTCTGTAGAACCCTAATTCTATCAAAGTCGATTTTGTGTCCCGTTTCTATCGAATGCAATGCAATGACTGATCTGTTTTCTAGCTTCTTCAAGTCTGCAGAGGTCTTTGGAACAACCTTTAGACATTGTTTATACTCTTTCACTCTTATATTTACCTGTCTGGGAGTTTCTTATATATATATACTGCGTCACAGTCCCCACAACTGATCTGGTACACCAAATCTTTTGGTTTTCTTCTTCTATTTTATCCTTAACCTTCATCAGTGATGAGCGTAACGTGTTAGTTGCACGAAAATACACTTATGTAGTGTTTGTTAAGGATTCGCTTTATCTCATCCGATGTTTCTTTGTGGTAAGGAATCACCGCTGTACTAACCCAATTCTTAGCAACAGGTTTCGTTCCATCCTTATCTTCAAATTTTAAATATGTTTTTATGAAGGCTTTAGGATAAAATAAGGTATAATTATATTTCAATGGTTTACACACGATGATTATTTGATTCAAGAGTGGATTGAACCAATTTTAGTTCCCTGCTGATCTCTTCTTCCTCAGTAACTAGATGTTTGGCTTTGTCAATCAGATTCTTGACCACAGTTACTTTGGTGGCAAAGGAGTTTGTTGAGTAGTATCTGTATTTTAGGACTGTTCGGTCAAGTCTTGATCACAGTTCATATGAATATCACTAGAGACTACAACTAATTGCATCATAATTTTTTGTCACCGATCAATTACTAGTTTAAGACATAAATAGCTGTTTTATGACTTGATAGCATGCACCAATAAACAACGTGACCTTTAATCTATGTTAGGATCAGATGTCTGGCAACCAGACCACGCAAACAATGACTCACAATGTCTCCTTTCTGATCTCATTGATATAACATTTAGCGTTACATAACGTGATGGCGTCATGCTGAATAGAAACGCGGTGTCACAAATTTCGTCATCTGCATACTGACTTTTCCGTTATCTAGTATTGGTTTCATTAGTAACAGGTTTCGATCACAAGTTGACATCATTTAGAGAACACTGGAAGACCTGGGAGTATTAGATAGCTGTTTTGTCCTAGCTTCAGACTCCTCATCGGCGGGGTTCGAACACAGGACCTTTCGGTTACAGACCATCCAATCACTTGGGACCTGATCCAATGGCTTATGAAATACAACTTCCGACAATTTGCGAGCTGTATATATGGCGCAACCGCCATCCAGTCTCATAGCCGAATAATTCATCTCTTACCTGACTTGATGAACACCACTGGTTACTTACGACTTCTCACTAGAACTCCAGGTAACTCCCTGTATTGACCCAGTCACCAGTGAGCATCAATTTAATTATCAAGCGTCAGTCTGTAGTTAACATTTGTACTACTTTTGTATTTCAGAACTTAGGGTGAGTATACATATTGTATCTTAGTCATAGTTCATGAGGATAATATAGTTAATGCGCATATAAGGTCATCTTTCAAAATGCCGTTAATACCTGTCTAACTATATAGAGTAAACTGTATATATATTCCTTCTTTATTGTAGTTATTACCACCATTTATACCGAACTCTGTTGGATCGTAAATTACATGAAATTGTTGATGTATTCCAAGACTGTGAAGATATTTTATTCAATTGCCTTATAAGCCATGTAACTACCCTGCCTCCAGTTAAATTATTTCAAGTAAATCAAACGGAAAATCTCGTGATGTATTCGGATGTTGGCAATTCAACTCAGTTGTTAAATGAATATCGTGATCGACGAAGCCTATGCATACAGGCTTTTTCACAACACTTTATTAAATTCCCTTACACAGGGAAACAATCTATGCCTGATAATAATAATCAGCATACAGATGAAAAGGATACCCCTGAATTATACCTCCCGCTTTATACGAATTCGCACAGGTACGTGTAATTTTACAGATACGTTTTGTTTTATTTAAGGTTATCAAATCGTGGGAAACACCCATCAAGACATTATAGGTAGAAGAACAAGCAACTCACCAAATATATCTTTTTGGCGATTTTATCTTTAGAAGCTGTGCAATCACATTTTTATACAAAAGTTTACGTAGTCGCAATTATTATTCTATTTGACATCATGACGAAGGAGATTAAAGGTGATATGAAAGTTTGGTGTGAATATAGACTACAAGGGGCTTAGAAGGAAAATTACATAGGATTGGGTAATATGTAAAATAGTTCTTAACGAAAACACGTGTGACTACGATGGACATAGAAACAGACTGAAATAATGGGTTTTATAAATAAAGATGAAAGAGTGAACGAAATGAAAAAATTGACAGCTTAGAAGTCAAACATAACTGGATTCGTGGTAAATGTAGAGGTTGCAGTCCGGTGCCAAAGAGACTTAGTGGCAAATATCTTAAAGAGGATAATCTCTATTTCCCTAAACAGAACCTTTACTGCAGCAACACTTCAGGCGATATTCTCTAGTCGACCACTGCTTCTAAAGAAACAACTAGGTTTTAGACCACATAGAGAGAGCATATTGATCCTATCTTTACCCTTCGACAGATTCTAGGACATAGGCATACTTATCGGCGTCCAATAATCGTAATATTTCTTGACCTGAAAGCGGAATTCGATTCCATCGACCTGGAGGTAGTACTATGGCGGTTTGGCTGTGAAGGGAGTGCCAGGAAAATACATCGTACTGACCAAGGCACTTTACTCAAACTCATGCAGTCAGACAGGTGAGAACCTACGGAGAGTTGTCATCTGAAGTGGTGACAAACAGTGGCGTCCTTCAGGGATGTCCACTGTCCCCACTTCTGTTTAATTTCATCATTGATGAACTTAGCCGTTACTGACTTCGGCGACTTAGGGAATAGTCTCGTTGACTTAGAATAAATAGATGATATAGTCCTTATCTTTGAAGACGCCTACAAAACGCAGTCTTCTGAACACCTTGAGAAGCAGCAATCTTCGGATGTTTGGCATACGACTCGCTCCCATTAAATGTAAGATGATGTTACTTTTCTTTCATACTACTATTCTTTTTTCCCTCATACTTCTATTTATTATCTATCTCTTGAATCTCCCTTTACTCTCTTTTCTTGCTTTGTGTGCTACATGAAGTGTGGCGAGTAGAACTGCTACACATCTGTGCAAAGTTCTATGTTGATAGCAGTTAGTCTAAAGCAATTCGAGGGACGAACTCCCACATATGATCAATCGAATGTGCGTATACCTATTCCCCCGATCCTGTAGATCTAGGTACATGGGGCTTTCTTTGAAAACATGCTAGGGAACACTACCCAGCATGGCTGAAGTTTTTCAGTCAGAAGTGCGATAACTGCACATCTTGTCACAGTATCTCAACTGGTTCATCATCCAAAGTCGTTTAAAAAATGAACAGAAATCTACCAAAGGTGGTTTGTTTCACACTTCTTTGTACTGCAGAAGCCCTCGCCATATGTATCGACCATCCGGAAATATGTGTTCAGAAGAAACTAGTATAACCTCTATATTCACTTTGAATCTAGTTCTGTCTGGCTTCTAACCTATCAGGTTTCTTTTTTTTTTATCTTCCATACTCATCTTGTTCACACCTGTCTTTGTTAAAAACTATTTCACATATTATGCAACTGTTTTCTAATCCAATATAATTTTGTTTCTATGACCCCTGTGATCAATATTCAAACTTTTAATCTTTCATACCAAGGTGATAATTATTACCACCATTCATTACAATGTTGAATTAAATAATAATTGTAACTATGTGAACGTATGTATAAAAATGCGATTGTTCGGTTTGAGAATGAAATCACACTGAATAAGTATCTTTTCTGAGCTTCTTATTCTTTCCTGTTTAACTGCTGTTGAGCTAAGAAACTTTATCGTTCCCAGTTATTCATGAGCACTATTATGATAAATGTTAAAGTGATTGTTTGAGAATACAGTAGGATGGTGGAGAGAATGTTACACCTAGCAAAATCAACTGCATACTACAAGTATGAACGAATAAGTACAACTCTCAACCTACCAAGCTTAATTTAACTCGAGAGTTTCCGATATTTGATTTTTAAAAAAGCCTTCTTGTATCTTCGTCGGTGGCATGGCGGTTAGGACGCTCGCCGACCATGCACATGGCCCGAGGTTCGATCCCCGGCCGACGCACTCCTTTACCTCGCTAAGCCAGAAATAATGCTGGTGAAGAGGAAAGGTTGGGCATGAGGCTAGCAACCCCATTCTGTAAAGTAAACACTGTTACAAAAACTTCAAACCACAAGCTTGAAACCCTATGTCCCATGAAGGAAAAAAAAGTATCTTCTTTATTCTAGTACTACTAGTTTTCTTACCAAGTTATAATTGACACACACACATATATATGCAGTGAGTATATTAGCTCTTTGCATCTCTGCCCTCTTCTTTGAAAGTATTTCAAATTGAAATTAACTTAAATAGTTACTAGGAGGTCGAACGTTGATTTTGTTCAAAGTTTGCATTAAGTTTTCATTTTATGCACTACGTAATGAGTGATGTTATGAAAAGGTTTTTTTCCTGGTTTTTATGAAACAGTCGTAAAGAGATCTGTATACTTTGTAGGCATCCCGTTTTCTTACATTTAGAAGAAAATTAGTCATTCATCAAACTGACATTTGCTTAATGCGACGGAAGTCATTCTTCTAACAGGATGTTGGCTACAGCATTCTAAAGTAAATAAGAATCCTGTGGGAGGTGCGGGGTTGAATATGGTGAATCACTTGTCCATATACATATCCTTGTGGTACTTACTTATCTTTTCAAGATCTACAATAGTTTAATTTCCATTGGATCATATCAAACTCTTGTAGTATTACATTTCATAGACAATAGATTTTCGCCTTATTGTTCACGAATGTAAAAACCTGTAATGCAAGATATAAAATATTTTTTTGTGGAATAGTAGTTTCTTTTGCATTAGTCCTTAACTCGATTGACACTTACTCAGCTTTACAATAATAGTTACTTTTTAAAAACATCTATTTTTCAGCATTCAAGCTTCCTGACAATCAAGCGAATGAATGTCTCTATTTCGCCATTTTCAAATGACCGGTGAACACGGCAGATTTGTGTGCCCTAAAAACACTTGTGTAAATAAACTTGATTCAATGTTCATTCACAATTCCACTTTTTCAGCAGTTTATCTTGATAAAGTACGATGCACAAAATTTGTACAATCATGAGTGAAATTATGAAACAAATTACTTGCTTTCACTTTTTATTCTGTGTTGTTGTTTTTTTCATCGTTATATTTTGAGTTTGTTTTTCTTCAGAAAATAAGATCTAGCATATTCTATGCAGTCTACTTCAACCATCTCATTAACGCTGAGTTACCTTCCCCCTCCCCCCAAGTTTGATGGTACTAACTTGACTGAAGTAGGCAAACCAACCTTGATTTACTTGATGTCAGCATTCGTTCAAACGTATGCGCAAAATAACCACCCACTATGATGTTATGCCCGCTAACCACAATGCGATAAATGGTTTAGTTTCGGTAACGATCATCTCATTCCAATATGAAGTCAAATAAAAATCCAACGGTTTGCCTTCTTTAAAATCAAGGTTTTAAGTCGCTCATATATAAACAAGTTGGATGTACAAGTAACGCATTCTCAAATGCGACACAATAAATGATTACAACAAAACGAAATGCTTAATTTGCGATGCTTCCTGTACAAATAAAACAAATAAGATTATTGTTCCATGCTTTCATCAAACACTTGATCCACATCCAAATGAATAACCTCACTATTGTATTGATCATCTTTATTGGATACCTTGGTATTACTACTGTTCACTTGTGTATTACTCGCGTCTGTTTGTGCCTTCGTCTTAGGCGAACCGATTCGATTGTCATTGCTATCAGTTATTGGAGATTGATTAGCGGCACTGTTTGGACTATAGTTTTGATCGTCACTTAAGACAGTTTTCTTGCCGTTGATTTCTTTTCCAATAGTAGACCACAGGATTGGTTTTGGAGCAGGGACAGGCATTGGGACTGGTTTTTGCGATGAATTGTCTTTTTCTATCTCTTCGAACTTATCATGGAGCCACTTTCTCGATGTTAAATCGGAACGCGACGGGCGTGATCGGGATGGTGAGGGTGAAAGGCGACGGGATCGACGATCTCGTTGATAGCCTACAGCCGAAATTATTAAAAAGGTGATATCTTTATGAGACTAGTAGCAATAGAACTTGGTATAAATTTTACTCTAAAAAAATAACGAAGAAATCACATACATGGGGAATACAACAACAATAACATAGTGATTCCTGCTTCAAATGTACTTTTGCCAGCAGAATATGTGACTGGAATTATTTATTCCTACTGCGTCAACACAAAGTATTATAACAAATGTTCCATGTGCTTCAGCAGATTTAACTAGAACCAGTTAAACATGTATAAAATACCACTGAACAATACATAGCCAGTGAATCTTTTACCAACTACAATTTGTTGCATACCAGCCATATCTCAAAGTTTACGATAACAATGATATTCTAATAAGCATACTTAGTGGAAGCAGGCAGTTTTCAGAAATCGTAACCACATATAAAATACCCACCATATATCGGCATTCAAAGGCATCGCCGGCAAAGATGTTGGGCATGCGTAGTACATGTCATAGCTAAGTCAGCTCCACAATCTCACGAAATGACTTCCGCACCTTATCCTACATTCTGGGTGGAAATCTAAATTTGTTTGGCACGCACACATATCGCCCTAACTTGGCTTAACGGAGAGATAAGAAGGATGGCTGTATGATGTATCACAAATGTAGTAATTGACGATGTTATGTCGGGTTTAATGTAAATGTTTCTGATGACATCTCATCATGAGTAGAAAAGGCTCGCTATAAATCCTTCCGATTGTGTTACGCATATTTGGTGATTGTGGGACAAGACCAGTGAAACTAGTAATTATAGACAGATTACAGGTTTCTAACTGTATATCTTTTTATCCTAATCTAATAGTACACGGATCAACACGATAACGTAGAGACTCCGCGTAAAGGCTTAGGAAAGGATAAGAAGTCGATCGATGAAGTTGTGAAACTCCCTCTACTGACCTGCCTAGTACATGTGTTAGACATATCGAACGGTTGCATTCCTCGAGAAACAATATTTGCTGCAATGGGACTAGGTATTATAAGATGTCTTAGTCCGAAACATGATTTCAATTCGTGAAGTCTGTCTGAGTGATGTAAAAAGAGGGAACTGGCTACGATGGAGAATCCCCAGATGGTTGAAGTCAATATTCAGAGACTAGTAGGCGTTCACTACCATGTGGATGTATTGATTTTTTTACCATTAACGAAATTGTGAATGTTTGCACTCATTATTTTCATCACTACACCCAAGTAAGACGTTTAGAAGAATAGTATTTCGAACTAATAATGTACTCTTACACAAAGATCTACACCAATTAGTGTCAACAACTCAAAAACACATAGTTTATCTAGGATGAAAGCCATAGTTTCAGCAAATATTACTACTAAATGAATAGATGTATACTTACTGGAAGAATATAAACGATCGGATCGAGAATTGTTCAATCGGCGTCTCGTTCCATATCCATCGTCTGCTCTATCGTCATGCTTCACACATGGCGAAAGAAAAAAGTAAAGTTCAATTTATTGAGAAGAAATATTTTATATTACAACGAACACTGCAGCTAGATTTTCACTGGATGAAATCCTATAATACTTTGTGCAAAAAAAGTAAATTAATGGAGGCAGCACATCTCCAATATTCGCTTGAGTAAAAATGCTACAGATAAGTAAAGACTTCACTCGTCTAATAATAATTCCATGAGTTTATAAGGCTGATTTTTGTGATCTCTGTTGAGGTAACAAACACCTATGTCCAGCATTCTACGCCTGTTATTCATTCATATGCACCACACCAAAATACATACCGAATAGATGGACTATAATATGTGGCTTAAAGTTATACGACTATAACAGGAATATTAAATTACATTAATAACACTTTAAAGTACTTAGAAAAAGTTCTGGGCATTTTGAATACAATATTTGCTAATTCTAAAAAATATAGGTTTTCCTACAGGCTGAGAAGTTTAGTTAAACTTACAAAGGGATAATAGCCATAAAACAAAATCTAATTCTGAATGTTTCCGTATAGTTTCAAAAAGTGATTAAAACAATAAGAACTTACGAGATAATAGGATTGACCTCTCGGAGTTTCTGAAGGATCCAAGGGATAAGCTTTAATTAAACAGAGTAGCAATACTTAACCATGTTCAACATAAAAACAGCATGCTTATATCATTCAGGAAAAAAAATACACAATGCTAGTGTTCTTCAATCGTCCAATGGACTGTAGGAGTCTGTAAGACAAGATCTCGCATCTGACCACTTCTATGTGCGTATATCCATTCGCCTAGTCCTGCGAAGTCAAGTGTATTACCACCCTATCAACCCGTGGCTCAAAATCGTTCTCAGTGGCGCAGATGCATCCACTCCTTGTGACTTATGATTTCCAATTAAACTGTTTTGTTCTCCGTTATTACTATTCCTTTGTCTCACACCTCTGTTTAATGTCTCTAATATGCATTTCTCCTACTTTCTCTTGCTTTGTGTGCTACATGGAGTGTGGGGACTTGAACTGCCGCACATATGTGCAAAGTTCTATGTCGAAAACCGACCGACCGACCCTATCAACTTATTGCTTCTGAAGACTGTGAAGTTGTTACTCAACAATCAGGTTGACTTCGAACTCTGATCTTCGTAAATCATTATAACAGAATTTTTCGAAACATCCTTCAATAAATACACTAGTCCTCTTGATTAGGGTTGCCAAATATTTAGGGGAAGTCATGTCAAAGAATGACATCGATTCGTAGGGTCTTTGATTGTTTGTTTGAACCACATGAAGAGGTAAAGACTGCCTGCTCATTGAGATGCTAAGATCCAATGGTTAGAAAGTGGCTCAAATCGTTATGAATAGCGCAGATGTATTTACTCTCTTTAAACTCTCAGTATCATAAAATCCTCAAATTATTCTTTCTCCTTTGGATTTTCTCCCCACTTATGTGTGCTAAATGGAATGTGACCAACTAAACTGCTGTACAAAGTCCCGCCTTGGAAATCCAATCCTTTTGCCCGACCGATAGCTGCTACCTTGACGTGGTGGTCGGGCTTGCATATCGCAATGACCCAACAAGCTACACTGGCTGGAATTATTGTTCCTACAGGTCCTACCATGCCAGGAAAGTTGTTAGGATAGCGATTAGACTCAAAGCAGTTACCGGCTTAGTGTAAGAATTTTTTGTACAGTATGCTGGGGGGGTGAAGTCGTACTGCTGGGGAACAGGGATGTAACAGCAGT
This sequence comes from Trichobilharzia szidati, assembly GCA_944472155.2. Taxonomy (NCBI): domain Eukaryota; kingdom Metazoa; phylum Platyhelminthes; class Trematoda; order Strigeidida; family Schistosomatidae; genus Trichobilharzia; species Trichobilharzia szidati. Next base: position 177,612,786 of record OX235271.1, on the reverse strand, counting down.
GTGGTGTTTCCCTCAGATGACCAGCATGCCGGTTGGAGAGAGAGAGGGTTAGAAAAGGTCGACCCCAACAATTGTACATCCCGACTTACCCCAGGGTGGTCCGTAACCGGCAGTAAGTTTACTGATACGGAACCAATCCAAGAAACCACTTCATATAGGCCGTGTGTGACCGGCCTCAAACAGTTGTCCCCTGGGCTCTGCCGCCACGCAACATTAACCCTCTTTCTGTTTCAGGTAACCGAAGAACCAACCAACTTCCACGGTGTTGGCAGCCGGGAAGTATCAACCGCCCAAACACTTCCAAAAGCACACGAAGCCAATCCTTTTGATGCATACAATAAACCCTCACAGCTGGTAAATTTAATCTGGCATCAGATACAATTAGACTAAATGGACTACTGCATAACAGTTATCTGTAAAAGATTAATTTTAATAGTCTCATAAAAACTCCATACACAGATTCATGCTTTCTTGCTGTAGAATGGAATTTACTTTTTTTTTAAATACCTTACTACCTGCTTATTTATATTCATATGTTCGTTTGAACTCTATTACCCGAAACAGATCATTCATGTATCAGATTAAGAATTAAACTTTATTGAGTGGGACTTGGCGATACCACCTGACTGTCCCAGACTGGGGTTAGTGGAGTGGAAATTAAGCCCATTCATACACGTGAACAATATGACTTATTTCCCAAAAATAGGTGTCGATAAAAAAATCTGTAACGAAAATTAGTACAGCTATGCTGTACAACAGCTGACTTCACACAGTGATAACCGCAGGATCAAAAGTTGTATGATAGCTATAGAGCTATGGGAATCTAAATTCAACTTAATAACATTAAAGAAATAATTCGTGGCAAGAATGAATTATACTACTTACTACGCTTTGAATCCATTAAGCGTTCATCAACACGACTGCCATAAAATCGACCAGGACCTGTAAAATGACTTATGTCATGATACTCACTTTCTCGTTTGGTTTCCGAATGATTGGGTTTTCTGACCTCATTAGAAAAAAAGGGAGAGAGAAAGAAATGTCCACATGTACTCAAGAAAACTGAGAAGTCAGTGGGGGGGGGGGAGAATCAAATATTGCTTTTCATAATCTTTCAACATATAATAGGATCTATCTCGAGCTTTTAAAAATAAAAATATACCTAAAAAGGTTTAAAGACACTACATGAATAATGATCTCACGTAATGGTTTATATGCACTGCCAAAAAGCAAGGTGAGAAATAATTCGGCTATCCTACTTCTAGGATTTATCAATATACACACACGTACATCATATCACATATCTCTGTTGAAATGTCGCCTTCTGGTACAGACTCTTCGACGACGACTGAAAATTATTTGGTGGATGGTGACTACCTACGGAATCAAGGGTGCATATTTCATAATAACTGTTAGGACGGACAATGTTCTTTGTTCGCTGTAGAGTCATGATTTACGCATGTACTGGCATGATGACCTTATCAGATAGTTTTAATTCGTTGATTAATGGCTTTATTTTCTGAGGGATGTCGAAGTCATACAACCAATCACATTTGTTTCGTCTATGGTTTTATAAATATAGTACACCATATATTTTGTCTCATAAAGGTTGTCGTTTTTTAAAGCCTGACGTTTTTGTGTATCTCGGTGTGAGAGATATTTTAAAGTGATCAGTTGGTCATAGCATCGTGTTCTGGAGGCGCATTCTAGTCAAGTTGAACGAACCCACGACCCAGTTAGGATGCCATCGCAAGAATAACTGATACCCGTTACAAAAGAGATGGCTTTCATGGCCACAGTGGTCAAATGGATAATGCTTTCGGTGTCTTAAACGACGCGTGCTGGGTTCTAGTCACGGTGGGAAAACCATCACTCAATATAGATTGCAGATATACATCCATTTAACCAGTCCCAAATAGGACTAAATGTGCTAGTCACCATCCACCAAATAACAGAAGACAATTCCCTTGGTAAAATGAAGGGGTAATCAATGTAAAACGTGTGCTACTTACTTCTTCTTGCTATCACACAAAGTAAAAACAAACAACAGTGTGGAAATTTTGAACTTACTCAAATAACAATAAAAAAGACCAATTCGCGAAGTATATCGATCATAAAATAAAAGTTTAAAATCGGATTTTCGAGAAATACGATCAAAACTCCATTATGGACAAAAATTTTGATAGTTTCACAGTGTTATACAGTAATGTTTACTGATGACGTTTCGAGCACAATTTATTACTCATAATCATATCAAGGTATTTTAGGAATTCAGTTATGCGCCTCACATCTACTGCCTCTGAATTCCAAGGTAAAATATACAGGCAAACAGGTGTAAGCAATGGGATCACCAATATCCTTTATCGTAGCAGATTTATTTTGGACAGCTAGGGAAATATTGCTCTTAATAGATTTAAACCTGCTCCCAAAGTATGGTGGAGATATGTGTATGACACTTTCACACACAGTGTTAAAAACAGAATATATCTCTAGCTTCTTCACACATAGAAACTCACTAGTAAAGGGAATAAAATTCACATTTGAATCGGAAAATAAACAAGGAGAACTGGCTACGTTAGATTGTAAAATAAAACGAACAGAAGGTAAACTGCACACTAGCGTTTATAAAAAACTTTAATTCATCTCATCCGTTATCTGTCTCTGAAGGTAGGCTTAGTTAAGTGTCTAACAAACCGAGCAGCAACAACACCAAGTAGAACAGCAAAATACTTAAATGATGAAATGAAACAGATAGAAGAGCAAGCGTTGATGTTAAATACCTATCCCATAAAATCCATTAGGAAGATCAAAATCAAAATGAAAATAATGGAGAAACTAATAATGATAACATAAAAAGGAGAGAATATAAGCCATCTACAGTTCTACCATATAAGGAGGGGACATCTGATACCCTGCGTAGAATTCTCAATAAAAAAGGAATTAGAGTGGCATTTGAACCTACGAACTCACTCAGGGACAAGCTCTGAAGGTTAAACAACCCAGTTGACCCAATTAGACAAAATAATATAATTTATAAAATACCTTGCAATGACTGAGTTAAGTCAACTACACAGATCAAACTAGTAGATCAGGAGTAACCAGATTGTCAGAACATAAGAATTTAGCTAAGGTTAGAATGATTGCCCCGCAAAGAGGAATTTTTTTAAATCCAGTGATTGCACTGTCTGCATTAACACACGACCACCCGATAGGGTGGGAGAGGGTTAAAATTCCAAGGGGTTAATTAGATTTCCGGTTCAAATTCTATGTGTGATCAGTTGAAAGTTAACCGTTTAACTGGAAAGGTCAGATAGTCCCCCCCACACACACAAACACACCCATGGGAATAACCATAAACATAAAAGATATATCACAATGAATTCGTTAACACAAGATAACATACCGTGAACTTGCAGATGAAATTGTATCTGCTAAACGTTTGTATATGAGAGCTTCATCAGCTACGGTGTTATAAAATTTGATCTAGATTTTTTAAAATAGAAATTTGAAAAAAAAACTAAGAATTTAAATAATAACAATCTTAAAACGGTTCTACATGAAGTCAGAAAGATAAGTTTACACACACCAACACGAAATGGTAGTCGATTCTACAAGAAGAATCATACAATTCTTAGGAACAAAAAATTATTGTATGCACATTAGTGACATGATTTTGAACAGCTATGCATAAGGTGTTTATAAAAGCATATTGGGGGGAAAATGCTTCAATTTTATTTCTCAGAAGTTCATATACATGTAGCTAGTGCGATGCTACTGGGTTCGAAGAATCTCCAGATCACCCGATAAGTAGTGGAGAAAGTTGGTCTTTTAACTGTTATTGAAAATACTAGCAGACAACAGTGATTAAAACCTTGTTTTCCCCAAAATTGTCAATGTTTTATCATTGTACATTATTTTCTAGTTAATTTTTCAATTACTGCTAATGCCATCCTCATCCTTTTCTATGTTTTCTGTCGTATGAAATATGCTTCACATGTGACGTTAAGTGATATTACATTTTACTTTTCATACAAGAATTCCTTTTTATAAACTTGAACAGAAAAACAACAAACATGGGCGTAGAATAACATAGATCCACTTTGTTTCGTTGGTTCTCATCAGCTGCATACAGCCTATAATCTTTAATAAATAAAAGTCAGAGTAAAATTTAACATACTTTTGTCTATCAACAAGCATATTATAAGTGTCATGGTGTAGCTGATGAGAACCAACGAAACAAAATGGATCCATGTTATTCTGCACCAATGTGTCGTTCTTTCTCTCCTCAAATTTTGCTTTTCATCAGATACATTTTTCGAATACAACGCACAACGGATGGAGCATGTTTCTGCATCTCCGGGATGATTGTTGCACAATCTCCATAACACACATCGGGTGTTAATACAATGAACCAAGACCCATCGATTAACCTTCCTCTCTTTTTTCATCTTTTTTTAATGCGTCCATCTCTATAATACCCTACTATATGATCGTAAACGACTGCATACACTGAGATGATTGAGATGTTTCTAGACTACATATCCTCTCAGTGAAGTGTATTCTCTTAAATCCAGCTGAAGTCCTACATTCCAATAGCCCAACTGATGGAAATAGGCTAGTCTGAAATATATTTCATCTCATACCTATTAAACCATGTTTGTTAAAATGAGTATTTTCGTCTATTGGAGTCGATGACATCCTCCTTAAGCAGACATTATCTGTATTTAAAGTTATCGAATATTTATTCCTCATAATCATATCAAGTTACTCACACAACTTTCTGACTTAGTCTATATAATTGCATTATTTCTCATCTCTTCACTTGAGTCATATCCCCAGTCATTGCTCCTTAACACATCCAGAGGATCCCAGCCACGTTAATTTACACCTCTCTAAATGGTTCACACCAACTCTCAAAGATTTCATGGACTGATTCCATGTTTCAGTTTACTCACCCATAACCGTCGTCCAGCCTAATCTTATGTAGGCTAACAGTGATCGCCGAAGAAGGCGATGGCTCGGCATGCATAGCACGTGTCCTAACCATCTTAATCGATCCACCCCCAGAAGTTCATCGATCAACTTACGCCCTATGCCTAAGCTCAATATTACTTACCATATCAAACCATTTAACCCGGAGGATACAGTCTTTCTGTCTGGATTCAACATAGAACTTGGAACCGAAGTGCAGCAGTTAGAGTTGCCACGTTCCAAATAGCACACAAAGGTAGACAAGAAGATCAGTGAATAGAATCAATAGAGTTTTGACAAGTATAAGAGTGAAACAGAATGAGTAATGGTAGAAAGGAATATGAAGGTTAAAGAGACTGAATACATCTGCGCCATTGACAACGATTTTGAGCCATGTCACCTTTTGTCTCCAGCCATTGATTCTTAGAGTCCCGAGGGCGGGCCCCAACCCGGAAGTCTGCATCTCCCTCCCTACCTGACTCAGTTTGACTGTCAAGGATTTCATGGATTGATGCCATGTTTTCGTTTGGCCACCACTTACTCTTTTCCAACCTGCACCTATATCAGCTAGTAATGCCCGTTGGGGGAGGCGATGGTCAGGCATGAGCAGCACGTGACCTAGCCATCTCAATCTATGTAACTTTATGACCTCTTCGATTGATTTTCCCTCTTTGCCTAACCCTACGCCTAACGTCAACATTACTTACCTTATTATACCACCTAACGCGAGAAAGAGATGGTAGACATCTATGATCAAAAACAGTCAACCTTTTCATGTCTTCAACTCGTATTGGCCATGTTTCACAGCCGGATGTCACGCCTACGCCAGAGATGGTGTAAGTTAGCGAAAGCAGTCTGAGCTTTCTGGATCCGTGCTGAGATTTTGTCGCCAATCAATCCGTTGGTGCTGATACAACTTCCCAAATAGGTGAAGTGGTCAACATGTTCTATCATTTCACTCCCTATCACTAAGCTAGGGGTAGACGCAGTCCAGTCCTGTAGCAGCATCTTACATTTTACAGGGACGAATCGCATGCCAAACATACGAAGATTGCTGCTCAAGGTGTTCAGAAGACTCTGCATTTTGTCAGCGTCCTCCCCTAACAGGACTATGTCGTCTGCGTATTCTAAGTCTATAAGACTATTCCCTGGTAACAAGTCGATTCCTAAGTCGTTAAGTTCAGTTAAGGATACTTCCATTAGCATATCTATGATGAAGTTAAACAGAAAAGGGGAAAGTGGACATCCTTGACGGACACCACTGGTTGTTATCAATTCAGATGACAATTCCCCATAAGCCCTTACACAGCTACGTGAGTTTGAGTAGAGTGCCTTGATTAGTGCAATGTACTTTCTTGGCACTCCCTTCACAGTCAAACATTGCCATAGTACTTTTCGATCCACGGAGTCGAAGGCCGCCTTCAAGTCAAGAAATATGGCAATTGTACCCGGAGGATAGAATACAAACAATTGCGGTTACGGACAGCTAGTCTTTTTATATCTTCCTGAATTTCTCTAAAAGTTACTATGTACAATGAAGTCCGTAGCTTCGGGAAACAGTATTACATAGATGACATGTAGCATTTTATGACAGTCTAGACAACCGATTAATGAACTAGTGACGCTGAAGTATGTGAAACACCATCATTTACTAATAATTTCGACAGCACCTGAGGGACAATATTATTCTATCTAATCGTTTTATGCATGCATGATACAATTATGCTGACGCCAGAATGAAAAGTACCTCTGCATTTACACTGATTGTTCGTTTAACCTACATTTTTCCATACTACATTATTCTTTTAGAATATTAATAATAAGAATCGAACAAAATATTATTAATTTCATGTGATAGACAGTTTAAGAAACCCTGCATTAACCATATAGTTAGTGTTATAAATAACCGAAGCAGTTGTACATCAAATTAGGTTCTACTACATGTCTTGATTAAATTTATAATGCATTAAACCCATTGTGATAATCAATCAATTAAAGGCTGGACTTTGTGAAAGTCAATCACTCTGGTCTACTAGGGTAAAACACCTCAATCACATGTTACCACCTAAGTGAACAGATGATCAACTTCCTCTCGGTGCATATATCAGCTATATGGCACTAAAAAGAAAACATGATATACACTTTGCGGTGTTTTACGAAAACCCAACCGATTGCATGTTCATCGTATATAAATAAGATGAACAATAACTCAACATTACACTTAATTTGGAACTCATCGGCAGTACATAATCACCGGGTTTCGAACCCAGGACATTCTAGTTACAAGTAAATCTGACTATCGACCAAAGGGCATGTGTACTGCTCATCGGTCCGCTCCGTCCTCCTTCTTGGCTGTGAGACCTGGCCATTAAGAGCGGAGGACATGAAAAGATTAGCTGTCTTTGATCATAGGTGTCTGCGTTCTATCTCCCGTGTGAAGTGGTACAATAAGGTGAGCAATATTGAGGTTAGGCATCGGTCGAGTGCTAGGTAAGGAGGGGAAATCAATCGACGAGACTGTGGAATTACATCGACTGAGATGGTTAGGACATGTGTTACGTATGCCTAGTCATCGCCTTCCTCGACGGCTAATGTTAGCTCATATAGGTTGGAAAAGAGCAAGTGGTGATCAAACCAATACATGGTTTCATCAGTCAATGAAATCCACAACAGTTAGTTTGAGCCACGTAGGAAGATGTAGACTTCCTGGTTGGGGTCCTGGGGACGGTAAACACCAATGGCTGGAAACAATTGGTGATATGGCTCGAAATCGTCGTTGTCAATGGCGCAGGTGCATCCACTCGTGACTTATGATTTCCAATTAAACTGTTTTGTTCTCCGTTATTACTATTCCTTTGTCTCTCAGCTCTGTTTACTGTCTCTACTATGCATTTCTTCTACTGTCTTCTCTTGCTTTGTGTGCTACATGGAGTGTGGCGACTTGAACTGCTGCACATCGGTGCAAAGTTCTATGTCGAAAACAGACAGACAGTTACAAGTGAAGTGAGTAGATCATTCAACCAGCCAGCCTATGAGTTCCAAATTCTACCAATTTGTGATTTTAGCGAGACCACCAGCCAATATCATCGGCGAGTATTTGTCCTCACCCCCCCCCCGACCGAGTGGACCTTACTGGTTACGACTTCTCACTAGGGACTCCAGACAACTTTGTCCTGCAGTCAGTCACACTACTACTAGTGAGCATCAGATTAAATTTCCGGAGCTTGTTTGTAGGGAACTGATTTGTTTTAAGATTGACCACGATTTGAAATCATTTAGAAAACTATTGAAAACCAGGGAGTAATGGACAGCTCTACACTTCACCATAGTTTTGGACTCTAACTGATGTCAATCAGTGATCAAACTTCAAACAAATCAATTCCCTACAAAAATACTCTTGAAAATTACACTTACTGCTGCTATGCAGCAAAAAAAATCAGTTTCGTTCATCAAAGACAGCAAGAAGCAGTGATCAATAAATCATGTATTGTGTGTTATTGCAAGTATAAATCAGTGGTGATCTCAATCTTTTTTGGTCATCATAAGATACTATCATCAAATAAATATTTAAAGCCAAAATATACCGATACATTACTCTGGAACTCAGTTTGTTTTCCTGTAATTGATTAAAACTAGTTGGAAGAACAAATGATGTCTTTCCAGTGCACTGAAATATGCAGAGTTACTATGTCATCGCAGTTTCGGTATCAGAAGATTGATGATAAAAGCCATAAGGAAGATTTAATGGAATGGAATCATAGTATATACTACTTTCTAACTTATATGGGTAGTTACAGATCGTTGACGTCACATAGCAGTGCTTGCTAACACAGTTAGAAGCGATCTAAACACCGAACAACCATTCCAGTCGATGGGGGTCGAGTACACACTCAGGGTGTAACCAGTTTGACTTAGCTCAGAGAAATGAAACAGCTCAAATTACCCAAATTTTGTCCCTGTAGGTTACACCAAGACAATGAGGATCTTAGATACTGGTCGTCATTGACTAAATACTGATTTGTTTGATGTTATCAGGATATTTAAAAGCTTAACTGGAAATAATTCAGTGAGACAGACCCAATACAGACAATATTCACAAGGTATACAGATACTGGTTATGTATAAATACGATTCCTTATTAATTTTGATATCTCAGTATTGTAAAATAAAAAGATTAAATTAATAAATATGAGTTCTATTTTCCTTCTTGATCTAGCAGAAGTAACTCGAGTTAAAACACCAATATTGGCTGGCATACAGAAGAATCAGTCAAGTTTGTCGTGCTCAGGTTGTGTGCCGATTCGGATATCGTAACCCACGTAGATAGAAATAAGTTTGTCTTCATAATCTATTGGTTGAGAGAGTAGTGTTCAACTTAATACTTTGCAGTCGGCTGGAAATTTGCCAAATCTGTAACTTTCCCTTAAATTTATTTCTAAGATAGATCGTAAGATAAGAAGCAAGTGGTAGTATTTACTACCTTCTACACTGTTATATGTCGAAGGAATTAGGCATTTCGAGAGGACATCACCAACAAAAATTGAAGCGAATGTGAAACAATCACAATCCGTAAGGATATGAATGGATTCGTATGATGAATGGACATTTGTACATCGACAGTTTTTTTGAAAATTTGCTTCGCTAATTTAAGCATTTGACTTTCAACGAATGGGTTCCGGGTTCGAGTGCCGCTCCATTTACTTAACCCTGGGCGACCCAGGAGTATCATCAACCCTCGGACAATGACTGTATGTTCTGAATAGCCGATTTCGAACGAATAAGTTTCATTACGATTAATTTCTACTCATCACATAAAGCGATATTATACAAATAACTTACTCCAGGAAGATCAAAAACAGCTTTATGACCTTCGTTCGGACGACGTGGTATTTTCACTTCACTAATTCGAACATCAAATGTTTCGGACTTTTCCAAATGTGATAAATTCACATCTATTGAGAGTAAAAATTACATAATAAGAACTTCAATTAATTGAAAGCGGAAAAGATACAAAGAAAGTATATACGATTTTGTGGCAGAATATGACTTAATCAGATTCGCAGGCTGAGAAAATTTCCAAAACGAGTAAACCGACCTAAAACCTTGAATAGATGGGTATCGTGGAAACACAATCTACTAAATGGCATACAGAAATCAATAATGCATTGGGTCAGTAGTTATTATAGAGAAATTCGCCAATCCGGATCACTAATGGCAGCGTCGGAATGTTAATCTAGTTGCCGAATGTGGTACTTTCGAATCTTCGGTGCAGATATTTTTGCTTTATGTCTGTGAAACTTGGCCATTACGAACTGAAGATGTGCAGCAGGTTTGTCCGAACAGCTAACTTGCAGTCGATAATGATGCTAAGAAATAGATTCTCAACTTCGAAGGCGTGTGCTTGTACACAATGGAGACCGTTTTACTCTGGTGATATTGTTCTGGGACACAGACACCGGCGACTTGCAGCATAAGCCACGAATGTCATTCCAGAAGCTCCCATACTCTTCACTGTTTGCTACCTCTAGAAATGCTAAGAGAAAGTGTAAATAGTCAGCCCACGATGTGGTATCGCGAAACGGATGATAGCTGTGCCAAGTGCACTAGGACTTCATGACTGAGCTCTGAGAGAACACAAGACTTAGTGGGTTGGTGCATTATCAACAGATATTGCTCAAAAGTGAGAGTAACAGCGCATAGGGTGTAGTTTCTTTTTTCTCTTATTACCAAAATTAAGGCATGTAATGGAGACTCCCTACACTTGAAAAGCTACCCTTACCTATTTCATTTTGATACTTCCCAACTGATTTTTTTTTTCTTTTATCTTTACATTGGTCGTTCAGTTAAACTGTGTGGCACATTGTGGTGCTTGCACTGAACCACATTTGTGTTACAATAAATCAGCAAAATAATTTGGGGAGCATCAAAAACCAACGTGACAAAAGTGCTGATCTACCCAGTGCACATTCACCCTGACATTAAACTTACTTGGTTATCTCGAAGTTGTCATTCTTGAGTTCCCATTAACTTTCAAATGCCTAGTGACCTTAGGATCTTAGATATTGTCAGTCAAGTGGATGATCCCTTTGTGGTTATCCTAGGAAGATATCCCCTTCTTAAACTAGTCTGATGAAACTGTTTTGTATAAACCATTAAATCCTAAGTGTTAAACAAGATATAACTTCAATTAATCTACTCAAATAGTATTTTATTCTCCATGAATTGGCTTAAAACACCTACCAAAAGCTAAAAATCCACCGCTGTGCACAGCAGTATCGTGCAACTTGTTTCAGTGAACTCAATATGCTCCTGTTTTGATTGACACTTGGGATGATTGACTGACTTGGTTTCAACATAGCACAGAAGTGCAGCAGTTCAAGTTGCCACAGTCGATTTAGCAGACAGAGGCATAAAAAAGAGAGAGAAGGGATTCAAAAGTACTATAATAAGCAGAAATGTGAGGGAAAAAGGATAGTAACATGGAAGGACACTGCGGTTTAATGGATATGGGGAATCACAAAGAGTGAATGCATTTTTGCCAGTGAGGACGATTCTGAATCATACCACGGATTGCCTCCAGCCGTTGATTCCTAACAGCCCAGGGACGCCAAACAGGAAGGCGACACCTGCCTACGTGGCAATTAAGATTAGGCTGCTACAAGTGTTAACTAATTTCCACAGATTTCAAAAACTTTAGTGGGCAATGCTATCTAACCTATGGTCATCAGTTGCTGCTGCTGCTGGATTCAACATAGAACTTGGCACCGAAGTGCAGCAGTTCGAGTTGCCACGTTCCAAATAGCACACAAAGGTAGACAAGAAAATGAGTGAAGAGAACCAATAGAGTTTTGACAAGTATAAGTGTGAAACAGAATGAGTAATGGTAGAAAGGAATATGAAGGTTAAAGAGACTGAATACATCTGCGTAAGCCATTGACAACGATTTTGAGCCATGTCACCTATTGTCTCCAGCCATTGATTCTTAGAGTCCCGAAGGTGGGCCCCAACCCGGAAGTCTGCATCTCCCTACCTGACCCAGTTTAACTGTCAGGGATTTCATGGATTGATGCCACATTTTTGTTTGGCCACCGCTTACTCTTTTCCAGCCTGCACCTATATCAGCTAGTAATGCCCGTCGGGGGAGACGATGGTCAGGCATGCGCAGCACGTGGCCTAACCATCTCAATCTATGTAACTTAATAGCCTCTTCGAGTGATTTTCCCTCGTTGCCCAACACTCTACGCCTAACGTCAACATTACTTACCTCATTATGCCACCTAACGTGAGAAAGAGATCGTAAACATCTATGATCAAAAACAGACAATCTCTTCATGTCTTCCGGTCTCAATGGCCACGTCTCACCGCCATAGAGAAGGACGGAGCGGACTGCTGAGCAGTATACACGTCCCTTGGTTGACAGCCGGATGTCACGCCTACGCCAGAGATGGTGTAAGTTAGCGAAAGCAGCCCGAGCTTTCTGGATCCGTGATGAGATTTCGTCACCAATCAATCCGTTGGTGCTGATACAACTTCCCAAATAGGTGAAGTGGTCAACATGTTCTATCAGAGTCATCAGTAGTGAGGATTTTCCTAGCATTGCGTGATTTTAAAATAAACTAAGAAATTACGTAGATCAAAATGACGTAGTCATACAGAAGTACAGGTCTATAGTAATCTAGTGGTTTGGTTTATAACTACTTTTGATACAAGGTTATAATTCTGGAGTTATTATTGAATGTTTTAGTCCTTAAAAAGCCTCTCGAGTTCAATGAAGTGAGCAAATAGTAGAACTCTTTACTCACAGATTGATATCTAAAGCTGTAAGTCACATATAAACCAAAGTCTGCTTATCAATAAAATACCCCTACATGAACACTCGAAAATCTGGAATTTTAAAGTCAACGGGTTTGTCAAAAGCCCTCCGGAATGAAAATACAATAATTAGCTTATAAACCTAAGTAAGTTAAGCAGCTTTTCTATTTAAGCATAAAACCCAGCTAAAATAAGACTCACCAACTGGAAAAGTGCGTTCTATAACAATTGAGATTTCCTTTGCCTGACGCATTAGCGTGGCTGGAGGCAGTTTTGTATTATTAGTAAGTATAAGGTGTGGAAGACGATGGTTATCTCCAAAACGACCATACCTGCATTTATTGTATACAGCTGTCCCTGAATTAGTAAGTCGAGTAAAACGTTCTGTCAAAGTTATTGGTGAATGTGAACGACGTGTAGTAGTCCTTACACCTCCAGTCTGGAAATCTGTGATCGGATTTATACTTGATTGTATTTCAGGTTTCTTAAGTCTTGAGGACCTCGACTCTAAAAAAAAATTATATGATGAATTTGATAAAAATTGATGCTTACTTTGTTCAGCAGGGCTGACTGAGCGTCGAGGACTACAGTCGAATTTTTTCGAATGGGATCTCTCTCTACTCCTTTGGAAAAAAGATAAGAAACGGAAAATGATTAAATGTTATGTGATCTCTTAATTATTTGAGTAAGTCCATTGTACTTATTCTCCCAACGAAGAAACATAATGATGTGCATATCTGACAGTTTCTGCTCGACAGCACAGGAGTATACAAAATCCAAACTAAAAGAAGTTAGCTCAAGGGACATAAACCCCCAGAAATATAAGCTGACATTGAGCTTGACTATGAGTGCATCTTTTAAACAACAATTTAAGCTAATTACTGGGACACAGCATATACACATGCACCCGATACCAACCGTAACTCTTGCCGTGAAACCGGCATTCTATGTTGTTAATTGAGATACCTTTTGGTTGTCTTTCATAGAAAGGCGTACCAGTTAAGTACCTTTCTTTACTGTAGGTTTGATGCTCAAATTAAACTCAACGGTCTCTGTTAGCGGGGTTAGGATTACAGTGAGGAGAAAACGAATGTTAGTCATAGAAAGACGTCGTAACAGCTCATAAAAATGCTGATAATCGGTCAACCTAATAACCAAGAGTAAACGGTTAAAAACCATAGCTATCATAATAAACCGATCAAGAATAAAAGAGGAAAGGCTCTTTTCAGTAACCATGGAAATATGACAAAAATCACCGACTCGTGAAATGGCATTGAAGATGTTTAAACAGAAGTTGGACGCAATGCTCGAAAAGTCCTAGCTCAGTAAACAACAAAACCACCATAACACACGTATAAGCTAAGTGAGATCACACTAATTGTAATAGACAAAAATTGAAATGATCATTATTCGTCACCTACCTTTCCCACATTGAAGAATAAGGTGCATAGCGTTCCTTGGATCTAAAATAATAAAAAATAATGAACAAAAATAATAATAATAATAAAGTTGACACTTAAGAGCAGCAATCTTTGAAATACAAATAAAGAACAAATAGTGCACTGTATCGAAATATGTTCATATCTTTGTGCGAAACTAACAACGCGAAACGAGATTTTACGATTTTATGTAAATAAAGGTGGAAAGTTTAAACATCATTGCTCAACAATTCCTTTTTAAGGAACCACGTAAATATTAAATGAAAAGATGACGATATTGTATATTAAGTAACAAGAATTTAGGCAATCTATACAGTTCGGATAAATTCAGAAACATTCTACTATTACCTGTGAACGTCATATACAGTTAGAAGTAGCAAAGATTTCCCTTCACATCATGATTTACCATACAGACAGTAAAAAAATGAGTAACACTGAAATTCATACTCTAGTCTGCACACGTCTAGGTTTCTCCAACTTGTCTTTCCCACCTTCTTTACTTAACTTTTGTAACATCTTATTATCATGAATGTAAAACAGCATTTCACTAAAAAATTTTTGGTAATCCGTTGATTTAGAGATAATTTTCATCATAAGTAAACACTAGCTAAGAAACCACTAACAACAAACGGGGATCAAACAGCTGTTTAAGCCTTGATGAGAACCATTAACACGACAAATGCAGGAATGCGCTCAAGAACGTCATATTTCAGGATGAGCACGTTATTTTCCAACAACTTCACTAAAATCCCATGAACTAATTTTTTTAAACTTCGTTATACCTGTAACATAGGGGGCAAGCCTTATCTAGTGTCGTCAATGAGTTTATATCTTCAAAACCGACGTATTCGACCGTATAAATTGTATGCCGTTATAAAATCTTTAAAATGCCCATCTTGAAATTAATCACTAATGTACACTACATTGTTATGCAGTTAAGTGCAGTACAGACTGAATCATTTTTTACGAACAGATAAGAAAAAGACTTGCTACAGCTTAGTTATGGGCTTGAAGCGTACACCGTTAAGCATCACAAAATAGAATCAAACCTATGACAACAAACTAAAAGGAGATAAAGTGGAGGTTGAAAAACCTTTGCATGTCTAGTCCATGGTGTGGGGGGAATCGACGATGTCTTCAACAGCCGACATGAGGCATTTACACTACTTAACAAATAACTTCTCAAAAATAATTCACAATCACTATCACTATTTTTGTAAATCCACCTGAACTTAACTTTTCTAATGCACTGTCAACTCCGTCCATACAAGTAAGATTTAACGACGCCAGGTTTTGTGTCGTTCACGCTGATAAACAAAAATTCAAAAGCTACTACTCCTGGGAGTTGACCGTTAGCAACCAGGGGAAATCATGTGGATACAAAGAAGTTAGTCAAGCTTTCTACACTTCTCATTTTTGTTCCCATAACTACTCTTACTTGAAGCACAGCAGTGAGGAAAAAAAGTTCTGTAGTCCTGGATGTTTTAATGAGACAACTGTCGATAAACTACGAGTAACACTAGAAAAAAGTTAAGTGGTTTACGTTGACTATCGAAATCCATTTTTATGCAATAATTGTCAACTTTGTAGGAAGTCATAAAAACAGAAAATGTATGAGATAACATTCTTCATTTATGAACAAAATAAGGATGTCAACAAAAATACAGCAGAAACATTACGACAAGCACTTCTAAAAAAGTGTAATGTCATTTAGAATGTTTTTAAAACAATCAATACTATGTACCTACAAATAACGAACTTAATTACAAATTTTGTTTTAGGTATAAAAAGTCAACTCCCCCCCCCCCAAAAAAATGCCTTTTAAGTCGCGAAAGTAATGGAATAGTTGCATATTAGATGGCTAAACTTCATTGGGAAAATTAATACAAAATACCATCGTTTACTCCTAAAGACTGGTGACTAGTGATGAGTGGTCACGCATTCACTTTCCTCTTGAAAAATTAGCTGGAAATTGCAAGTGGTTGAGATTTACAAACGTGTTATTTAACGAAGACAGTCTACAAAATCGGCAACTACCAGAGAGAATAATCGTCGTGGCAATTTTAAACAATTACTGATAAGAAATATTACTGACCTGGATCTATTTTTTCGTCTTGGGGAACCGAATCCAGATGACTTGGAACGAGAACGTGATGTATATGATCGCTTCCTTGAAATCATTGTTCAAGTCTGCATCTTTCAAGAAAAGAAAACCTGGTTAACTTGAGATGAAAACACTGATAATCGTATCTGAGTGGAAAATCCGAATCCCTTTGAAATAAATCAGTCACCAATTTTTGAATAACAAGAAACTTGAAATCTATGACGCCCTATAGATGTTGCAGTACGTAACATACGAGAAAAACGAAACTTAATCCTGAAAAAACTGAACACGACTCACATTACGACCCTGTCTAATATGGGGACAGGCTTAATGAGCGCTAAATAATACTTGAATTAAGAAATGTACATTGTAACTCGGATAGTTCACAATACTATGTTCTACAAGCGTACTACCTTGCACAACATATTTTGCAAATACCAGTCAGGTAGAAGTTAGCATGAAGAAATTAAAGTAAAAGTGTAGTTGAACAGGATATAAATACCGTAACTGTCCAAAAATCTGTTCGGAAACAGCTCACGCGCATCAATGAAGCAGCTTAAAAGCTGACATGGCGAATACAGTTGATATACATAGGAGTGAATTGGATAGTTTCTAGTGATTGGCGTAAAACTCACTTTGAAGATACCTCATCAACGGTGGACATGTTGAATAATAATAATAATAATAAATAAATAAATAAGCCATGGCAATACATCCATAAGCTTATCCATATATAAAATTAGCTCTAGTGATAAAAATGAACGATTTTGTTTACAAATTTTTAACTAGGTGATCGTGCCAACCACT
Organism: Trichobilharzia szidati; assembly: GCA_944472155.2. Classification (NCBI taxonomy): domain Eukaryota; kingdom Metazoa; phylum Platyhelminthes; class Trematoda; order Strigeidida; family Schistosomatidae; genus Trichobilharzia; species Trichobilharzia szidati. The sequence continues at coordinate 177,595,653 of OX235271.1, read as the reverse complement.
CTAAGGGTTTTATGCTGGATTTCAGGGAAAAAATGTTAGTATTGGGGTCTTCAGTGTGGAGAACTGTGAAAATAAAGTGTGATTTGGGTTAAAGAAAACAAAACTTGATTAGAAGCAAAAATTGCACTTTGACATAGGAAATAAAGACAGCAGAATGTGGGTTGCATATGGTTGTCTACTTGATTTATATATATATATATATATATATATATATATATATATGAATTAGTCTACCGTAACACATACTGAAAAAGGGCTACAAACACTTCTGAAAATATGAACTAAGGCTGCAAAATGCTAAACAATTATTATCGTACACAAACATGCAGGACATAGAAAACAGAAGTAAATAACATGCCAAATATACAATATATTTGTTCTATATATATCAAAGTTGAATCTGTGTTATTATTGACATAACAGCTTAGATTGTCTGGTGCATAGTTGAAAAAACTAAAATTATTTCGTGGATGAGGAAAAAATGATGTGTCCATAAAAGCAAACTGGAATGGGTGAAAGAAACATAGTATATACTTTAGATAAAAATCGTTGCTGTAAACATGGCAGAGATATGACTTATTAATTTTTAATGTGCGCGAAGCAACGGACGTGCACATTTCCCACTGGGATCTACAAATGAGCAAATATCACAGCGAGTTGCCCGACTACTTCTAGGAGCAGGGTTCGAACCACGACAACTTAACAGTACTGGTGTAGATGGAACCAAACTTTCTGGGAAGGAAGATGATGGTCGTTTGTGTGAAAAAGAAAGTGGACGACAACGACCTGCAGCGACAGATGCACTACGGACATACACTGAGGATGGATATAATGGATATCTTTGAATGTACTCAGAAGTCCATGTATTCTCACGTTGCGGACCGTTATTACTCAGATCAGAATACGAAGCAGCCGAACCAGATAATCGGGATGTATTGACAGTCCCTATAGCTGATTTTTGCGGAACACGCACATATTTCTTGTCAGTTTTGCACAGAGGGCTGGTTTTATTTTTCGAAAGACGTGATTTTGGTGCAATAACTTCAGAAGACCTTTTGGAGTTTGATGAATTAATCTGATCCAAACCCATCAGCCTTTCTCTTCGACGAATTCCAGCTCGAACGGCAGAGGGATAAACCTATAAAAATAATGGAATAGAGTGGAAGCAAGTGAAAGTTAAATACAACTATCTAGTAAGTGCAAATTTAGAACCCGGAATCAATTTACGTCAGTAATATTGTTACGGGACATCGTACCAAAACTACTTACACACATTTATTACAGGGCTAGTGAGTACTACACTGCTACAGAAACTTCAAGGCACTAGCTTGAAGCCATACGTTCCACTGGAGAACGTGAAGGAAAAAAAAGTGAGTACTATGGCTGTCAGTTAAGCAGTCTATTCGCGGAGGAATGCAGAAGTTTTCTGCGCAACTTCCTGTTAAATTGCTTTCAATATTTAGTGTCAATATCGATTTACAACAATTACAATGAATTAATGCTGGATGTAATAGTGCATTGCCGAGTGCAATCCCAGTTCTCACCTGCAATAATATGGTTAGCAACCACAAAATTCTTTAAAGGTTCTACTTATTTATCCTTTAGACAATTTGAAAACACTTTGCACAGAATAGCGACGGTATACTACTCCAGATAACTTACCTAACGAACCATGTCATTCCCAGGAAAGCTGAAAGATTATAACGAGATAAGGTTGTAAAGCTCACACCAGATCATGGAAGCAATTCACAAATTCTGTATCCATTTACCTAAGCAAACTAGATATATTTATGCTGTTTGTATAGGATCCTCATAATACTAAAACTTAACGTTCGAGGACAATGGTTACATGTCCCAGCATAATTTTCATTGACGCAGTACACTAGTACTCTATTATTTTGGAAATTCTGATGATAATCACTAATTTTATTTAATGATTTTCCTCACTTTTCTAGCTTTATCCACTGTTGTGAAGCACAATAACTGGCAGCGATGTACTTCCACAATTCTGCTTTAGTTTGTTTATCTGTACCTTAACTATCTAAAACTGGGTGGTGAAAAGAAAAATTCTTGCTACGTATTCTAAATCTCTAAAAGATAAAAGTAATTGATTTTTCAGGAGGTCATTTAATGTCATTACAGAATATCTAACAAGGCGAAATTTACAGTTCAAACCTAGAAACACTAAGTCTTATTTGTAAAAAAAAACGTTTCTTGTATGGTATATTCAAGGATTCACAGATAGTCCTAAGGAATGTGCCCTTAGCAGTATATTCATTAAGTACAATCTTCCAATACCTAACTAGCTTTAATAGTCCTCACTATGTAGACAAAAACCATCAGACACCAGGGGAAGTAATGGGAATGTAAAGCTGTACCGGAATACTGGCCTCTTATCAATGCATGCAATCAGAAACTACAATATATTAATCGAAGGATCGGCAGGTAGTCAATATACTGTGAACTCCCTTACAGAAAAAAAACCAGCACTTTTCAGACGAACAGCAACGGATTTACCAGTGCAGTTGTTTTAGTGATGAGTAAGTATAAAAGACCAGTGGCAAACAAAAATGAGGGTGAGAACTAGCATTAGGGATGAACTACTGTTCTAATACTTTGCAGCAGAAAGATATGAGGGCATGCAGTCAAGTTACTTTGAGACTAATGATTGCACTGCTTAACAGCTTCAAGCCACTTCTACATTACATGTACGATGACTGGAATGTAATACAAACCCACCACTCTTGTACCTGCATACTGAGGAAATAACAACCTAGTTATAATGCTAATTTAAACTATACTCACTAAAAAATTCACTTAAATAAACTTAAACAACCGCTTACGTCTCTTTCGGACTTAACGTTAAATGTCCTCTTTACACCAGACGTCGGACCGGGTGAACCACCAATAGCATAAGGTACGAAAGCTTTGGGTTGCTCAATCGTCTTCTGGAGACACAGCCTCTGAGTTTGAATGCCAACTTCTTTCTTATTTTGGTTAATACTGCCTTCATCCACTTCCTGTCCATCACCTAGACAACGAAGTTGTGATGTCAGCAAACTCATTCAAACCTTCGTCTGTCACTGCGTCATCAGGATGATTGACAGGGCTGGTGAAGTAAATATAACCATAAACGCAAATGTGACATTACCCATCTACCGCAATTTCATCGTCTTTACTGTTTTCACTTGCATCGCATGAAATATTCCCAAGATGTGACACCTCAGGATCCCGTAGACGGAGATTTTCCAAGTCCTCCCACAAAAAAGGTTGGTGTGAGTATTCAGAGTTTCGCTTCTCGATTCTGAACTTCAGACGATCATAATACTCATCTCTAGCACTGTCTAAGTATGTATAAGACTTCCCGTATTCCGACAAGCTGTCAATTGACTTCATAGCCACCAACCACCGCGAAACTTGAATTTTGCGCGTAAATAAATGAGCTTTTTACTGATGCCGCTGATGAATTCCCTATCAACAATACTGGAATGTTTTCAAGAAATGCGTACAGTGAGTGTATACATGGCAGTATGAGGTTTTTAAAACTACAACTGTTTTCCTCTGGTTCAGTTGGTTTTCAGTGATAAGTTGGCGACCCACTTTTATATGTGCTCATAAGTTTAACGATGAACCCTAGGATTATTATTTATTGTTATTATTTTGATTACAGCTTGATGCCACACCGTATTTTTAGGTACAGGTATGGAATTTTCAGCATGTAGCCCAAATTTTGCAGGCCGACCATAGATATCAGGTGTGCGCCGGCAGGGGGTCGAAACCTGTACCATGTGCATGGTCGGCGAGAGTCCTAACCACTGTGCCACCGACGCACTGAAGTTTTCAGATTGAGTTTTTATTAGGAAGTATGTTGGAGTTAGATAAAAATCAAGGAGAAATTAGTATTTTCCTCATCAGAATGCCACCGAATTCATCGAAAACATCGACATTAACCAAAACAGACTCTGAATGCCCAAGTTGTTTAAAGGTACTTATCGTATTATTATTATTCCCGTGAGTTCCTGGGGCTTCATTGGAGCATGGCCCTAGGAACGCATGGCTTCAACAGCTAATCTTTATTTGGCCTTTCTCTCTGCAGTCCTCTTCAGCTGGTCTCAAAATTTTACATAAGCTTTCATCTCCTCATGCATTCTCCTCCGTGTTACCCTTTGACGCCGGACCCGTCGTCTCCCATCCCGGTTCCACTAGGGAGCCTAGTGCGTGATAATGCTCAATGGTCTCCTCAGTAAGTACCTGATCTGTCTTTATTGTATTCTGCATACGTGTTGATTATTTAGTTTCCGGAGTTCCTTGTTGCTAGTCACTTATGACCATCTGATGCTTTTCGTGACGCGTAAAGTTTCATGTCCGAATAGGACTGACTTGACACTGGTGTTGGAAGCCGACATTTTGTTGTTAAGGTTAGTTGCTGAACGTCTCCAGAGTGATTTCAAAGTGATGTATGTTTGTCTTGCCTTTTTTATTCTGGTTTTGGCATCCTCGTCCGTGCTGACCGCCTGCAGTTGAAACGATGCTATCTACATAAGTGAAGGAAGTGACCTCATTCAAATTTCTTCTGTAAATAGTGACTGGTACTCGTAGCTTTTTCTGGGTGGCTATCTCCATCATCCCTGAGTCATCGATGTTCACTCCTGTCTTATCCTCGTGCCTCTTTTGACTTGTTGGTCTTCTCCAGAATGTCCTCAGATTCATGTGACATTGGACATAAATCATCCTCAAAGTCCATGTCTTCTTACATCTTCTTATCAGTCCAACGTGTTCCTATCTTTTTGCTCCCCATAGACAGACGGACAGACTAGTCCACTACGATGAGAAATATCACCGATGATAGTAGACAGCCTTGTCTTACTCATGTTTTCACTGCTTTGAATTGAAGGTAGGAGTTAAAGTGAACATACCTAACCAACAACGAAGAAAACGGCAAGCACCAGTCCCTATGAGCAGGAGAAATTTGAAAGGGCGCACACCTTTCGCTTATTTAGGCATCACCGTTTTAACAACATAAGGCACAGACGAGAATGTTGAAGGCAGGATTTGAAAGCAGGATGGAACTTTATTAATCTGGAATCAGTAAGGAAATCTACTACATTCAGTGCAAGGAAAAAGTTCGGTGTCTTCAACTGTAATTCAAGTCACTGCCTACATATAAGGGTCAGAGATTAAGCTTGTAGGTCACCAAAAGCATTTCTAACTGTCTGCTGCGGACTTCCGTCAACATCCGCTTATGTTTTATACTGATGGGCAGAAAGACTACAAGCCAACAAAAAAATTTGCAGAAGGGTAAAGAAATGGATTGTGTAAACGCCAAGGAGACCACTGAGGGATATCTCATACCAAACCCTCGAGTGAAACCCGAAGTGAAAATGACAAGCTGGGGGCGTCTGTGCATGACGTGGATAGGAAATAAAGGCTTATGGGTAACCGCGAAGTTGGAATAAAAAAGATTGCTGAGGAGAGACTTAAATGTAGATTTGATCCTGTGGCCTTATGTTCCACTCTGAAACCAGGGGAACAGTTACACCGAACCAATTTTGTCCGCATATTTTAGCTCCAGGCTTATTTCGATGTTGTGCAAAGTCCAATCCATAGTTTTAACATTCTCTTTAACGAGTATGCGAATGTTCAGATATAATTACTGTTTAATTTTTACGTTATGTTACTCGTCAGACACACCACCAGCATCCTGAGCAATATCAGCCAAATGCGACAATTAAATTTTCCATAAAAACAATTGTGGCTTTCAACTGGCCTAACATATTGCCCACAAGAGTTTACTTCATTCATTCTTTTCGCTTCATATCTCTCTACCAGTACTCCCTAACAGTATCACTTGTCCAGTGTTAGGAAACACTGCAACCGCCAGGTTCTACAAATTCATTCTCCACTGTAAACAGCCAAGTTAGAGTAACCTGCCTTAGACTTTCGCCCAGCATGAATATGTACTTAATTTTCCTGTCCTTTAGATCGTCGGCTTATTTGCAGTTTGGTAAATATTTGGCTCGAACATCCTATCAAAAAGGGTTTAATCTCAGGTCTGCTAATAGGCGATCTACAAGAAGTATTGGGGAAAAATGTCATCTTCGACTAAAGACTAGCTAGATGATACTACATCCTGAATTCAAATTCTGTGAATACTGACCATCTATAAGGCAAATAAAACCCAGCCTAAATTTCCATTTCGATACACGATCACACCTCCGCCATTGTTGTAATGTGATCAGCTTCCGTGATGATTTTGATCACTGCGATCTCTATTAGGAAGCCATCTCTCACCACGTGCATGTTTCAATATAAATCTGAGGTTACTTATCTGCCGACTGAGGTGATACCTACCGAACACCTGTTACTTTTGGATGGCAACCATGTGAACATCCAGTTACCACAAACAAACCATGTAATCAGAACATTCCAGTCCTATGTTCAACGTACTTCTCTGTCGAGTACAATATCAAGAATACCTATTGTCAGAAGACAATATCCTTCAGTCTTCTGTCGGCCAGGATAATCAAAGAAGAAAATGCACCAAATGAGAAGAACGTGGGCCTACTCGAGTCTTTTGTATGCTTTCGATGTCAATTTTCAAGGATCGAGGACTGTAGTGGGCTGGTTTCAGCACCCGACATTTTTCTTCCATCCGTCCATTTTCTCAGTTCAACAATGCGAGACCACAAAATAGTTATGAACAATGGAAATTTCAACCAGCAGAAGATAGGCGGTTTAATTTCAAAAATATTTTTAATAATATATTGTCGTCACTGGTGTTTTCTTTCACCGTACAGTTTCTCAGGATATTCTTCTCTCCCTGAAGTGGCTTTTGTTCAGGCGTGTGCATAGCACGTACCTGAATCTGGGTTGTTTTCTCGACTGCCTATAGTCACCATCAGGAAATGAAACGGAGCCTGGGTTGCCACTCAACCATAGTTATGGTCTTATTGAGGGAATTACAATTTAACATATACACGGACCAATTCTAACTGCTTCATTATGGATCAACTATTTAAATTACTGAAAAAGGGTATTGTATTAGCATTTCGCTATTGTGAATTTTGGAGCATGGCACGGGACGGACGCATGGCTGACTACGGCCACACTGCAACGCTTGCAGGACTATGGGGGCTTGCAAACCAAACACAAAGAAGAATTTGGTAAGTCTTCTATCCTTTTACATTATATCTTATTATTTTTATTCATGTTTAGGCCAGATTTCGGACTTAGCTAGCTTCATGCTTACTATGCTGGGGCACTTAGGGCCGAGACTTGCAATTTTCCTTAGGGAGGCCAGGACCTAGATAAGCTATATACCAATGGATAGCCCTCGATGAGATCTATCCACTACCACCAGTCTCAAGGACACATGGCTTCTCCTCGGCCGACTAGGGATTTTCAAAGACTAGGGAGGATACTCTGTCTCTTGGCCTGTAGGTCATGCTACAGGCGTAGCTCCTGACACTTTTAGCTCCGCAACATTAGGTTGTATGCTATGGCATAGGTCTGTAATAGGCAGCATCAACCTCAGGGACACCAGAGAGGCGGGAACGGCTACGCAGGGAAACCCCGGTATTTTCCTTAGGAAGAGCGTTGACCCCTTATATACCATTGGATTCTGCTCGACGAGAGAAATCTATTGGTACTAGTCTCGTCTCTGTAGGGCTTACGGTTGCGGAGACATGGTAAGGTAAGTAAGATAAGGTAAGTAATATAAGTCCACCTTAGGGAGACAACCCTTAGGGAACATCGCTCTAGGAGAGGAGATAGTTCCCATCAGGAACTATCAAACACAATACTGGGTAGATGGAGCTCATAAGTCCAGAAAGACAGTCCATCTTCGGGAGACAACCCTGAGGAAAAATCGGTCTTGGAGAGGAGATGGGTGCCACCAAGACCTATCAAACTCAATACTGGGCAGATGGAGCTCATAAGTCCAGAAAGACAGTCCATCTTCGGGAGACAACCCTGAGGAAAAATCGGTCTTGGAGAGGAGATGGGTACCACCAAGACCTATCAAACTCAATACTGGGCAGATGGAGCTCATAAGTCCAGAAAGACAGTCCATCTTCGGGAGACAACCCTGAGGAAAAATCGGTCTTGGAGAGGAGATGGGTACCACCAAGACCTATCAAACCCAATACTGGGCAGATAGAGCTCATGAGTCTTGAAAGACAGTCCATCTTCGGGAGACAACCCTGAGGAAAAATCGGTCTTGGAGAGGAGATGGGTGCCGTCAAGACCTATCAAACCCAGTGTAATGCTATGATGAAAACAATATCAGTAAACGCCATGCCGGATCGGTCGGGGCCCGGTTTAACAACGACCGCGCTTTCTGCT